>SEMN01000666.1:0-201468 GCA_005408345.1 Macquaria australasica | reverse complement strand
ATTCCTCCTTTCTTCCCTTGCCAAACTCACTTCCTCCCATCTATTGTCCATCATCAGTCCGTCTCCACATCCTTCTTCTTATCCTACTTTGCATCCTTCAATGCTCCCTCTCTGCCCAACTGTCCTTTAATTCACCTTTCTGTCTTCCCTCGTTAGTTCCCTTGCCATTTTACCTCCCTTCCTCACTTCCTCTCATGTAATCTCTCCTTTCTTCCTTCCCTTCCCATCCATTCCTTCCATTTCCTCCATTCCATCTTTCCTTCCATTCCTTCCTTCCTTCTTCCAGATCCTTCCTTCCATTCCTTCCTCCCTTCTTTTTCCTTTTCCTTGTACTTCCATCCTTCCTTCCATCCATTTTTCTTCCCATCCTTTCTTTGCGTCCCTTGATGCTTCCTTCCTACATTAGCCCTCTCTAATGTGCCTTACTTCCTTCTCCTTTCCCTTGCCCCCCTTCCTCACATCTACCCATCTTTTTTCTCCCCTTCCTTTCTTCATTCCCTTATCTTTAGATGCTTCCTTCCATCATTCCCTACTTCTCTGTCATGCCATCTTTCGTCCTTTCCCACTTCCTTCCATCAGTTTACTCAGACAGTTTTTAAAGGGCAAGAGTCAGGGTTAAGGGCACACTGGCTGCAGTGGGAATTGGCCCTGCAACCTCTCAGTAACAACACAGTCTTTCTAAACAAGTGTCTGACTTTGCAGTATGTGAGCAGAGGTGAATCAGATCACATAGCTCTTCCTCCTCTCTCTCTCTCTGTGTGTGTGTGTGTGTGTGTGGTGACATTGCAGTTGTTGGTCAGGGGCGCAGTCAAGGGGAAAGAATCTGTATATTGAGACACACACACACACACACACACACACACACACACACACACACACACACTTTCAGCTGTTCAATTTTACATAATCATTCAAAGACACACGTACAAATTGCCTGAGGCGTGGAAGTCAAGTTGTGTGTGTGTGTGTGTGCGCACGCCAGCTGTACTGGAGTTAACAGTTGGAGGTTTTATTTTTCTGCCTTGCTCAGTGGCACACAGGCAGTAGTCATTGAAGGAGGAGGAGACAATCCAGTGATTAAAACTTTGTGGTTACAAGTCTGTTTCTGGCCCGGTTGTAGTATGCAGAACCACACAGGCAGATAGCTGTGAACACACACACACACACACACACACACACACACACACACAGAGAGGCTAAATGCTGTGTTATTAATAGAAGTGCCAGGGTGACACAGTAATTCCACATGGCATTCCTCCTCTCTGATATCAGCACACACACTTCAACTCAGCATATACTCAGTGTGTATGTGTGTTTGCATATACTTAAGATACCTGAATTACCTCCGTTTAAACCAGTCTGATTAACTGGTTTATTAATTGGTTAATTAGTACTTTAACACCGAGGAAAAAGCTGCCTAGAAGAATGTGTTTTTACCTGGCGTGAACTTGTCAGCGCACATTATCTCACCTGCTTCTGTGACCAGAGCTTAATGGTTTAAACACAGAAATAAAATGGATGGATTGAACAAACCACGGGCACCTGTAGCTGTAGCTGTAGCTGCTGGCTGAAGTCTAATGCGATGGCAATAGATTCTATATATTTAAACTTTGACACAAAAATTGCACATTTTTGGAAGGATGGAGGCAGGAATCAGAACAATCAAGAGCAAATTCACTAATTCTGAACCATAGTTGCTGAGTTCATCCAAGATTGACCCAGAATATGTAATTAAAACTGCTGAATGTTTTTCCACAAAGTGTAACTTTTAGCATTAGCTCGCCAGTTAGCGGTGCATACAACAGAATCTGAAGCTCCGTAATTTGATGTTTCTGACCCGAATGCTGCTTGGGAGTTCCCTAGTTGACTTCTCTCCTTCTGCCTTTGTCTTTTTATTAAAGAACCAGACATTTTCTAACATCGTTGTTCATCTTTTGTACTGATGGTTCAACCAGTAGCATCCAAACTTTGAGGTACTCCAGCTGTCAGTCACCTAACATTAGGCGTTTTCAGACCTGAGGAACTTTTTAATGGTTCTAAGAACAGAAGGAGGACTTTTTATTGTGTCTGTAAGAACTGGGAACAATCATAGTTCTTAGAATGCCGTTTTGAGAGACTTTTTTAGCTCCTACTTCAGAGTAGGTATTCTCCCAGCACAAGAGGAAGCTTGAGTGACGTAAGTGTACTGTGATTGGTCGAACACATGAGCCAATGTAGCACCGGCAACCGGCATCTTTAAAAACCTGTGTAACAGCTTGTAACGGTAGTCTTAAAAAATGGACCGGTTCACGGACAAATTGACCGACAATGATGTCCAGGCTTTATTGAGCGTATATACGATGCGGGAAATACAACGCCATTTTGACTCATCACAGCGAAATATAAAAATCTTGTGTGTGACGTTGCTGTTAGAGGGTGGACATGTTGGGTTCGGACAAAAATTTAGAAATAATGTTCAGGTTCAGTCACATCATACTTGACATGGTGCTTCCTGTTCAGTGCTGGGGTTTGTTATTCTCGTGACAATGCATGAACGCAACACACAGGCGGTAAATATTTATGTAGCCTAGCTAAGGATGGAGGACGTCAGACTACCGAAAACCATGCAGGGAAATCGACAGTATGGAGACATTTTGATTTGCTTCGGCTTACATTAACTGCATCAGGCTCGGATCAGGTATGGACATAAAAAAACAGAACGCCTGTCGGGTTCGGGTCGGGCTCAGATACTACTCTCGGAGTCTAGTTGCTATACCAACTGCCGGCTGGCTTCCGTCACTTCACCATTCCCTTTGGCGGTGCGAATGCAAACAGGAAAAAAGTTCTTGAAGGTATGTAGTTCTCGGGGGAGCTCCCCAGTGGGCAGTTCCTCTCAGAGAGAACCCAGAACTGTTAGGTCCAAAAACACCTATTGTCTATGAGAAAAGGAACCAGGCTTCTACTTCAGGAGCCTTGGACACCCAAAATAACTTTGCCTGCTTCAGTACTCTGTCGACACCATGACTGCTTAACTGGTTTACCTTCAGACTGGTTTACTGGCTGGCTGATCACACCGCATGTTCATGAATTAGTCGGTAGGCCAAACCGAGCGAGTCAGTGAAGCTCTTCAGCTGGGACACCAAGCTGTGATTTCCAAAAGAACAAACACACACTCAAGGATCTCACACACACACACACACACAAACAAACACACACAAACACACACTGAGTGGATTCATGGGACCGGACTCCTGATTGTTCTTGGGACTGACACAGTTTGTAGCTGCAGGGTTCTGGCGATGCTCTGCAGGACGCTGGCAGAGACTGAAACATGTGACTCAGTGACTCGTCAGAGCCGGCTCTCTGTTCTCCCAGCAGCCTCGGGGAGCAACACACACACATCTCACAGCCAAGACCTGAGTAACACACACTGGGTTTCAGTCTAGAAACAAAGATATTCACCCAAAAGACAACATGTAAAAGAACACAAGTTCATTTCTTTGTTTTGAATAGAATAAAAATGTGGCAAGAAAAATGGAAGTACAGGAGAGAGCTGAGCAGTTTTGCATGGTTTTTAGTCTTTTCCTAGTTTAATGTTTTTTTTAAATAGTATTTTTTGGTTTTATTCAGATCTGGTTTCACTTGATGATGTTTGTATAAAATCATAATTGTTTGGGTCACCACAAAAAGTTGGATTTTGCATTCGCATTCCCACGTCCCTGTGTTCTTGGCTGCTAAAAAATCACTTAAATGAATCAATTGCATGGTGGACGGACATTCTGTGATTAAAGTTTGAAACATGTTTAGACTGGAAAAACAACTACATTAAGTGAGAGCTGATGCAGCTCTAAGAGATGTGGTAGCTCAGGTGGTCAGTAGGCAAGTTAGTTATAAAGTGCATCTTATTATATCCAGATTAATAAAAACTGTCATGATTCATGTTAAGTGCCAAAAGGTTACAGATAAAACAGCCCGTTCTCATTCCCAGGAAGTCAAATACCAACATTTTGTCACAAACAGACGATCAAGGGTACCTTGTGCACCGGGCTTTCAACATAAACCAACCCGCGTCAGGTGACGTAGTATAAAGACCGACAAAGTGCGTGTTGGACGGTGGTCGGGGTGGATTTTGGGTCAAACAACACAGGACTTTCACCCAGGAGACCAGGGTTCATGTCCCGTGTGAAACCAAAAGTCAACGTTGAGTAATTTAAAGTTGCATAATGTAATGTACGTGACTTACGCCAAACCATGATCTTTTCCTAAACCTAACCAAGTAGTTTTGTTACCTAAACCTAAAGTGTACCTTGTGCGTCTGTATGAGATGCCGAGAAGCGCGACAAAGCAGCGTCGGTACTTGACGACCTGGGATGAGAACGTGTTTGATAAATAGATGAATAGTATCAAACTGGTCAGAAGACGGCAACTTTATTAGCTTTGTCTTTTGCTCTAAGTGACAGTTAACCAGAGTCATATTTCATTCCTGTCACCAGTTTTAGTCGACCAGTTTTGCACAGAATCGGATCCGTTTCAAAACATGGTGGATTGTGTTCGACATTCACCATCAAAACGAGAAATGACACGCGGTTCACGCCTTCTGCTGACACGCTTGTCTTTCTGCACCCGGCCATGTGTGCACTGCAGAGAATACCAGTTGTCCGTTGGCATGGTGAGACCATGAGTGTGCATTTGTGTATTTGTGTGTGTGTGTGTGTGTGTCTGGCTGTGTTTCTGTGAAGCCGGAGGCAACAGAGAGCCACAACCTACAATACTGTATGTCATGAAAGGCCTGCGAGGCAGCTCTGCCGCGACAGGCCATCTAGGCAACAGGGGAAAGGACCCAAACGCAGACAGGCGAGGAGGCAGGGAGGCTGAATATGTCCAAAGATTTATTACTTACGAAAAAAAACCACAGGAACAGACACGCAGGGAATCACTAGGAACATGACATCAGCAACATCAATGACGCGACAAGGAACAAAGGGAGAGGACCGGTATATGTAAAGGAAAGGGTAAACGAGGGAAACAGAAACAGGTGAATACAAGACACAGGTGAACACAATCCAACTGGAGGGAAACAGAACAATGACGGGAAGTAAATAAGACAAAGAAACAAGAACAGGGATTTCAAAATAAAACAGGAAACAAGACAAAACACACAAGTCCACACAAGAGTCCTTTGTGGACCATGACACTGTGTGCTTTCTGTTGTTATTATTACTATTAATGGCATGAATAGAAGACAATTTCTTTTTTCTGTCAATTACAGTTGAGAACAGATGTTCTCTTTGAATGGAACCATTACCGGCTCTGGTGTTATAGTTTAAGTCTATTACTTTTAAGAGTATTGTGGGTTGTTTGTAGCCATAATGTGGCAAGGTTAGCAAGTTTAAATCTGTCCATATGCAGTGTGTCCATTGGAGTTTACCACATTTACATTATGAGCCATAATTCCCCCAAAAAATGAATGGCCAAGTGGGGGGAAAATTGTTAATGTCAGCGACCTAGATTTAATTTAATTTAATTGAAATAATGTGAGTTTCTGACAGCTACAGTATCAACTATGTGGTGGATAGGACTACTGAAATAATTAAAATGGAAATGGTAGCAAAATGGCTGTAGAGCCACCATCACTGGCAGTTATGTCTAAATAAAATCCAACATTAACACTAAAAGATATAAATATACACTGTTTCTATCTGGTTTCACTTGTTAACAAACTTCTACAAATATATAACATGACAAAAATTACTGGTTTAGGCTTAATTATATTTATCAGGTGTGACTATAGGGTTTGCAATGAGGATAACCATCTTGGACTAATGTGTGAACGCTCCCAAGTCAGAATAAAAGGTTTGCCAACATGGTGTGAATTCAGCATCAGTTACTAAATGTTAACATTTTTTTTTTCGAATGGCTCATGCTACATGTTTTTCTAACATGGAGGAAATAAACTCATAAGGAATGGAAAGCATCTCCCAATGTCTTCACTGCAGAGATAGACCAGAAGAAGATGTAAACAGAGAAAATAAGTCTGTGGTCCCAAAACCATCCGCTTGCAAGAGCTACAGTACTTGAGTCATTATGCAGCTGAAAGCTTTGGAAATCTAACAGCTGAATCCACCAGTTAAAGGGGCTATTTCTTTGTTAGAGCGCAGTTTTAATGAAAGCTTTTCAGTGAGCTGGTGACTCTTTTAATATATAGTTTGTCATGTTCCCTCAGAGTTATTCCCAGTAAATGGAAAAATGGTTATGCACCACCATAATCATATGTCAGGGCTTTCATAATCATTCCCATATGGTGTTTTTAATGGAGTCTTTTGCACATGCTGCACGGAAATCCCCTAATTCATAACGACATCCACACGTTCAGCAAACACACGTACCTCTTGTGGTTAAATAAGGGTTAAAAAACAAATTACCAGAATGTTAAATGGTTGAGAAATGTGTAGTTAATAAGTACATTTGTTGCTGACACCAGAACATTGTTGGCCATTTAAGATAACCATGTAGAGCTCATAGACCTCGAGGGATATTTCACTGCGGTCCTTGTGCACTTTGTTGATTTTTCTCCCCCCCACAGGAAACATGCATATCAGTGTATCATAATTAACTGAGCGCTAATTCCCTCTCTGGTGGCCTCAGTGTGCGCTATATGGGTTACGCTGTGACCCAGAGCAGTGATAATTTATTTCAAATTCATATTTTTAATTAATGCTGCCTCAGTTGGTGCTGTGATTGATGTGTCACCGCTTGAAGGCATGTTTAATGGCCACAAATCTCCATGGAGAGCAATTATTCAGCCGCTACTGCCGCTACCGGGCATCGCCGTGTCAACAGTGTCACAGAGACCGAGTCCATGTGCTTTTTATTTGACTAAATGATGAGGACTCAGATGTTTCAGTGATTTTTTCTTTGTGAATGCTCTTACATAATCTCAACAGCACAAACAACCTGGAACATTCCTGCTCTTTTTCAATGAAATCCAAGTGGATTCCAAGGCAGCGCTGCAGGGCTATCTTTGGACAGATGCATTATTGTGCCAAGTGTACTTTAGTATTTAAGGAATCTTATTTTCTCCATTACACGATAGCCATTTTTGGACTAGGGTCAGCTGGTTTACAGCCTAAACTGATTTAACTGGTGCAGCTACAACTCTAAACTGCAACCAGTAAAAATTATGCAAGAGGGCTCATGGTTTGGGTACATGTGCTGACGAACCTTCTCTAAACAAATGCAGTTCTTAAAACCTACATCAATCTATATTTTTTAGTAGTGATAAACCCACAGAACATTATCCCAACTCTTTGGTCCAGTGTCATCTCATTTTGGTTGAACAATCTGTCACAAAAATGGTTGCCATAAATGTTTACAATAACCCTTCCCAATGGTGGAGTCATATCTCCAATGTGACGTTATTTTGGGGAGGTCAAATGGCAACAGGCGCTCGCATACAGTGCAGGGCAACGCACGCAACAAGTGACCAGTAATGCATTAGTCGTATTACTGGATAACCAAGTACTCCTCTGTTCTTTTCTATCAGGCGGATAACTCCACCAAAATAAGCCATTTTTACCTTTTTCGAGTTAATTTTTGACCACAATTCCATGGCTTAACAAACTGTATTAATAGGATTTCCATCACTGTGAATGATCGTTGTTGAGAAAAACCCCCGACCAGGTGTTAATCTGGATTATCATGGTTTCAGCGTGGCGCGGCCTCAGTGTCGGCTTAGGTAATTACGTTGGAAAGTGAAGAGGTGAGATTGTGTTACTTCACATGATGACTGAATGAGTTCGAAAGCTCTGGAAGCTGCTCACTGGCTTGAAAACGAGGAATTTGATATTTGGCCTCAATTGTCAGTGTCTGTCTTTCAAGAGTTATCAGTGCATTTGGATATTTCTACGACTTTTAAGAACTGCTGATTTCTTCAGCACCTGTCCATTGGAAAGTTTTTTATTTCAGTCGGCCTTGTCTCTGTCTGTTTCATTTATACCTGGGGAGGTACCTGGAGTCTGGACTATTGTCTGGGAGTGCTTTCCCAGAGTCTGGTGGAAATATTATTTGATGTGTTGTTGCAGGAGTGCAGAGAGTGCAGTTTAATGCCAGTTGTACCACTCTGAACCCACTGACATTCCAATTCCTGCACTCTCCTACTGCAAACAGTTAATTTTATCTCTGTCCACTGCTGTCAGAATCCGACTTCCTTATAACACACAAAATAAAGGAGATCAATAAATACTAAAGAGCACATACACATAGTCACAAAAAAGTCTTCAATCATGCACACAATAAAGTGAGAAGTATTTTCGCAAATCTATATAAATCAAAAAGCAGTCAAAGACAATAAAACATTATCTTTCAAGTGTTTCCTCAGTCGTATTAATCTTTGCTACACCAACCTCAGGAATGGTTTTATGAGAACATCGGTTGTACCGTTCTCCCTCACCTAATGCAATTTTAATCTCTCATTTATCTGTTAGGGCCGTGAAGTTTTTTTTACTGTTCCACATATACTTTGGAACTACAGATTTATAATCAAACCCTGTCTCCTAAAAAAATACACTCACATACTTCTAAATGGGTTTTGCCAAAAGCATTTTGGAGGAAACTTAATTTGCTGCCTGGATACTGTTCTTTTTCCAGTCCAGGAAGTGCCTTTTCTTTAAGCGCTCAATTACATACTTTTTTTGATACCGTAGTACATATTTGAACTCTTTCTTCCATCATTTTTACATCAGGAAACATCTCAAACAATAAGTAAACCAGTGAATCTGACCAAGCATTTACTGGCGATATTTGATACTTGATGCCCGATACTCAAAATGTACCCAGGCAGGGCTACATGCAGGTGTTGAACGCCTGTATAACCTGATGCAGTCTAACGGTGAAGCCCTGCAACAAGTATCGTTCTTGTGAAGGGAATAAAGCTCAGTTTGTGCTGAGACTGCCACAGGTGTGTTCATTAAACATTTGGAGCTCAAACAAAATACAATGCAATCAACTGAAAGTTTTAGTTGATTACAGCATGTAAAAAACACAGTCAATACAGTAGATTTGTTCATCATCGTATTAGATAGTACAGGTGTAAAGGTGCTCTCTCGACTCATTTTTTGTTTCTTATGTCGAATAGTGTCATCATTTTCTGTAAACTCAGTTTGCATCCTAGCATGACTCTTCTGTCATTACGCTCCATTTTGTGTTGAAAGTATTGGTTGCAGATGTTTATATAACTCCCTGTCTTGCCCATCGTTTTTTCCATCCTCCCTTCAAACATAATTTCACATACAATATTACTAAAGGCTGCTTCAGTGACCCAGTTTCCCCGTGAGGAGGAAAGTCAGATTTCACAGGTCTGTGCTCAACTGTTTTACTTACAGCTGCGTGGAACCAGAAAAATAAAGCTATAAACTGAGCTAGGTGTTTTCAGTACAATAGGAGAGCCAGGTGCACGGCTTCTGTTTGCCTTTCTCCTCTTTGAAAAGTCACAGATGGTTTGTTGACTCAGTGATGTCTGTGTTCCGCCACTTGTAGGGTTCAAATGCAAGGGATTGATGTTTGTCTGGGCTCATATATGAGAGGAAAGAAAAAGATCTACTGTAGTTTGGTGAATTTTTTTAACCCTGTATTCTTAGATCAGATTGATTGGATGGAAAGAGTATCTTTTATTAAGATTGCAAACATTACCGCAGCCTTTTGAAGTGGCTTGTTGTCTTTGCTTTTGTTGTATTTTTATGGATGTTTGAGGGAAACCCTGCTCAGTTTTTTGCGCAGCATTTCTCTGTATCATTTTGTTCTGCAGTACAAGCTCCCTCCTACCTCAGCTTTGCCAATATTTTGATGTCTGATAGAGATTTATGATGTTATCTCCACCACACAGACCATCCAGGCAGTTTAAGTGCTCAGCGTGACTTTTTTCACATGCTGGATATCTCATCTTGCAATGAAACAACTCTTTTGTTAATGTCATCACAAAAACTGCCAGCTGCACGTCGCTCCTATCAGCATTCTGCAGCACTTGCTTTCTCGTCTCTTCGAAGCTTTGCTGTTCAGCTCTTTTCCTCCGGATCCTCTGTCCATCTCGCTCTCTGTCTGTGATTGATGCCTGACAGAGAAGCCAGACGGAGGCCATACAGACTTGACTGCTCTGCTAGCTGCTATTGATTCTTTTTCACTTAAGCCATAATGAAGTATTGGTCAGCCTCAGTGAGTGTCAGCAGTGTTTAGCGAAGCAGCAGGTGAGAGGAGCCCCAAGACACTAGACTTAATTACAACTGGTCCTTGTGTATTCAGCTTCTCTTTGAGCCACGTCAGTGTAGTGGTGGTGGGTGGAGGACAACAGGAAGCTGCAGGACTGTGCTGCAAGTAATAATGAAATAAGATAAGAAATGATTAGTCTTTATTTATCACATTCATATGTTCAGTGGTGGAAGGAGTACTCTGATCCTATTAATACAACAATGTAAAAATAATGCTTTCAAAATCTTACTTAACTAAAAGTACTATAGTATAGTATCATCAGCAACACGTACTTAAAGTATCAAAAGTAAAAGTACTCATTCTGCAGAAACCTGTTCTACATTATTTTATTGTTAAAAGGCTGTTGTACATGTGTATATATATGTACAGAACTACAGGAATAATCTTTTTGGGAATTAGTTCAAAAACTGGAATATTTTGTGCATGTAAATGTAGTCAGTGTATAGAGATTTGTTTTCGCTTTGACATTAAAAAGTCTTTCTCTGTTGATCAGTGTGAAAAAAGCTACATTTAATCCACCTTGATTTAACCTTGTGAAACAATAAAACATGAAAACATCCAAGGGGGTGAATACTTTTTATAAACACACTTATTTAGTAGAGCTTTGGTGATGGTGGTTGTTGGCGAGGGTTGATGGTGGTGACACAGCCCGCTGACAGGTGTATAGGGCGTCTCTCTCTCAGATAGACAGATCCTCACAAGCTGTACAGTGTTCCCTTGAGCAAGGAAATAAACACCTTTCTACCTGCTCAACCACTGTAAATTGTTATGTAAGAATGCATCTGCTAAATGGCTCAAAAGGAAAGGTAGACGTTTGCAAATTAATTAATTACTGGCAAGTTGTTGCGGCTGAATTTCCACCGAACAGATTTCTAAATCTTCAAGTCCCACAGACAGAAACACCTACACAAGTCTGATTCTCCAGTTACAACGCCTTCAGCCAATCAGCAAGCAGGTAGTGTACATGTTGGGATACATACCAGAAATATCCCCAAGGCCCCTCATTTCACATACACACTTGCACATTGGAAAACATATGCTTGTGGAAAAAACCTTGCATTATTTATTGCGTGCTATCAACAACACGTGCCCCCTAACTGTCGCCTGATACACAGGAAACCATATGTTAATCCCCCCCCCCATGTCAAAATAATGTTAGTGTTGTGTGTGTGTAGCCTTGTGGCACCAACACACTTTTATCTGATAGAAGCGCTAAATGTTTTGGGGAAAATATCTAGTTGATCCCAGTCTGTTCATCTTCAGGTCAAAATGAATGTATAAAAGGTTACCACTGCCATATATACAGTATCAGTAGGCTGATAGGCTCTGTGATGACGGGTGTGGTTAACTGGGCAGGTTGGATGGTTGTTCTGACTGATTCAAATGTTGATGGAGGTTTGTGGCGTCGCCTCTTGAGGTTGATGCCAGTCCCCGACTTGTCGTAAGGGAAAGCCACACCACTACAGTGTTTTGAGTGTTTCTGGAGCGCTTTTATATGAGCGAGTCTTTTTGATTTTGGCAGCAGCAGGAGAAAAGTGTAATCTCTTCAGGCAGCTGTTCAAATTATACAAATTCATTATTAACTATACTGTAATGATATATCAAGACTCCCATCTTTTGTTTCTCTGACTTTGAGCTTTGCAGTTTCATGATGGGCACATAAGGCTTCAATGGGCCGGATCAATGAATTAAAATAACACCTGTTTTTCTCACTTCTGTCGTAGTCTACTTCAACACTGTTCTGTCCACTGAACTGATGATTTGTATTTCTGACGTTAATCAGCCTGTAGAGGACACTGTGGCAGGTGGTGAATGGAGCTCTGAGTCGGTGTGGGCTGAACAGACGGACGCTTCAGTAGCACTTGTGTTAAACATCTTGCATCTGTTAAATTTTGGAGACTGTCCTCCCCAAATATACGTCTGTGCAAGCAGCTTATTACGACCCATATTTACGTTGATTGCTAGGTGGTGACCTCTAGTGGCCATAGTAATTATGACGGGAGTAAAGGAGGAAGTCCGGTGAGGTAGTATAAAGAGTGGCTAAGCCCGCATAGGTAGATGGATGGATGGGTCAAACACAGGACTTTCACCCAGGAGACCGCTGTTTGCTTCTCGTGTGAAACCAAAAGTCAACGTTGTCTTATTACGTAACTAACGTACTTATTTTAACCCAAACCATGATCTTTTCCTAAACCTAACCAAGTAGTTTTGGTGCCTAAAACTAACCAAACCGCAACCGTTAACCACGTGTTTATTATTGTTACCATGATGACGTACAAAAGGTGCCGTTTCTTTGACTTCCAACTCATCTGCTGCTCATTCACTCGCTCAGATGTCGCTCTCGTCACGTTACTAGCGTTGTGTGTCAGAGTGCTAGTGTTGTGTTGTGACTGTTACGCCGCCTTTGACATGTCAAACGTGTTGTGCCTGTTACCTGTGGATTTTGTTGGATTGAGTTTCACTTCTTACAGCTAGATGACACTGATGATAATAATGTTGGCTACGCTTACCGTTTGGAAATTGCTGCACTTAAGATCATGATTACAAGATAAGAGTGATCCATCGTTCAGCCCAGAGCCTTGTTGGTGTGAAATTGTAAATCTTTCTACATACTTCGTAGACAGATAACCTGGCTATATATTTATCTCCAAACCTCAAATATACAGTATAAATAGTAAGAGTGCCAGGATGCCAGAAAGTGAGTGTGATCTTTTAATTCTACTTATCACTGTTTGGATCTTGCTGTTCTGTTTTTGTGTTGATGGTTTCGTCATCTGTAGGTTTGTCTTGGTTTGTTATGGTCATGTTACTGTTTTAGAACTTGACAAAATCTCACTTTTGCACTTGTGACAGTTGTGGAAATGTTGAAAGCATTAAGCAGTATGCTTAAAGGGCCATACCAGTGTTTTTTCCCATTTTTTTTGCATTAGAGATGTAATGGTAAGTTTTGATATGTACCTTGGTTTTGGAGTCACGGTTTGGTACGTCTTCAGTACAGCAGGGAAAACAAAATTGTCATTCTGAAAACATGGGCTCATTGGCCATAATTCTTACCGTACAACTGCACTACATGCACACACGGAGGCACATTGTTGCGCACCACTTTGTCCATATGCTTAAATTCTGCAACAGAACCGCGACTCAAGACCATGGACGTTTGCATCACGGATTCGATCTGGGTTTCAGAAACGTTACACCACTACAATGCATGATATAAAGTTTCAGGTCTTTAAAGTATTTTCTCTGACTTCCAGGCAGCTATTGTTTTCCATTCATCTCCATATGATATGAAAACAAATTAGCAGACTCCTGGAACAGTTAATCCATCACAGCGAACATCAAGTCTGCATTCATTTATTTTTTAAAGTTTCATTATTGTGTAGTAATGTAGTTGTATGTGCAGATTGATTTGAAACGTCCTCACGGCATCACCTCTTGACCACAGTGTGACTGATACATTTATATTCTGTGTGGAAATGAATGGAAAGCAATGGCAGCCTGATAGGTCGGTTAATTCATTCACAAATGTTTGAAACACGATTTGCAAAGTGTTTAACTATAATGAAAAGCATGATGTTTACAAAATGGACTAAAATCACTGGTATGGTTCTTTTAAATGCTTTACTATCATTCTTCAAATATTCAGGATGTTTGTTTTATGATCTGAAGGTAAGAACTGTTGTATGAGCTATTTTCTAAAAAGAAAACAAAACAAAATCAACGCTCGCCCATCTGTGCTCTTCCTCTTCCCTCCTCATCCTCACCTATCGGTCCCACACACACACACACACACACACACACACACACACACACACACACACACACACACACACAGTGGATGCAGGAAGGGATTGCAGATTGTGGCACCGTTGGGCCTGCTGGCACATCCATGTCTTTGCAGGCCAAAAGGTGTGCGTGTTTGTCTCGTACAGTTTTTTTTCCTGTTCCTTTTTCATTCACTCTCTCTTTTCATCCCCCTCCATCTTCTTGCTGTCCCTTGGGTTCTTACTCTCACTTCATTACCATCCAAACACACACACACACACACACACACACACTCAAGATGTCTTCTTCTTTCTTTGGTAATAATACTTTTCATTGAATCAACTGAACAATCTGCTGCACAAATATTTGTCAGGCTACAAATGAATGAGAGAGCAGCAGGTGAACTTCACATGATCTGTTATCAGAATAGTTGCCGATTAATTTTCGTTTGAAAATGACAAAGATTAACAGTAACAAGATACATGAGTTTATACTTTTTATCAAGTCAAGTTAATTTTATTTATAGAAACTGAGCTGAAGGTGAAGAGAAGGAACAACTCTGTCATGAACTTCATGACTGCAAGTTTAATCAAATTTAAGAAATACTGTATATGAGGTATTTTCTGGTATTTTTCCTTTACGTGACAGTCAGGAAACGTGGAGAGATGCAAAGAGATGTCATGCAACAAAGGTCCACGGCTGAACCGGAGACTTTGTGATTACGTGGCATGTGTCTTAGACCACAAAGCCACAAGGACACCACAAGGACTTCTGTCATTCGTTTAGATCACAGAGAACAGCACATTGACTTGTTTGAGACTGCTAAAGCTAAATTTAGGATGTCAAACACTAAATCTAAGCATTTGTGGTCTGGAAAACTGTAGCGTTTCTGGACATCTTCTCATGGGGACTGTACTGTATGTGTTGTATCGACACATGATTTGATTAATTCTTCTGCTCTTCTCAAAGACATTTAGACAGAGTGTGTTTCTCGTAAGGAAACCTGTTGCTCTGTGGTGACGGAGCCAGCAAGACTCCATTCCACCTTAAATCCAGGGAAACGTTGACTCCGTGTCGGTTTGCCTGAAGGAGATTTAGCTCTGAGCACACTGCCCATAAATGGACACAGTACACACTGAAGGGAGAGCATAGAAAGGGGGGAACAGATAAGAAGGAAAAAAAAGAGGTGCATTAAGAACAGGAGGAACAGGAGGGAGAACAGGGTTAAGAAAACGTGAGAAATGAAAGAGAGAGAGAATGAAAGGGAGGGAAATCAAACAGTTTTAAAAAAGGATGGGATGCCAAAGGAAACGAAAGAGAAGAAGAGAGCGAGTGAGGGGGGAAAAGTGATCCGTTAGCCAACCCAAACACAGGAAATGCCAAAGTCCAAAAGAAAAAGAAGGAAAGAAACATCTTTTAACAGAAACCGAGATCCCCTGGCTCTTTGGCAAACACTGCCAGCCTGCAAACTCTATCCTTAAGTGAACCGAGGGGAGGTTCTCTTTTCTTCTGCAGGCCAGAGGTCAGAGGTCAAAGGACTTAAAGGCATCTTCTGACATCTTCTTCACCATCTGGTTGGTTTTGTTGCACCCGTTCGAAATTAGTGACCCATCATAGCCAGAATAAATACTATACTAGTATACTATAATATGAGAAACATAAAAATGGATATTTTTCATCTACAGTACAGTATAAGTCAAATTCTTGAATCATCGTCTGACTGAACTAGTTTTAGTCAGGTGCATCTAATAACATCTGATACAACGGCCCAGCAAGAAGTCCTTCCTTCATGAGTAAGTTAACTTAGTTTTTGTTGAAACTGGTCATATTGGAAGTTGTAGTTTGTGGTGCTGTTGAAACGTATTTCATTGTATTGAGAAGTGTTTCAAGTCGTTGGCAAAAAAAAACAACGTTTGAACCTGGTTCAACCTCTGCTGCAAAGCAATGCAACATCGTCTCGCAAGTTAGCCTAACAAATACGTGCAAGTTCATTGGAGCATAAACAGCGCAATTCTGCTGTCGACCTCACAATCATCAAGATGGAGGCTAAAATGATAGTCACCTCGTTAACTTCCCTGAGTTGTAGAATCCTGTCTCATAGTATTATAAACCACTGCAATGTTTTGGTGTCTGAACGTCTTGGATCATATGTCAGCCTGAAGCAACACGCACCTTTAATTTCTGGTCTGAATCCCCACTAACACTATGGAGAGTGACACAGAGAATCAAACTGCCTCCCTCCAGCTGGGGGCGGAAACAGTTTTTCATCCACTTTGAAATCCGAAGTTATGTCACAACTTCGTCGTGTCAGCTTTGCAGCCACGTCTCTTTTTCTATACCAGGGCAGGTCCTCTAACTCCAGTTTTTATCTGCATTTATACCACGTATACTTCACGTACAGTGTGCTTGTGCTTCATTGCTCTTAAAGTGTGAAACACTGAGCTCAGGTCAGCTGAAATTTTAAGTTTTAATGGAGCTTTTAAACAACTGGGTTATTGTAGCCTGCCAGCAGGTGGAACAAAGTCCTAGAAAGCACTGAGGATACAGTATGTGTGTGTTACAGTTGTGTCTGCGAGTGCATATGAGATGTGCATATATTATATATAATATAGTATATGGGTCTTAAATGGGTCTGTGTGTGTGTGTGTGTGTGTGTGTGTGTGTGTGTGTGTGTGTGTGCTCATAAATGACTGCACAGGCTGCATCTTTGTGTGTTTTTGTGCAGTGAGACACATATTTCTGCTTGGGGACATTTTTTGCACTAGGTGGATGTACACACATGTCTGCCTGTGTGTGTGTGTGTTTGTCTGTCCAGAAGGGCCCTGTCACCCTGAGTGGAGTGCGAGGTGAAGTGACAGATTTGGATCAGCGGGGGGAGACTGGCCACTGCAACTGTGCCATGGTTAAATAATGCAGCAGATCTAATTCACACACCTGAATTATGGAGACGGAGCCGCTTTGTGTTTTTAGGGAGCGTTTTTTCTTGTGACACAGTCTGTGTCTGAGGACTTCAGGCCAGACACCCAGCAGAGACAGCAGCCCTTCAGACAGTCTGGAGGTCAGTCAGGGAGAGACGAGCAGGCAAGCTGACGGAGAGACCTTTAACAACGTGCTGCTTACTCTGAGAGGTAAATGGATGGAATCATTACATCAATATATCGACAGCATGTTAACTTCAAGATATTAGTATATTTACTATAAACAGACCATTGCTTATGATGTTGTTTTGTTGCTCAAAACAAGTTAAACGGTTAAGGGAAATGTGGTCTTTGGTAGTAACCCGTGCAGTAATTTGAGTGCTTTAGAATGTTCTGATTTGAATGAGTAATGAGCAATTAAAAATTTAAATTGACAAATGCTTCTGTTAGCTCTTGTAATTTCTGTGGAATACAAAGTGAGAATAGTTTCCACTTGGTGCGGACAACAGTTTAAACTCAGTAGTATCACGTTGAGATTAAAGTAATATTTAGGAATGAAGCAACACCTGGTGTGTGTGTGTGTGTATTTATGTGTTTGCCATGTAATTAGACGGTACGCTCGTTAACAGTAATAATGGCTGGTTATTTAGACTGCAGGAGGCTGGATAGGAAACTCACATACACATAGACATGCAGCACCTCCAGCCTTGCACGCTTTTCAGCTGCCCTTTCCTCCCTTCACACATTCACAAACTGACAGCCGCAGATAAGAACTCTTAAAGGTCTTGCTGTGTGTGTGTGTGTGTGGTCTAGACTGACTTATTTCAGGTGACACCTGATTTGAGAAGTGTGTACTTCCTCAGTTGCAGTTCTGGCTTTTGAGTTCATGGTAAGTGTCCACGTGTGTCTCATACAGAAAGGTACTCTTTAGGTTTAAGCAACAAAACTACTTGGTAAGGTTTAGGAAAAGGTCATGGTTTGGCTTAAGTAAGTAACGCATGTAACATTATGTAACTTAAAATTTAAATGACTCAACGTTGACTTTTGGTTCCACCCTGGTCTCCTGGGTGAAAATCCTGTGTTGTTTGACCCGAAATCCACCCGACCACCTCCCTACGCGGACTTTGTCGCTCTTTATTCTACGTCACCTGGTGCGGATGGGTTTATGTTGAAAGCCCGGTGCGTCTCATACAGACTGCTAAAGGGTACCTTGTGCATCTGTATGAGATGCCGAGGGGCGTGACAAAACGTCCGTATTTGAGAATGAGAACTACGCTGTCACGTTGGTTTACTTACATAGATTTTAGTACCATTATTGAAGGAGAGGTCAGATTTAGCATTTTCTCAATCACCGCCACTGAAAAGCATACGAAGAGGGAAATAAAAGCAGTTTGGGTCATTAGGATTTTGCAGAGTTCACTTGTGATGAACTATAATACAGTTTGAAGTATACCATTCAACTTTATATAAGCCTGCTGTTGGCGAATACAGGAATAAGCTTGGCATACAGTTAGTTCAGTTCAGGCATACAGATTCAGTGGAATCAGCATTAACAATACACTGTTTACCAAGAACTAACTGGGAACTGAGATGTTTTGGCATTTAGACTTCTTTAACGTGTATCATCTGCTTAAAATGCAGCCCATGATGATGAGAGGTAATTAAATAATATTTTTATTTATACAGAACCTTTAAAAACAGTCTACAAAGTGCTTTGACAGACAAAGATAGGACAGGATGCTCACTTTGGAGCCATAATTGGTTCAGAAAACACAGGAAGAAAGTGCAAAAAAAAATGCAGAAAATACTATTCTAGTGAATATGTAAATGAATGCAACATAATAGCTGGCAGCAAATAAAAAATTAAAAAGGGAAAGATGAATAAAAAAACCAAGCATATTTTACTTTCTTAGTAATAAATGGGAAAACTGTTGATTTGTCAGATATAGTGGCATAAATATTGTCAATGAGAGGAGCTTTGACACTGTGGAAGCAGAAATGGTGGAGAGGGTTGAATGGAGATCGTAGCAGTAAAATGGTGGAAGAAAACTGGCAGAATTTTGCAAAAGCTTGAGTTTTGAAAGAGTACTTAGGCGATATTTTGAAGGTGAGACGAAACGGCATTTCGAGACTATCGTGACGTATTTCCAAGTGAAACGCTGGGAGGAATTTGGTTTGACACCCAAAGACACACCGAAGTACCATGCTGTTGCTAGCTAACTAATGAATCTTAGCTCTGTGCCGCTAAAAGTTGAAGATAGATTGATGGGTGGATGTCATGATATTATTGGTTGAAATTGGTTGGGTCAAGCTTACGCAACCCCACGTCATAAATAGGTGCACAATGTGACCGGGAATCTATAAGAGTTACAAAGGCATTTTTATTTTCATCTCGACTTTAATGTGTTTAATGAGTTACTAACAAGCGTTCTAGTAGCTAATAGCTAAGTATATGTGACTCAGCAGCAACCAGGGCATCATAGCTGACTGTGTTCCTGACATTAGCGTAAATGTGACTTATGAGCCTTATGAGATACATTCATTTGACAAGATAAGACAAGATTTGGAGAAAAAAAAGGATTTATCAGCATCACAAAGGCATATGCATGAATTTCTGCATGTTTTTATTTTGATTTTTTTTTACGTATGTACGTTAAATAGTGCTCCTACGGTTTGTTGTTTGTGTGCTCTGCAGCTCATCCTGTGTGTGGTCTGGATGGGCGTGGACAGTATCTGTCAGATATTGAGGCCAGACGGGGAGAAGCAGAGAAAAGGGAATACTCTGGAGATCAAATAAAGGATGAAAGAGACGGCAGCATAAAGGTAGAGACGCAGAAGCAAGACAGAGGAGGAGACACGCAGTAGGTCAGCTTGTCAGAGAGCGAGAGAGGGAGGTAGACAGAGAAACAGAGAGAGAGAGTGGTGAGAGGTCCCTGGTGTGTTGATGGACCCGTTTCCCCAGCAGGAGGAGGGGAAGGGTTTGTCGACGGGATTTGTTCCAACGTATGTCAGTTCTGTTTTAGACGGCATGAAAGATTCATGGAGATGAAAAGGCTGGCTGGTGGTCTGGGTAGGACACTCTGATGGAGGCGTTGGTGGTGCAGGGGAGAGCTGGGAGGAGCTGAAGTGGTCTACATGTCCAGGCTGACGGATATACAGCACATTCAGGAAGGTACGATAAAGGAGTGCACGATCTGTGTCTGGTTAGTTTTACAAGTTGTTCTTTGATGTATCCTGTTTCCCCATGGAGGTCCTTAATTTACACTAATGATGTGACGTTTCTTCTGGTAATGTCACATGATTGAAACTACCAGTGGTGGAAGAAGTATTCAAATCTTTTCAAGGGTACCCTGTGGAGTTTTTGACCACTAGTGGTTAGCTGTATGCACCATGGATGTATAAAGTGAACTGGATACAGCATCAGAGGCGGGGCCCTGTTCATTCCTATGAAAGCTGCTCAGCGGCGCATGAAGCCAAAAAAGTTTGACTTCCAGGTATAAAATTACCCGGATCTTCTGCATAGCTTCAGCTTTGTTCGGCCCATAAAGCAAGCGGACTAGCGTTTCTTTTAACCCCGCCTCCCAACCGCTCGGTCTCGGGCTCGCTCATATGAACGACAGTGACTCTATAACTATGGATTCATCTATTAGTGAATTTTACAAGTTTTAGGACATAATGATTTAAATAAGGGCTATTTAAGTGTTCGTACTGGGAAGTTGTTGTACCTAAAAAAACAAAAAAAAAACAAAAACAAAAAGACATGCGCTGATTTACAGATGTCTCTTTCACAATGTAAGTCTATGAGAAAAAGTCTTTTTTGGGGCCAGTGTGCATCATGTGACGGACCCGGAAGTTGGCCACTATGTCAAATTGACTTCAAAGCCCGGCACACTTCCTGGGGGCTTGGTACGCACACATGCACATGGTTGACGCAATCCACATTCCTGTCGACTACTTCACGCTGTTCCACTGACCGACAGTTGCTGACGGTAAAAAGCCATGAAATGTTGCAGCATGTCAGCTAAAGGCAGGGAAGAAGAAAACTGCTGACTTGTTTCATTTGATTGAGCGTATCCAGTATTTCTGTAGTAAAAAGCAAACATTGGAGAAAAGTCAGAAAAAGTAAACATGCTTTTGTATTACAGATTGTTTTTTTCCCCCCTCTCATCACTCTTTGGGGATTTCGACCCCTGGGTAGGGAAGGGTGTTGTGAGAATACAAACCAGTAATGCATTATTATATTTAGAAAGAAACAACCAGATGTAAAGCTTAAATGTTGTTATACAGTAGGCGTTCGGACACGATAAAACATGGTTAAAATCTCTGTTTTCCAGAGATTTCGACGTGGATCTGCTGCATCTCGGTTCTGCCAGCAGTCTGAATAAACACACGGCTTTCCAGAGATGGCAGCAATTGTTTTTGACTTCTTTGGGCTTCGGTTACAGCTATGCATAAATATGTTGCCTGTCCTTGCATCAACAATTAAATGACTGCAGGAAAAGATTTGTGAGTCAGTAGACTTTCAAATTAAGACGGAGCTGTAGTCGGGAGAACGGGCACAGCTGTTCCTTGGGTTGGACGACACACAGGAGGATTTGCGCCAGTGTTTTACGGTAGTAAGCAGAGCGCTGCATTATCAGCATACCAGAAGTTCCTCTGTCAGTCTGTCATCACATTCCCGACAGAGGACCACCTACTGAGGGAACACGACTGACTCCTCCAGCTACGGGTTTATCCATCCGTCTTTCACTGGAGCAGTTCATGTTGTTGCTGTTATGATCAACACTGGTTCAACATGACGAGTGCAGAGACGGTTATCTGTCTATCTGTACTCTCTAAACTGCTGGTTACTGTAGAGCTTATTCTTTCTTATATCCTGTTACTTTTTACATCCCAGGATGGCATTTATATTCTTAAGACTTTTTGACAATCTTAATACTGATTAGGTCAGGGTACTCGGTCCTTCTCTGTGTCACTATCTCATACTACTTTATGCTTTTACCTCCCTTTCCCTTTCACACAACATGATCAAAAGTATGTAGACACCCCATTCACACATTTTTCTTTACTTTTGGTCGGGGGCTGTTTGTCCTGGTTTGGGCTAGGTCCCTCAATTCCAATCAATGATATTTTAGACAATAGTGTGCTTTTTAACTTGGTGGCAGCAGTTTGGGGAAGCCCTTTGTGTTTCAACACGATGATGCCATGAGGCGTATCTTGTCTGTCTTCCCGCTTCTTTTTCCCCCTCTCAAGCACTCTCTGTTATCTCTATTGGCTTCAGTGCTGCAACGCTCGCTAATCTCATCTGGTGTGACGCCGAGCTAGCAGCCAGGAGAGGAGGCACTTCTCCCCGTTGATGGAGGCATCCTCCTCCCATGATAACACCTCCACCTCTGGCCTGCTCCTCCACAGCAAGCCGGGGCATCTTATCTGGCCAAGAATAAGCAGCTGTCACCTCTTTAGCTTTGAAACAGATAAGCTAGGCTAACAGTTTAGCTTGGAGAGCCCACACTTTCAGGTTCAGCAGACCTCCCCAAGGTAACTGTTAATCCACAAGCCAGTGGCCATTTACGATTTGTACAAAAGAAGCATCTTATATTTTAGCTTTTCAGGGAAAACGTCTGTGTTTTTTGAGGGCAAAACAACAAGCTTATATTTCTGATTGGAGAGCCTACAGTTTGAGATTTATGTAATATAGTAAACTATATAAACCAACAAACAAAGCAAATAATAAAATGTTTAACCAAACATTGCTAGATTCATAAGCTAATTGTTCAGCTACTGGAATGAAATGACCTACCATGCTTACCCTTAGTTTAATAACTGTTATGTGGGCTACATGACACACGGTACCACAGTCATATTCTCAACATAGAAACACAGGAGTCTCCTGGATAATTTAACAGTACTAAAGGTTTATGTTTGGCCATCAGTTTTATTTTTTCATTTTTGGCTTTGCTGTCGGCAGATTGTTTTGTTTTACAGACCCACGAGCCTCAGCTGCCATTGCTGTGGAGAAGAAGCCTGCCAGAGTTGTATCAGAGGCAGATTGATTTGTTGCTGCAGTTGGGAACAAAGCGTCGCTCCACACTCGCCGAATTCATCCCAAACTGACCCAGAATGTGAAGGTGAACTGATTAAACCTGCTGAGTGTTTTATCAGGCGTCTGATAAATGTAGTCTTTAGCTTCAGCTCGCCATTAGGTGTCCCGCAACAGAAGTGTCCACAGGCACGTACCCTGTTTACCTTTTAATCAAATGATCTACTGATGATTCAAACAAGAAAGTTTAATGTCCATCCGACTGTCAATGCAGAAAATGAACAGGACCAACTTTTTTTGTCATGTCAGGCTACATGCTAACATGCTATTTTGCTGTCCTTGCTGATGCATGCTAGCTTGGCTGTAGCAGCTTTGAAAGCGAGTTCCAGACCAAAGTTTTGTTATTCCACACTTTATTAGTGACTACATCAAGTTATTCCTATTTTCTACAATTATCATCATAGACAAACAAGAAACAACCACCTAAACATGAAGCCTGAACAACTAAGAAACGGCTCAAACCACCGACACGACGCGGTAATGAGAGAAATGACAAAACCGAAAGAAAAAAGAACACATCAGATACCAGACAGTCCCTCATGCTAACGAGGCTATCATTCCTGCATGATGGTTCAACCTTCAGGTGGTTTCTCAGTACGGCTGCTAGCAGGCGACCTTGCCGGGGCCGTCGTAAATTGATTTTCTGCTCCGCTTCATTCCCTTCTGATGGTGGATGGCTTTAGGTGGACAGATTTAGCTGCTAATGACAGCTAGCAAGGCTAATCTCCCCCCTCAGCCACAACCAGTCATCGTAATGCAGCGGGCATATCTCTCTGCTGCTTTTTGCTGTATCACGCAGCTGAAGGAGAAATAAGGTCGAGAAATGAGAAGCAGGGGTTTATTTTTCTTTACAGTAAATCAAATTAAACTCGGCTTATTGAGCTCTTTTATTTGCAGGATAGTTAACCCACCCTGTTAGGCTCAAATAGTCTAATGGGCCTGTAGAGATTTATGGTACTCAATAATTACTTTATGGTGACCAAACACATTTTGCAGTTTTGTCCAATGTCAGTTGTGTAATTAGTATATAAATCCTTTTCCAATACACTGACCTTCTAAAATAAATTATCAGATTAAAAGTCAAACAAGGACAGGGAAAATAAAACCTGATTTAACGCTCCTCTGAAAATATAATTGCTTTTTGTTTACGTTGGTGGTTAATTTCCTTCTTCTTTATGATCGACTGGCAGTTGGGAGTTACAGCACCTTCCTTATTGCTTATCATCACATCAATGAAAATAACATTACAAAGACAAATTACAAACTGGATGATAGATCTTGATGTTATCAGAAAATGTGAAACACAAATCAAGTCCAATAATATTCTTGTGCAGTTTTTGTTATATTCAAATCTACGTGATGTGAGCTGAAGTGAAAAGTTAATTCAGGAAAATCAGTGCATAAATTGTTCTGCTAACTTCAGACTCAGACAGAGCTGCTTCTCTATTAGAGAGTGTGAGTGATTTTACAAGACTCATTACGACTTTTGGTGCGACGGAGCTGCCAAGGTGTCGTCCTCCTTGCCGAATGAACTCCTCATCGTGTAACGTTAAATGAGAGAGTGTAATTAGAGTTGATGCGGAGGAGCAGAGGGGTAACTAGCTTGTTAAGCTATAAGGGCAGATGAGGATGCTGGGTAGTCTGAAAGTGTTCATTTTATTCCTGCTGAGTTTCAGACACCACAGAATCGGCATCTGACTTCTCATCAAAACCCTGTCCAAACACTGCCCCTTTTTTGTTTTTTGCATTTCTGCCTCAAAACACCCGCTGGTCATTTACATTCCTCTCGGATTCGGTTGGGCCCTCTCTCCCGTTGCCTCTGCTCATGTTTGAAGCGTTGATGGTCTTTGCCCGGGTCGCAGTCTGATTTGTCAAAATGCCGTTCGACATGACAGGACGCTCAGATAGTGGAGGAGTAAATATTGTATTATTGTAACGCTGGTGTCAGGATAATATCAATATGCTTCTTGGTTTGTAAATGGTGTCTGTCTCTTAGAGTCAGCGCAAAACAGAGTGAAAAGTAGATTGTGAATACTATTTTATATATATATAGGCCGATATCAGTGTATGTATACAGTAGAATATAAATCATTTTATGTAATTTAAATATGGGTGATTGTTGCAAAGTGATCGGTCCAAACAGTGAAAATATACACGAGAGTCCAGATGTTTGTATTCTGCTTGGTTTGGTGGACATAAATGGGCCATAACATCATGGCCATGGAAAATAACCGTTTCTGATTGGCCGGCAGCTGTCTGTTAAATCGTATAACAGGACAAGTCTGTGGTTTTTAATCATCTTACATTTGCATCTATTCCACTTGGCACCTACTATATCATAGTGACAGCTCTCTGTAGTAGTTCTGGCGCTTAGACTATCACTTCATGGCTGTGTTTTTGTATTTAAGCTACTGGATGCCTAAATTTCCCTCGGGATCAATAAAGTATCTATCCATCCATCCATCCATCCAAAAACAGTTTAACCACTGTTCTAAATCAATGTGCAAGGTATATTAAATTGCAGGTAACTGTAGTGAAATGCTTACGTCGGGGTGTTGGGGAGTGTTGAAGAGTGTGGTCATGTAATCCTAACGTCTCCAGTTTGAATCCCGCCAGTGACATTTGTTGCATTATTGTTTTGTCACTGGTTGGCAAAAATGGCACGAAATGGAAGTTACATTTTTATTTTGTTATTGTCTCGTGTTCATTAAAAAAATATTTTCTGTTCTAAGCAACTGCTTATATCGCTCAATGGGTAGGGCTGCCACTTCTTCTGACAGAGGCAAAACAAGCCCCAAAAATACTTTAAAAAAACTCCACTACTTATGCTTGATTCTGGGTCACCTGATGATAAAGCTCTCTGTTACAGGTGAATTATGATTTGAACACAGCCTACCTTGTTTTCCTTTGGCAAGTGGCCGCGGTACGAGTGCAATAATACAGACTCAGCAGAGGAAACACCACCTCTCTTTGCACGGTGCTGTTCTTTACCGCTCCCTTGTCTGTTGTTATCTTATCAGGCCACTTTTCACCAGCACGTTCATTCAGTCTTCTTAGCATGCGTGTGATTGCAGCTGTAGAGAAGTGCTGTGCTTTCCCTGCTGCGTCTGATGTATTTATAACAAACGGAGTGAGATAAATGGAGCTCCTCTTTACCTTTCATAGTCATAACTCTTCAGCTGTTAGTGTGTGAGGTATCGTCTTTATAGGTGTCTTCCAAGTAGAGCAACCACATCTGTTCCCATGTTTAAGGACTGTAGGGATTTGGGGTAGTGTAAAGGATAGATGTAATGTAATACAGGGATTGTAGCAGTACAATGCAGACTGTTTCCTTCTCTTTTCTCCCAGTGTGCCTTTACCACAGATCGCTTTTCTCCCCTCGAGTCCTGCGACAAACACTGCTGACAGAGCTGAACACTAATTTGCCTTCGCTGTGTTTCTCCCATCGCCCCAGTGGGGTCAAACCCCTCGGGGTCCAGTTTCAGATGTGCTGAGAGGGCAGGGAACGCCAACCGCCTCTGTCATAATGCCAAACAGCCTGCTTCTGCTTTTCAAGAACTGATAATAATACTCTTTGCTGTGCCTCTAGGACAATACATTTTCCTTGGATGTGAAATGATTTCATGGGAGCAGAAAGACATTTGTATCAAATTCAGTGCAATTCAATCCAAAATATCATTTTCCTGTAAGGGAAAGTAGCTTTGTTTCTTTGTTTCTGCAGCTGAAGAGTCGCCTATATTGGTCAAATTCAGACATGTGCACACAGAAAATGTCCCGTCACTGTCGGTCCAAATGCTCCAAGTTAATTTTCCCTGCCTTTTCTCTGCCTTTGCACCGGGTCACTTCCATGTAACACACACCACAGTTCACGGTGCCCTGCTCCCCTGTGTGGCTGCGGATCTGTTGGGCTGCAGATGAAGTTGTTTGTTTTTTGATGGATTGTTGTTCAGGCTGAGCTCGGCTGGGATCTCCCTGTCTCAGCTCTTTTAGCCTCCTGGCCTCGCTAAGTGAGAGGGGATAATGTGTGCGTGTGTGTGTTGAGTTAAGCATGTATGAGCACTCATCCAGATGTCTGTGAGCAAAACTGTTTGTCTCGTGTGCATTTGCATGGTTAACAGATTTGAAATGTGTAAAGGAGCGTTCAGACTCAACTTGAAGCAGATTTCTATCTTGCTTTAGCAGCGTTTATTCTCCACAATCTCCTAAATGTAAAGGCATTAGCTGTAGTTGTCAGCTAGCTAACAATGTGCACTGACTGTGTACGGAGTGTGTGCAGGCGATGTCATGCAGCTCAGGCTGATTTCAAAACAGGAAGTCCACTTCTTTCTGTTAGTTTATCAAGTTTCTGTCCCTTGTCCACTCGAGTCTGTAGCTACATTTATGAAGAAGAGTAGTACAGGTTCATGATGAGTGCAAATCCATCAGTCAATACGAATCATTTTCAAATCACGCCAACATGTCTGCGTCACCGTTCGTGCTACCTGACAGGATCTGTTCACATCTTACCCTGGACTTTGTTTGACTCCTGTTCAACTATGATTTCAGTCTGAACACACCATAACAGTAACAGCAGCTGTCAATAATAATAATAATAATAATACAGTAAAAATCAGTACTGGAAGCAGAAGTTGTAATAGCAGAAGCTACAGCTGTGCAATCTGGTTGATATTAATATCACAATATAGAAAATGCAAAATCACATAATAGATAAGGAAATTAATGCAATAAACTGTTTATCTGTAACAAGTCTCTCTCTCTCTCTCTGTGTGTGTGAGTGTGTGTGTTAGTAACCTGCCTGTAACAGCCCTCTCTCACCCCTCACTGTTTAATGGAGTTGAAACTCTTCTTTATGGGCCAGAGACTTCCTGTTCACAGACTCTTATACTGTAGCCGCCGCTGCCTGTCTGACACTGTGTGCTGCTCTGCATGTGTTGGTTTGATGAAAGATTTGTTGGTGTTAAAGTTAAAAAATGAACGGGGTTATCAGCCTGAATGTAAAGAATGATATGAGCAGCAATGTTTTTTTCATCCAGCTTTCAGGCCACGTTTGTACAAAATAACCTAACCTAAAGGTTAGAAAAATATCTTTGTTTAAATGTCTTAAAAATGAATTGGTTGGCCAGGCTGTAGATGCTTGTTGATGTTCCTGAGTGTCAGTTGATGTCGCCCACATTTAATGTTTAACATGAAGATTAAAATGCAGCTGCTAATGTTCTAAAAAAACAAACAAAAAAAGACATTTCTTGAAGAAATGTGTGGACTGAACTTAAAATCTCCACTAAAGCATGATTTCTTTATCCTCAAAGAAATTCTGCTTCAAGTGAGCGTGTAAACACACTTCTTTTACTGTATTTCAAGAACAAAAGGGTTTGAAATTTCTAAATGCACTTATCCACCATGTACTAATGTACGTGGTGGATAAGTGCCCAACAAATGCATATGTGTGCTTTGTTTTATTCATTTTATTTTTATATTTAATTGTCCAGCAGAACATTCAAATGTATAACATTTCAAACCCTGAGCGAAAGCTCTTAACTTTCAATTTAAGACCAAAGATGTTAATCAGACAAAGCAGACAAACAAAGAAGGGAAATGTGAAACCAGAGCAGCAGAAATCTGATAATGCAGCACAAAAAGGAACGTTGTGATAAATCCACCAGGTTAGGAGCCTCGTAAAGTGAGTGTGTGAGTGTGTGTGAGTGAGTGTGTGTGTGTGTGTGTGTGTGTGTTTGTGAAAATGTTCAGCCAAATCTAAAATAGGCGGTGGTTGATCTTAATTTGATGCTCGGCGGCCGGTTGTTGCTGTCTGAACCGCAGGATGTCAAAATAAAGTTTTTATGGTGCTTCGGAGTAAAATGAGAGGCCGCTCTGTTGCTCAGCAATGTCAAGTGGTTCGAAATTGTCTGCCTCCCTGTGGGATTATGGGAATTGTAGGCTATTGTTAAAGTTGTTCGACTAGCATTTACCTTCCCAGTTAGTGACAGGGAGGAGGACTGAGGTCAGTGTGTGTGTGTTGGTTTCCCTTCCTCTATGTTTGTGCTGTGCTGCATGTGAGTTTCTCTGTGTTAACATGTCATCACCTTGATGCCGAAGTGTGTGTGTGTGTTTGTCTTAGCATGAGAAAGTGTGTGTGTGTGGTTTGTATCTCAGCAGGATGTCTGTGTCCTGACTGGGTCGGCTTCTCAGTTCCTCCTCTGCCGTTTTTCCAACATCCTGTTTTCACAGATATGTAACACACACACACACACACACACACACACACACACACACACACACACACAGATACATAAACACACACCTGGATCCTCATTCCTCTGATACGATGGTTTGATACGATGACTGTACAGAGGAGTAAACAACCAAGATGTCTGCTGCTGAATGTTCAGAATCTGCTATCACATCAGTATTAAACGAACTTTCTCTAAAAGAAGAACAAACAGCTGCACTTAAAGCTGTTGTTGATGAGAAAGATGTGTTTGCTGAACTTCCAACAGGATTCACTCAGAGCTGTGTCACACGTTTCGTTGCTCTGATTGGTTGTAGGTCAATCCAGTTGCATCCAGAGGCATTTTGGTCCTCACCCGTTGATAACGCTTTAAACAGTCCTATATACTAAATAAAGTGTACTTCTACTGCTTGTACTACTGGTAGAAGTAGATGAAGTTGTAATGTAGCAGTGCTGGTGTTACTGGTTGGATTAGTGGAGCTTGGTGTTCATTTATAGTTTTTTATTATTAAACCAATCAATGAATTAATCCATAATAAAACTAATCATTGAATGTGGCCTTGTATTGGTTGCAGCAGTAATTATGGTGGTACTGAGAGTATAACACTCTAAATAAACTTGATTATTTGTAGTAGTGCCAGTGATAATGGTGGTAGTGGTATTAGTATTAGTAATTCTTTGGTAGAAGCACTGGTTGTAGTATTATTTATAGTAGTAGCAGTTGTCAGTAACATCACAGTATTGATTGTGTTGTTGGTATTTGTAGTATCAGGTGTGAGACAGTTAACAAGTCTACATGAGCACAGTCTGATTGTGCTGCAGCTCTTGCAGCAGGTCGCCGTGTCAACTGGTTTTCCAGGTAAATCTAGGCGGTTTGGGGCGTGTCCCGTCACGCCTGCCTGTCCTTGTGCCTGCGGGGCTGAATAAATAAACACCAGTGTCCCGTTACAACAGGGTTCAACTGTTTATCTTTCTCATCCAACGGTAACCCACAGTGGCTTTGATGTGTGACTCTTTGGTAGAATAAAATCGCTCCCTGACGATCCACGATTCGTCATAAAATGGAAAAACTACAAGTCACGCTCTTGAAATCTAAAGGTCCAGTCTGCCCTCAGATCCAACCTGAACCTTTATCTGGTTTCCCTTTCAGCAGCATCACACTGTTTGTCCAAAACCATGGCAATGACAGTTACACCTCACTGGTTAAGATAAAAGGGATAGTTTGAGGTTTTGAAAAGGACAGCTTTGTCGTACAGACACGAGGGTGGTATCAATCGTCTCATCAAACTCTCAGAAAGAAAGTATTTCCCACAACTATTTCTTTAAGTTTGGGCAACTAAAACTACTTGAGTAAGAAAAGATCGTGGTCATGGTTAAAAGAAACCAAAGCTGATTGTTTGTAGGAGGTGGGACGTGAACAGACGTCAGACACGTCATGTATCTTCTGCTTTTGCTTCTGAGACTCAACCGTCATTATTATACAGCGTCACAAAAGGTCTTTTGACAGGAAGAGATGAATAGAGGAAGCTTCTGAATCACCAATTCTGTCAGCTGTTAACATCAACAAAAGCTTTTACAATCCGTTCAATAGGAAAATATTAGCGGCTAATAAACATATAAACGCTTAATCCGATAGTTTCTCTCCGGCTGGAATAAATCTGTTCTTTCTGCACATGTTTGCCCCACGTGGGGGAACATCAGGTGACGTGAACGAGTTTCCAGGAGGGACAGAAACTAAACTGCTCTGTGGCTGAAACAACTCAAAAGATTTAAGGATTGTTGAATGATGGTCGAAAGGCTCGAAACAACGAGTTGTTCAAACTCCTTCATCTTCTTCTTCTTCTTCTTCCAGCAGATTATACGCTTCACAGCAGGCAGAACCACTGTGAAGCATGTCAAAAGAGTTATATGCTGATTAAATGCTTTGGGGCATGTAAACACATCTTATCAGCTCACTTTATTTAGTGTCCATGTAAACAGTTAAGTTGGAATGTCTAATCCGAATGATTTTAATCGGGATGAAGAAATATTGTTCATGTAACCACAGCTACTAAATTTAGTTTCATTTGCCTCAGTTTTGACTGAAACGCCAGATAGACGATCATGTTTCCAGGCTCACAAACCTCTAAATCGACCTCCAGGTTTTCATCACCTCACCGCAATAACAAAAAGCAAATCCAGGAGCAAAAAAACAAGATAAAACAAAACAAAACAAGTGGCTGCAGTGGGAGACGGTTTCAGAGTGTGTCTACTGCATAAGTCTCAACCTGATGGAGGAGAGTCAAAACACCACCTGTTGAGACCGCAGCGACAATGGTGACGTTCTGCAGCCGAGTGTATTTGCAATAGACAGCTTTTTCCCTCCCAGATGGAAACGGTTTGCTCATCAGTATGCGTCTGGGTTTGGTAGACGAGGCTGGAACATGTTGCTGTGGTGAACGCATCACAAATCATGAGTGCTGCGCTCTCTCTCTCTCTCTCTCTCTCTCTCTCTCTCTCTCTCTCTCTCTCTCTCTCTCTCTCTCTCTCTCTCTCTCTCTCTCTCTCTCTCCTCTTGCCTTGATCGATCGGTCCGATTTTTGTCTGAGCATGAAATGGACCAGCTGCTGTGAGGCAAGTTGTTAAGGTGGGGAGTCACTGTGTGTGTGTGTGTGTGTGTGTGTCGCTATCTTTTGCTGCATCATTTGCCGCCTCCCTCTCAGTTGAATTCAATTCATTAGTGTTTATTGGCATGAATGTTACATGAGCCGAGCTGCCAAAAGATCCTGAATATAGCAGCAGTTTATTAGGAAAAAACAACAGAAAGAAATGACTGTAAATATATTTGCCAAATGTGTTGCACGGCCTCCCCCCCCCCTTTTATTTTTATTTCTTTATACCTCTCTCCATCTCTCGGTGCAGCAGTGGCTCATGGGAACAGCCCCGAGCGACCCTGTGGGATAAATCCATTTTAGAAACCCGAAATCTTGACAGATACCTTTTTTTTTTTTTTTTTTCTGTGTGAGAGAGAGCGAGTGAGTGCATGTACGCAAACACACACACACACACACGCACACTCGGCAGGGAGCATGGAGGGAAGCAGGCAGGAGCCTCCCAGGCATTTTACTCATGTAGAGAATGTAATGAAATCTGAGCCACTCTTCCTCCCCGCTCCTCTTCCTCCTCTTCCCCATGCACCACATATATGGCGTTAAAAGGACAGCTGGAAATATAAGACAGAGGACGAAAGCTGCCATTGTTGATTGCAGATGTGGTGGTGATGATGATGATGATGATCACAGGGACTCTTTTGTGCACAGAGATGGTTAAGTAAAAGGCTTTATGTTGTTTGTGTTGGAGGTGTAATCGATTAAACTGAACTCAAGCTGAAATATGTTGGTCAGTATGAACTTTACAGATTAATGGCTTTAATATTTGCTGTTGCTTCATTTGTACCTTTTTAGACCCAGTACATAATTGTTGTTCCCAAACACCTGTTAATTGGTTTCTGCTGTCAAGTTGCACTCTAGCACTACTTTTCCCCCCTCAAGTTGCTTTAACGCGTAATTCTGGTACTAATAGGTACAAAAGGTTTTAAAAATTGGGCTTAAAGAACGAGCTGCAATGGCTGCAATGTAATTCTTCGGGGCAATGGCGCCCGTGAAAAGAACGTCAACTAAAAGTGCTTGTTTTTGCCACTGACTCTGGCTCAGACTGTTATTTTAAGTGTCTGACAACATTATGGAAAGGATCCCTACACGATAGACCGTTTGTTAGAGTAAGATCCTTTATGTTTAACCAGAAACACCATTGTCTTCCTGCAACAACTCAACCTCTCGCGAGATTTCAGAACAAGACTTTCTGTTAATGGTTAAAGAAAAATTCTTAATTTTTGCATTGATTTAGTTGCATTTTAATTGGCAGTATTCCAAGGAAACCATACTTTTACTAAGCTTGCATGTCCTTCATAGATATGAATGGGGAAAGTAGTTGCATTCAGGACCAACTGATATGTGTGTTATGCCTGTTGTGTCACTTAGGAATGAGACTTTGTGTAACAACAACATTTGTTGGTTTTACAATTCAGTTTGTAGAATTATGATCCTGCTATCCTGCTTTTAAAATACTTATTAATGCATGTTAGGCAGGATAACTGCTTAATTGAAAGAGTGCTCCACCGATTTAGCATTGCACTCCTATAACACTGTCGGACTCACGATGGACAGTTTAAATAAAAGGGATGAAAGATATCAGAACCAGAGATATCATCTTTTATTCCTCATCAAAACTTGATGCCTACATTTCCCACAATGCAACTCGACCTCTGGCAGTTTGGTCAGAGATTTCGGTGTGTTATGCTAGTAGCGGCTAATGTAGCCTGGAGCCACAAAAGGTTTTATACAACTTATTTTACATATGCAGCAGTCCTCCCCAAGACCTGTAAACACACTCTGAGTTTCCCTTTAAGCTTTGTCTGAAATGTTCAGTGAGTTAAATTGATACACTGGGCTGATATTGGTCTTTATATAAAGTATAGACTACAGTAAATCTCCCAGCCTCCCACTCTCAGGCTTTAATTTCTGCCTCAGACTCTTGGCCTTTACGTCTGGGGTCTCCTTCAGGCTTTACACCTTCCTTCCTCCATCAAACCAGCACTTGTTTCCTGCCCGTGAGGAAGCCAGTCCTTTATAACTCATGTTTACAGCACTTTTCTCTTCTGTTGATTTTTGCCAAATATCGAGTAGGATTCCTCTTTCTCTCTCAGTTCCTTTTGATAAAAAGAGAAGCCTCGTGTTGGGAATTGGTTGTACCGACGTGCAAGGAGGAGGTTTTATGAGTTTTATTTTCCTTTTGGTGGAAAACTGTGATTAAACAGGGGTTTTTAATCATCTCCCGAGCGCAAATACTGACATGCAGAACAACACTTCAATAAACTAATCTGACGTTTACTCTACCAAAGACACAACATGATTAAATGTTTTTCTCTTGGGCAGTTTTAACCTTTTTGCGAAGGCAGGGTGTTTGTCTGAATATAAATAAAGAATATTTTTGTTATTCCCCCATGACATAAAAGTTTAGGTAACACAAAGGCTGCCCGTTCACCCAATCACCAATCAGCTTTAAATCACCCTGCTTTACCTGGTCGTCCAGGTGACTGGCTTGCAGCCCCTATAATGAATCTTTTTGTGCATTAAGGCTGGCAGGCAGAGCTAATCAATCCCTGGGAGTTGGAGTTCCCATAGAAAGTCAGGTGGCATGATAACTGGTGCTGACATCTATTGATGTAGAGTACACTTAGATCAATACTTTTGTTTCAAGACAATTCAAATTAATGAAGGTACTTTTTAAATGTGAAAAGGTAAAGGTGATTTCCTAAAATCTGTTCGGTTCTACGTCTAAAATACCAGATTAAGATCAAGATTATTCCCGAAGTTTTGTGATAATATGTCTGCACTTAAATCTAAATACAGTGGATTATTAATATCCATCGCCTCTTTCTCCTGCACACAACATATATATACATTTTCTTTTTGTGCCTTTCTTTGCTTGCAATCCTTCACAACTCTTAACTTTCTGCACTATAATTTGAACATGATACGTCACAAATTTCTTCTTTTAGTTGTGGATGAAGCATTTGTAGCTCTATAAAGTTTTTGTTTCTTCGTGGCAGGCCATATTGTTGCTGTCACCAACGTAGTGACGGATCCCGGTGTCTCAGTTAGATATATTAACCTGTTCTGATGCTGTGGGCTGAATATCTATGAGACAAACAGTGTGATTTTATTAAGGACAGTTTAATTTAAACTGATTGTTTTGCATGATGCACCTTTGCAATGCAAACGTTTTCTGTCATGCTCCCACCACCGAAGACTAATTTAAGATTTATCAAGAACACAAACTGCATGTTTCCTTTCAGTTTTACGTTGGTTTCTCTTTAAACTTTAAAAAACAACAACTACTCTTTGCAAAGACTCGTGTGGTTTACCGGTGTAACCGGGATCTCTGAGTTGACTTGGTCTCATACTGCAGGATGGGCTTCATCCCATTATATGTTGCTGTCTGAATAACATTTGCTAACCTGAATACTGACTGTTTTGTGCGCTCCACAGTTTGAAAATCATTGTGTTAGTATAACACGTGTGAGAGTGTGATTGATTGATTATGGAAGCTGAAGTTTTTTATGCTGTTAGTGTAAAACCCGCAAATGCCATGGTAACAAGTTACATATTGTAGTACTCAGTCACAATTGTTGTCATTTTTTATCATGTTGTTTAGTCAATGTTTTATTTTTTTGATTGCACCCACCTGCCTTGTTTTGTCTGACAGCTTCTGTGTCTGTGTCCATCTTTATCAGCACATTATTAGTTTTGTTCAGCCTTTAATCACATAAACCTGAAATGAGGCGTTTGTGGGGTGGGATTCCAGCTGCCACTTTTTGGAACGGCAGCTGGCAATAGGAGAGGAGGAGGAGGAAGAAGAGGAAAGAGGAGGAAAGGTTTTTGTTTTTCTGTCGTTCTTCACTCTCCTCCACCACCTCTTTTCAAACGGTGCTCGTTTCCCTTCACCACACCAAATCCCCAAATCATTTGGCTATACTGTGTTTTCTTAAAAACTGAGACAAATGAGGAGGTTGTGGAAATCCTGCACGGAAGAGGAGGGGGAGGAGGAGGGGGTAGTGGTGGTAGTGTTGTTCCTTTATGGATCTTAATGGGCTCATCTAAATGTAAATGAGCACTGAGGTGGAGACAGGGTGTCTGTCTGTCTGTCTGCTGCTGGGAAAGCAAAATATTTGGAAAGAGGCAAATTGTGTTAATTTAAGTTCACTTCAGTTCACTTCAGTGTGCTTTACTGGCAGCAAGTATTGAGACTGAGGACCGGTCTTCATCACAAGGTGCTGTGAGCATCGTTTTAACTTCAGTTTGGAAGGAAACCTGGTTGCTTTATGGCACAAAACATGCATGATTTTCTTACCTGGTTTGAATTGATTCAGAGTTTAAATGATTCATCGATTATTCCATTAATCAGTTGACAGAAAATGAATCAGCAACTATAGGCGATTCATTGTTAAGCCATTTGTTCAAGAAAAAAAAAACTAATATTCTAAATAAATAAATATAATGTTTCCAGCTTCTAATTTGTAAGGATGTGCTATTTTTCTTTGTCTTATATGACAGTAAATGAAATATCTTTGGGTTTTTGGGCTGTTGGTTGGATAAAACAAGCAATTTGAAGATGTCACTTTGGGAAATTGTGAAGAATATTTTCCACTATTTTCTGAAAATTTTAAGGACCAAACGATGAATTGGTTAATTGAGATAACGGTTGGCGTTTGTTGCAGCTGTAAATCTAAATCACTAAATCTACACAAGCGTATCATATCATCATGGGGCGGCTGAAGCACAGGTGGACAGGTGTATCCAGGTGAGAGCACTAACCGCTGAGCCACCTGGTTTGAACACATATTGGCTGTTAGCAGCTCTAATTCTTCTGACATATAAAGCAAACAGAGACAGAAGCGGAAGGTCAAATAGAAAGATGACCTTTCAGGAGGAGAGATCTGTGACTTTTAGGAAAGATTTTAAAATTTGTATCCAGGCTGGAACGAACGATTAGCTTTATCATTGATCAATCAGTTGGTTTATTTTTTTTTTTTTTATAGACATGTATTTATTGAATTTTAACAAATTACAAAAATACATTTTAATAACAATCAAACTATAAAAGAATCCACTCCCCCCACCCCAAAGGAAAGAGAGACAGAACTAAAAGCAAAACAAAACGCAAAACTGGGTAACGACAGTAGTAATCATACACAGCTTAGCATCACATGGTTAAGGTATCAACAGTTTGAGACATATCACCTTCAAGTTACCAAAGCTTCTTCAACTTCACAGTTCTCTAAGAAAGCAAGAAAGGGATTCCAGATGTCTTTTGAATTTGGCTGATTTCTTTTTCATTGTGTATGTTAGTTTTTCAAGGACAAGGCATGCTGATAGTTCTTTCAGCCAGCGACCAACCAAAGGACTCTTGACGTCTTTCCAGCAAAGAGAAATCAAGCGTCTAGCTTGTACTAAACATAAGTCAGTAATTTTCTTCTCTTTGCTGTTTAACATACAGTCCTTTGGATACAAGTTAAGAATACAAAGCATAGGACAGTCGGGTACTGGATTCAAGGTCATCTGAGAAATGCATTTAATAACTTCATTCCAGAACTTTCGTATCTCAGGACAGTCCCACAGACAATGAAATAGGGTGGCCTTTTTGACATTGCATTTAACACAGATATCAGGAATATTTGGATTCATCTTATTCAGTCTATCCAGAGTAATATAGGTTCTCATAATCCAATTATATTGAATCAGTCTGAGATGGGTATTTATTGTTAGGAGATGAGCTTTTGAACACACCTCCCTCCAGTCATCCTCAGAGATATCTTTTTGCAAGTCATTTACCCATTGAATTTTCTTATGCTCAGTAGAGTCTTTATGATTTTTTACCAGTATGTTGTAGAGTAAGGATATCTGGCCCTTGCCAGTACAATTATTTACTGCTAAGTTTTCCAATATGGACAAAGGGGGTTGTACATAGGAGTGCGTCTGTGCATAAACAAAACTCCTTATCTGTAAATATTTAAATAAGTGTGTCCGAGGTATATCATATTCATTGCTAAGTTCTTCAAATGAAACTAGGTTGCCTTCCTTATATAGATCCATAACTTTACAGATGCCCTTCGTTGCCCACATTTTAAAACCTTGGTCTTTTCTACCAGGAGAGAAGTTATCATTCCCCCATATTGGTGAAAAGCCTGAAAACAAAGTAGCTTCACCAAGGAATGATTGTACATTGTGCCAGACATTAATTGTGTTTCTCACAAAGGGGTTATCAGTAAATCGCTTCAATTTTTTGACAGATGCAGAATATAAATAAGTGTCAAATCGTTGGTTTATTTTTTTGATTAATCATTTGGGCTATAAAATATCAGAAAAATAGTAAAAAAAATACAAGTTCCCAGAGCTCAATGTGACATATTCAAACTACAAAATCCCAAATATGTTTGTTTTATTATTATAGAAAACTAAGAAAACCAGCAAATACTCACATTTGAGAGGCTGAAACCACACATTATTGACTATTTTGGCTTGTAAAAAAATTACAAACGTTTCATCAATCATCAAAATGGTCACTGATGAATTTTCTAAGGAGGGTGACCCACAATTAATTGACTTATTTGAATTAATTTCAGCTTCAAGTTTCATATCAGACTGGCTGTGATTTGCAAAGATGGTGAGGAAATCGTCTTGTTTTCACAGTTTTTGTATGTGTTATATATAGTATACTGTGTACTATTTAAATACCGTAAATACAGAAGATGTTGACAGGTTTCAGTGGAATATATTTAGTTGTTGTTCTGCAGAAGCTACTTTAAAATACCTTCTAGTTTAAGTGTTTTGTCAAATGAGTCTGCCGTCACCAGCTGCTCTGTTAGCAGGTCAAACAGGGATTTGGTTTGTTGATATCCACCCACCACTGCAGATACAACCACCCATGGTCTCTGTGTGCGTGTGCGTGCGTGTGTGTACACAATTGTGTGTCTGTGGGCTGGGGGATTAGCCATATTAGCCATGTTAGATACACACATGTGGCCGGCACAGATGCTGTGGAAACTCAATCTGTACAGTTGGAACGATTGGGGTCACCAGAGGTGGTTAAGCACCAGCTGTGTGTGTGTGTGTGTGTGTGTGTGTGGAACCTGCTGGTATAACTAAGGCATGGTTAAGGCTTCTGGGCTCCCAATATCATGGCCAGGATCCAGTCTCAGGAATTCAGGGTTGCAGGATGATGTCCAGCTCCAGCCGTTGTTTTCTTTGCAAAATTACAGGGAAAAGAGGGCACGCCGAGCTTAATGTTGAACCACTTTAAATGCCGTAACTCCTTAAACATTCAAACTATGTTGAACTATTTCATGTTTTTTACTCCTAATGTGTTCCAGATGAGTTACTGGCTGTGCTTCATGGCAACAATATTAATGTACGCATGTTAAGAAAAACATCGTCAGTCATGGCAACAAGGTGCGGTGAGATACAAGTTGTCATCTCCATCATAAAATATGAAAGACCAAATGATTAATGATGAAAATTAGACATTTATTTTACTGATGAAAACAATATTTAGGTATATCTCCCTAGTGTCAGATTTTGTATTTAAAGACCTGTCAATCAATTTGACAGGTTTCAATCCTGTGGTTTGACAATTAGCTGTTTACATTTGTATCACTGATTGGGCCTTTAACTCTATACACATCTGTATATGTCACATCTGTCATCAAATTAAGTTTGGTATGATGAACTCTTAATTTGTGTCATTTTACCACCCAGCTGTATTTGTACAGTATAACAGGGTTACCGGTTGATACATTATGAGTTTCATCATTTTAACATACACAGGTTGGAATTTATTCACTGAAGGGAAAGTTTATTTACAGTTTAGCAATTAAATTAAATCAAAATAGCACAAATAGTTTGTCTGTTTTCATAGTTTTTCCTCATTGTAAACTAAAATTATTTCCGCTTTTTACACCTTACATCACTGACCAAATGTGCAGTTAAGGTTACATTTTTACTTAATTTTGTGCACAAGTTCCTGTTGTATCTTCTTTACGTGCAAATTCATTTCATATTTCAAGTAGTGCTGGGAAATGATACTTTTTACTATGACTGTTTTTTGTGGCATTTTGCTTTAATTTGAAGGTTGTCAGTGGAGATAGACAAGAAATATGGAAAGAAAGCAAAGAGGGCAATAAGCAGCCCAGCCGGAATCAAAGCAGCGGTTGTGATTACATGACATGCGTCTTGGACCACTATGCCACCGGTACGCCCCCAAAAATAATCATTTTTTTGATATTTTGTGATTATTTCATTTAACAAAAGAAGCCAAACTTCTCAAATGTTGTCTGCACACAAGCAGCCATACAAGAACTGAAACTGTCTAATCAAATAAGAAGTTAAGAAGGGTCTGGTTTTGACTCTTATCGATGCTCCATGCTGAGGACATGTTTCAGTTGGTACTAGTTGATCCCCAGTCCTATTACTTTTCATTTAGCAGCTTTCTTGCTCAAGACAGTTTGATAGACGCTTTGCACCTTTTGTAGAATCAACCCTGTGACCTTCCCTTTACAAGATCTTATTATTTTATGTTATTCACCATTAGCTCGCCCTGCTGGCCAACTTTCAAACATCACTTTGGGTAAACCAGAGCTGCTGTTTCACACCCAGTTCCTGTGGTTACACCAGGCTGTTTTAGATGTAACGCCCCTTGGATTTCACATTTCTGCTGCTTTAAATCTGCTCTGAGCTGAAGGAAATGAGAGCGTTTTTCCTTCATAGCTTCAGCATTAAGTGGGATATACAGTAGGTTGAATTGTAGAGGGGAAATGTGTGGGTATATTCCACTGCTTTCTCAGTGTCATTGTGATTTCTGTTTATGGAAGATGACATTTTGAAAGAAAAAAGAGACAGCTTCTCCTTCAGCCATAAAATGATGGAGAACTCTGCCACCACCCTCGCTCATTATGCTGCGGCGAGGAGTGGAAAAGAAAACTCTTTTAAACCAAAGTTCACATGACTCTTCTCGGGAAAGCTCTCAAGTCTTTGGAAGGTCAGTGTGACGTCTCAGCTGCCCAATTATTCAACACCAACGGATTCAAAACTGACAGTTAAAGACGTCCAATGTGTCCTTCAGGCGTGTTTTTTAATCATCTGCCCACTGTGATCTCCTCTCCTCTCCTGAACCTGACGCCAGGCTTTCTTCCTTTCCAGTGGTCTATAATATTAATGGTTGCAGCCATGTTTGATTTGGGTCGAGGCCTGAAGTGTGAATGGCGAGGCATCAAGGTTAAGGGAGTTTCTGTGTTCCCACACTCTGGCGGTCTTCCACGCGTCACACTGTGTAGGAGTCCATTGGCGACAGTCACATGACGACTATCTAAAGAGCTGAAGAGGCAGGGAGGGAAATCAGAGATGGTAAAGAGGTTTCCAAACAATCTTCTGCTGACTAAACGTCAGGAGTGAAAGTGTTTTCTTGTACAAAGCAGTGAGAGAAAAAAAGAAAAAGCTCCTGAGAAACTGAGTCGCAGATTTTAAAGGCCCGCAATCCTCTCAGATTAAAACCACATTGTTTTAGCAGCACACGCTGGTATTTCCTCTTGGTCGGACTGCTCGGGGCTGCTGGGTGGAGCTCCAGGGGAATGCGAGTGCCTTGCCAAGCAGCACTGCAGCTGACTCTCGGCAGCACATGGAAGCACCTCTGCTGCTCTCACCATGCCAGGCGAGAGAGGGCCGGGATATTTTAGAGAGAAAGTCCATCGCTAGTCGTTAGGTCCTGGAGGGTTGAAGGGTGCACCGGTCGACTTTCTTAGGCTCCGTCTTTCAGCTGGAATAAAATGCAAGTAAAGTTTTGGCGACTTCATGCTCTTGAGGAGCGCTGAAAAGCAGGCGAGTCACAGTCTGTGGCACTGCTTTGGATGAAATGACTTCAGTAGCAAATGGTTCAACACTGCAGCCACGTGACAACCGCTCATCTCTGAACTGTTCAGGACAAGAAAGAACTGATTTGATGATTTGCAGGTCAAAAGATGTCTGACATCCAGCTTAAAACTAGATTCAGTTTGATCAAAAATGATCACTTTTTAGGTTACAACTAACTCTGAATGGCTACATTTCAGCTGCAGTGGTTTGCAGTTGAACACAAACTACTGAGGAATATGTATAAATAAGAGTTATATACAATCAGCATTGATTTGGGATTTGCTAATGAAAAGATGTCTAGACATCCAGGTTAAAACTAGACATTGGAGACTGGAGACTTGAAAACAGTAATTTGACCAAAAAACATCTTAACTCAAGGTCCACTTACAAGCTTTTTTCCCAGAGCTTTCAAGTAAGCAGACTCCATCTGCATCTAGATTACATTTAACCATTATTTCAACAGCATTTATACGATTATATTTCATTATGGATCAGGAGAAGTACACAGTGAAATATGGTAATTAGAATTCTGTAGAAACAGCAGTTATTTGTAAACACGTCTAAAAAAATGTTCACTTTTCGATTAATTTAGCCCAGTTTCAACCTGGAAGCACAGACGAACTGTAATCTGCAAATTACCAGATCACTTCTCACTGCAACACAATACAACAGCCCAGCAAGAAATACTTTTTTAAAACTCAAAATGGTCAATTTTTTGTTTAGATTTTGCCAGAGAGGTGTGAATGTGAGACCATAGATTGTAAATATTTTGTATATTTATGGGAAGATCTGACATCCAGTCTGTAGTTTGTTTTAAAGTTTTACTGGAGAGGAGAAAGGAAAACGTAGAGGGAGGAAATTCCACAATAACTGTAGATCAAGTTTAAACCAAGAACAGTGCGCTGATTACATACGTAATGTGCACACCATCCAATAAAGTAACGTCAAAGACTCTTTCACCCTGTATTCTGTTGGACAGTCATACCCAAATATTGACATTTTGCAACTATTTGCAACAATTTTCCACTGAAGCATAAAGACAAAAACACAAGTTATCCACTGATGTTCTCAAAAAGACGAGTGACAGGTTCACACAGTTTACATTACTACCCAGAATGCCATTTGGCAGTGAGCAGCATGGCACTGGCCCTGTGATTTCTGGCCCAAGATACAGTGAGCAGTCGGGAGAAGCCAGTCATATCTGGGATCTGGGTGTGAAAGGCTAATACTGTGTGATGGTTTTACACAGCCTCTGGATTATGTACTCATCTGTGTGTGTGTGTGTGTGTGTGTGTGTGTGTGTGTGTGTGTGTGTGTACTGTATATAATCTGTTGGAATTAAAATGCACTGTAGCTAAACCACAGCAGAAGAGTTTATGTGATGCTGGACGACTGTGTTGGCAGACAGTGATGTTTCCAACCCCAAGTGTTAACAGTGAAACCAAAACAGAGATATAATCTAACCCCCGCTAAAGGGCTTATGATTGGTTTAACCTGTACTTATTGAAGCTTTATTTATCCAGTGAAAGCTAACTGAGCACACATGTTCTTTTACAGCTACGCCCTGCTTCATAGCTCGCACATTTACAAGACCATTCGTCAGCTGGTGGCCACTGAGCTTCTCTACTGGAGCAAATGGTGGTTCTGCTTATTGTTAAGACTCCATCAAGGGAAGCTGGTAGATGCAGAGAGTCTCAATAGTCTCTTCCCTCACCCAAAATGTTCTGACCAGTTCTAGATATTTGATATTTTGCATTAAAAATAGCTGCCGTTCTTCTCAGAGTCCTAACTCAGTCAAATCAGAAGACACCAGTGGAACTTGCTCTGATAGCAGTTTCTCTCATGTCCACAGAGGAAAGTCCAACTAAAAATCATATAAAAATGTACTCCTTATACCTTCAGATCTTGTCTCATAATCATAACATTTAGACATTTTCTTCAGTATCAAAAGTTACCCAGGTGTTTCTAGTCTTTACGTCAGTGGTTACAGTGTAAACGGGCGGAAAACTTTATCACATACAGCCAAAAACCCAAACAATTTCAAATAGTACCCCTCACACGCCAAAAGCAGTTTAACTTATCCTGAAAATAACAAGGGGAGTAAAAATCAAGCCCGATACAGCCAAAGGGTTCAATGGGCTCTTAATTCTGTCGCCTCTGTTCCCGCTGGGACTAAACAAAATCTCACGCGTCAGATATACCCAATGAGAGAAGGCTGTAGCTGCTGCACTGCACCTCTCTGTGCTGTGCTGTACATTTCCTGGCTAACGCAGCTGCTCAGCCGCCCTGTTACCCCCTGAGATCCCAGTCAGCTACACTGAGAGCCAAAGTCTGGGTCACCACTTCCTCCCTCCTCTTCTTCCTACTCCTCTTCTCCAGATTGCAGCTGGCGGATGTAATTGAATTAAGGAGCCTTGTATTTTGGCTGTGGACGCAGTAAAAAGAAGGATGTGATGCATGTACGGGTACCTGTTGGTGTTTTTAATTTGTTTTTGATTTAGGAGCGACTCCTAGGAATTGTAAAATTTCTTCTTCCTAATAGTCTTGATTTATGCTAGCAAAGGATTTGCCGAACAGGCATGCTGTTGTTCAGCCTCACATTCATACAGTATAGATGGATTTGAACATCTGGGAGCTTCCCAGTACAACAGCTGTCTGTCAGCCAACTCAACACGTCTGCCAAAGCAATCAGGAGTTCAAGTGTTTTGCTCAAAGAAGATTTTAGTCTTTTTTTAGGCAGTGGAGAGAGCTTCTTTTTCACTTCCTCTGTCCAAAACCTTTCAGTCTTTTACCTCAATGCCAAACTCTCAGGCACTGAAAGGTGAAAAAAAACTCTGCCAACACTGATGTCACACCCAAAGCCATCGCTCCTGTCACTTCGATTTAAAGTCAATTTTATTTTTGGGACCTGCAAACAGGTGCTTGCTGTAATTTCTGTTTTGTCAGTTTAATAAAATCCATCTTTTGAGTATCATTTCCTCACCACCCGTTGGGTTTTGAAAGGTTTGTAAGGTCATGTAGTTCACTGTTTTGTACACTGGGTTGTCTTCTGCAGTCAATATAGGAAGGAGCTTTTGATTAGGTGTCTTGCAAGATGGAGGCTGAACAGGTTTTTAAATTGTCTCTTGAGGAAAATGTTACTAAAGTATCTGTAAAGATGTTTTTGGCTTCGTGGAGAATTTCGTCGACAGCATCAACAGATTCTTGCATCAGTTACTGAAGTGATCAATAAATATGGCAAATTCAGAGTTAATTTCACTAGAAATGCATTACGCGATGTTACTCCAGACGTGTCAGTAACTAGCTCGTCTCCACAGCCCTCGGTGGCTTCAAGTTCGGACGTAGCCACTAATACTCTACATCCAAAGAAACGTCTTAAACCTCTCCTGGAGTGTAGTCCACGTACTGAAGCAGTTTATTCCAAAAATCTTCCCTTCACTTTTACGCACTACTCCCAGCAGATTCTGAGCTGTGAGGAGGTTATATGGAACAGGTAGCTGACGATACCAATCAGAATCAATGGTCTTACTCTTTGCTAGTTGTGCTAATGGTACAGTGCATTTTAGTAAATATTTAAATGATTTTATGACAAAAGTCCTCACTACCGTCCCATTCCACTTGCTCTCAGTCAGGTCTTCTTGCACTTGCTTTTTTCAGAGCTTTCAACCGCATGTCGGGATCTTTCTCAGTTGTTAAAGTGTGCTCACATACAGATAGCTTAGTTATTATCATGCGAATATTGTTAGGTGATAACAGATGACCACATTTATACAGAGTTGTTTAGATGGTTTGGGCTAAAAACTATAATTGCCACATGGTGGAAATCCCAAATCCAGATCACTAAACCAAGACTGAGTTGATTCAAGAGTCCAAAATCGATCAGTTGCTCTCTGATCCTTCTGCCAAATTTCACAGGAATGTGTTTTTTTTTTAGTTTTTTTTTTAGATATTCTCCAGGCAGACAGGCAGAGAGCCAAACTAACCCACAGCAGAAAGATAACCTTTTTGTTGCAGGGAAAATAAGTAAACATGTTAAAAGGTTGTTGGTGTTTTTGGCACATGAACAACCAGTCAGATTTCTTGGCAGACATTATTATATTAAACCCAACCTTTTAGCTCCTTCAGTAGAAAACTGCGCCGACTTGCGAGGCGGCATCATATTCCTCTAAATGACCCGGCCGAGAGCGTGTGGGCTCCATTCACACATGGTGCATTTTGGGAAGTGTGTGTCTATTTTGAGTCTGTGTGGTCACTCCTGTGGGTTCCCTCTAAGTAGCTTTTAGCAGGGTTTGATAAGGCTTCCACACACACTCACACAGACACACACACACACACACTGTTAAACCCAATAGTCTTACAGGGCATTAAACCCCCATTTTCATTTTCTCTAAAGCAGCTTTTGTTTGAAGGCGTGTGAAATGCACTGGGCTCCCCTGATAACATCGCACTTTGTAGGTTATCGACTGGTAGAGGTCTGCGCTGAAGTGATCTCTATCGGATCTTTACTGTGATGGGGTGCACACTTTCTCACATGCCGGCTCGTATTGGGTGATATCTTTAATCTTCTTTCACCCAAAGAGCTTTCAAGTGGTTTCTTTCTTCATTGTAGATGGCTGATGATGGATCTGGAGATTATTTGTCATCATTTAGGCTAAAGGAAAAGGGGAAAGGGCAGCGTGGAGGAACAGGCAGGTCAGGAGGGAGAAAAGAGGGTCGTCTCTTATCTGGACGAGCTGGATTTTACTTTTACCGCCCACTTTTCCGCCCTGCTGAAGCATCAAATGTGCGAGAAACTGGATCCTTGCTGGCTTTTGGGCTTTTGCTCTGTTGCTGACCTCTGATCTCCCTGTGGAGGGATGCAAGAGAAAGTTGGGTGACCAATAAAGTACAATACTTTAAATTTAACAATTTGACATTGTGTTATAAGGCATTTATCAACAGTTTATATATGCGTACAAATCGTTCACGTTTAAACCAAAACTACTGAAGACACATTTACGATTTTAAACTGTTAAACTGCGTTATTAAGCATTCATTAACCTTTAATACACCAGTTTTGAATGCTTCATAGCAGGAGTTAGTTATTGACAAATACATTAATGAACACTTAATGTCCTCTTACAACTCCATATTAATGTTATATAGTAAGTTATTAACCATGAATTAAGTGTTTACATACTGATTATAAGTGATAGGTGTTAACTGATTTACTATATTTAATCTTCGTTTATCATAGTGCATCTAAGTTGATGAATGTGGTTGTTTTTTTTGACCAAGAAAGCAGCATCGAGAGAGACAACGATCCTGTTTTTTTTAGACAAACGATACACAGAAATGTCCATGGAAAATACAGTCAGAATCACAGAAGAAAGTTAAAGAAAACTGCAATGTAATTCAGCATGGCAGAGATTTTAGGAAATTTTCAAATCCCAACTTTGCACCAGAAAAGACACGGATGAGTAGTAGTTTGGATTCCCGATCACTTTCTCGTTGTTCGTCTCGTCGTACCATGTACCCACGGCCCATTAGCAGCTGGCCGAGTGTGACTGAGGAGGTTTAGACTCCATGATGGGTTCAACAGAGGGTGAACTGGAGGTCTTTTACCCTCTCAGCACCGTCCCATGTTTTGATATAAGTCCTGCACTAAAATGACTTGAAACTTAATCTTCTGCATGAAGTTTTGGCCCCAGTTTATTGGAGTTTTTGTTCAGTATCTTGCTTTTGCTCCTCTCGTCTTACCTGTCGTGTTGTTAGGCTACACGCTGCTCTCATGATAGAAATGCTTGATCAAGAGTTGAAGCTGAAACTTATGAGGAACTCCAGTTTGCCTCAGAGCACCTGATCCCTAAAGGAGACATTTATAGTTTTCACTTGACCCACATCAGCTGGAGTCAAGTCAAGAATTAGCATTTTGTATTATTACTGCAGACAAACTGTCATGTCAGTAAAGATTAGAGAGAGAGGTGCAGTTGTAAAAGTGAGTGAGTTTGTTTGTGTGATTTTTGTGTTTGTCAGAAGTCTGTCACCATTTCAGCCCTCAAGGTAAATATCATGACTGACAGCCAATTCTACCTGTTGCACAGGTGCAAGTGTGTGTGTGTGTGTGTGCGCATGTGTGTGTGCGTGTTGGCTCAGTGTGACTGCAGCAGTATTGAGTATCAAAGGTTATCTTGTTCTATTTTGAGAATCTCCTCTGTAGGCAAATTTCTACTGGCTGCAGGACCCTGTCTGTTGGTGACACACACACACACACACACACACACACACACACACACACACACACACACACACACACACACACACACAGATACTCTCACAAAAACATTGTGTGTTTTTACCTTCTGTATATTCTTGTTGTATGAACAGTATTGACTTAAGATGAAAATAATGTTTCCAAATGTTAACTTTTAAGTGGAGACTTTATCTGTCTGTCTATGCTGTTCTTTTTTGGGAATCATTACAGTAGGCAAATTTCTACTGGCACACACACACACACACACACACACTCCTCATGTTCATAACAATTCCTTAAATAAATATAACATGTTTCTTGACTGTTCCCGTCCACCTCTTGCAACACATCCTCCAAACAAAATGACAAAACAGGCCGTTCATATGATCTGTCAGATCTGAAGCCAGTGGTGGATACGCTCATCAAATCCAAATCCTTTAGAATCAAATCTAATTAGGTTAAGCTTCCCGTGTTATAAATATAAATTTAGATCTATTATCTATGTATTTTTAGTTATAGCCTAATAAATGTTCACAACCCACAGCTACGACCTAATAATGGGGTGAGCAGCAAAACATAGGTTTTGACAAGCTACTACAAATCCTTGAGGTACCGATGCATAACTGTTGTGTAGTCGCTTAAGTTGTTGATGTGATATGTATGAACGTTTAACTGGGAGACTCTCCTGAAACTAGTGTCACGCGATCAGCTAATTGTCATTAATCTGTTGGTCTTGTGGAACTACAAAAACACACAGTCCACTCACGGTCATAGAGAGATATTACAGAGTGGTGTTTCTTTGCCCTCACACATGATCTTTGGTTGAGAACAGACACAACTCCTTACCGAGAGCACATTACCTGGAAAACGGTGAAAAACGTAACTTTAGCTGTCACTAAATTAACGATAAGTAGCTGCCACCAGCAATATTTGTCATTTTAACCGACCAAAGAGATGGTCAGAGACGAAGCCTGCTACCTGAATGTTTTATACGTTACTCTTTGCTAATGAAAACCAGAGATGAGAGGTAAAATGTTTGGTTAGTGTCTGCGAATCTGGGTATCTCGGCAACCAGATCCAAAATGTAAATCTATTGAAATCCATCCCTATCTATGGTTACGGTCTGGTTACGTTTATGCAACTTAAACTTCTTTATTAAGGTTAGAGAAAGCTCGACACCAATGTTGACAGTTGGTGGGAGACAGGATGTGAACAGCCGTTTTGTGGCACTATAAAAATGTGACCTTTAATTTGGTTAAAAAAACGATCATGATACGCACAGTCAGCAGTAATTGTAGGTTGTCTAAAGTGCTTTATCAAATGACCAATGCCTTCGCCTGTGAGGACAGTCGTACTCATTGATGCCGCTGATCAAACAGCTGCAGTAAAGTTATTTGATCAGCCTCTGATGTACTTTGGATTTGACTTTATTGATTCTCCCAGATGAGCCGATTATATTACAGCAGGATAATATGATGTTATAAAAAAACTCCACTGATTGCCAGAGATCATTAAACATCCCTTAATGCGCGTCCCAGTCTGCGAAAAGCCTCATCAAAGAGCAGCAGAAATGTGGTTTTAATCTAAACCGTGTAGTAGTTTACTGTAACAGACACGACACTCAGCCTGGGTGATCTGCTGGAAAAACTGACCCTGTGACCCAAATCCTCGACCACGAGTCGGTCCGCTGAAATCACTAGACAACCAACTAGACGGGGGACTTTCCTCTGACATGTAGGTCAGGTTGTTGAAGCCCGGCGTCGTGAGAAAACTGCCTCTTGAGAGTGCAGAGATGACCGAACCGCTGCTGTCTGCTTTTGCTTCAACTGCAGGAAATTAAATCACTCTGGAAGATTTTTTTTTTTTTGCTGCAGGATGACGTTATTATTATGGTCGACTTCCACTGAGCTTCAGATTTGTAATACTTGGGGAATTAGTTGAGCAGGGTGTAAGTGGGCCTCCATTTTTATTTTGAGCGTGGGAATATTTTCATATGTTTGACCATCAGGAAATGATTGTCATTACAACAAGCAGCACAACAGGGATCCCCTGGGTAGAAAGGAATTTAAAGAAGCATGCAAATATACGACAAATGTATTTGAGTCTGATGTGAAGAGGTTGTGGTCACTAAATCTACAAGAGCAGTTAAAGTGAGAATTCTTGATCCTGGTGGCATTTTGGTTCTTCACTGTGGTGTCAGATCAGCTGCCAAACAGATGTCCTGTATTTCCTTTGGATGAAGTTTCTGTTGGTGGCGCTCTTTTCTTTTAACTACAGCTAACCACCAAGTTCTTCTTCTGTTTAATCCTAGGAATTTAAAACTCGCACCTTTTCCCAGGAAAGATCTACAACAGGTGTTCAAAACATTATGTGTAAACACGTTTGAGAGAAGTGGTTATAGGTTGAATTGCAGTTTTGCAATTGCAATCTGCTGCAGAAACTAGGATAACCGGCCCTTTTAGTAGTCGCACATTATTTATTTGAAATGTGAAGGTTTTGCAGTTTAATATGAAATTCTTGAAACTGGAAAGTAGGAATGTTCTGATATTGCAGAGTTGTGATGAGCCAATTGTATTTATGTTTACTTAAGCATATCATATCTCACTGATGAACTGCATGAAATTTATAATATATTGCATCAAGTGATGTCACTTGAGTCGTCTTCAGTTGGGGCTGAAGACAATCTGTTAGTTGGAAGTGTTTGACCTCTGTAGCCTGCTCCTCATCTCTGCTTGAGGCTAGCGGTGCAAGGCTACATTAGCCGCTGCTAGCATAACGCACCCGAATCTCTGACGGAACTGTCGGTGGTCGGGTTGCATTGTGGGTAATGTAGGCGCCAGTTTTTGACAAGCAAGAAGAATGAGTGGAATAAAAAAGACTTGACGATTTTGAAGCTTTTTTTAAAGGCAACTAGAGGATCATCATCCTTCAATGTTGCTGTCTCAGTGGCCAATAGGGGTTGGAGAGTTTATTGGTCACCTTTCCAAGGTTTTATACTTAATATTGTGTTTTATTTTCTGCGTCCATCATCTGTGGAGGCTTGCTGTAAACATCATCACTGAAAGGTCATGAGGTTCATCAGCTTTGCGTTCAAGTTTGACTCTGCAGTTTCAACAATTTTGACAGGCTGTTAAAAAGTTCCTTTACAGTCAAATTAAATGCAAACATTTCTGTGCCACACAGTTTATAGAAAACTCATTTTTTAGTTTTCAGCCAGTTGAAGTTGAGGAACAGCCTCAAATCAGTTAAATCTAAATGTAAACAAAGGGTTTAGGAGTAGGAGCTGTGTGAATAAGATCTCATATCAAGATGTCATTGTCTCAGTTTTATTGTCTGAAGTAATCACTTAAATTTTTAGCAAAATCTGTCATATTGAGAGGGGCTTTAATATTCCTGTGAACAACATTTATTATTTTTAGCTACAGGGTTTTGTTCTGTAGTAAGAAACTGAAAAACATTTGGCTCTGTGAGACTAACATTAGTTTAACTTCTCACAGTGTGATTCTGAATATTTCTGCAAATATCAATAAATACGTTTGAGATAATTATCACAATATTAATTTCATCCACATTGCCCCCCTTTTTTGTTGGCAGTTATCGCCATAGTAACCACTAGAGATGGGTCCCAAGGGTCAGAGGCTGGGGACACGAGGACAAGCCCAGAGGGAAGAGTGTGTGTGTGTGTGTGTGTGTGTGTGTGTGTCCTCTCTCACCTCACTGTGAAGTCGGCTGACAAACAAACCAATTTGTTTTCCTGATGTCGCCGGGCCTGCCTGTTTGGGCAGGCAGGTTGGACTGTACCAAGTGAGGGGAGACGGGGGTAGGGCCACACATTGCCAACCAATCCACCGCTATAGAGTGTGTGTGTGTGTGTGTGTGTGTGTGTGTGTGTTTTAACACCAAAGGCAGCATCAGTAGCTAAATGTCAACAGACACCTTCAGCCTTTTGTCTGTGTAGAGGAGGTTGACCTGCTCCTCTTTGAAACTAATAAGCTGCTTGTCTTTGTGTGTGCGTGTTAATTGAGTGTGTGTGTCCTGCCAATGGGGAATAAACAGCCAGTGTTTTCACACACTGAGCGGTGGGGAGGACCACAGACGAGGACGGAGGCTCGTCTGAGAGGAGCATGAAGCTGAGTTTGAATGCTGTGTCAGTTTATTCCTGCTGCCTGTTAGCATTATGCTCGGTGAGTAGAAGGACGCTCTGCTGTGTTTTTTTTAGCTGTGTGTGTGTGAGCTGATTTTCTGGACCTAATTAGCCTAATTGGAGAAATGGTTCACAGTTCTTTGGCTTCACTTTGTTTGTTTTTCTCACTGATGGATGGAAATGTGAGTTTTTTGAGTTTCAATATTGCAAAAGTTTTAAATGAAATGTTAGCATCTATTTTGCTAACTAGTTGTTCTAGCAGCACTGCAGATATCACTAGGACCATGACTTACTAACAGTAATATCATTCATAGTAGTGCTTGTAGCAGCAGTAGGACATTGTGTGTAATACATAAAGTCACTGTAGTTCTTGTGAGCTCTTGTGTGTTTCCTGCTGTGTGAGAGTACTGTTTGTGTGTCTGTGATGATGTGATATGATGAGCCATGCTGTACTTGAGACAAATTCTGCTGACCCCGGTTCAGTCTGTGGCGATTAGACTGAAATGAAGTGGGTTATATGATACGCTTTGCACCAATATGATCTGCAGCAGCTTCAGGAGAGACACAGATTAGACTGTGCATGAGTGATAATGCACAAAACTGTGTGCTGATATAACAAAATAAAGGCCCAGGTGGAGGTGAGGAACAGGTGCATTATGCTGCTTATGTTTCCTCTGCTCACTAAAGAAAACAAGGCATTTAACTCATCATCCCTTTAAAAAAGAATTCTGTGGTCAGTGAGCTGGTAATCTAGCATGAAGCTGTGTGTGTATGTATGTATATGTGTGTATATATATATATATATATATATATATATATGTGTGTGTGTATAATTTGCAATTTTGCCTGGTGAGTACTTTTACTTTTGGTAGTTTAAGTATATATTCATTCAAGCTAGAGATCTGAGTACTTCTTCCAACACTGGTATGAGTAGTAGTAGGAGTAGTAGTAGGAGGAGGATCAATAGTAGTAGCAGAAATACCAGAAGTAGTATGAGCAGCTGTACTTGTAGTAATACTGGGAATAGAAACAATAGCAGTAGTAGTATTGGTGGTGGTGATAGTAGTAGTAGTAGTCTTATAGAATTATCAGTAATTCAACCATTAAACCGTGCTGATGTTGTTGTTTTATTATTAATTATTTGCTGACACGTTTTGGTCTGATGAACTGGATTAATTCAGTCTGCACTTTATTGAGCTGACCGCACTAATGAAGCCACGCGTTGCAGACAAATTCATTTCCTCCATCGCTTCATGCGGTCGAACATGAGCTGTGATGGGGACTTTCCACCCAGACGTTCTTATTGTGCGTGTAATGGTTTTACTGAAACTAAGGCCAGCACAGTTAGCTCTGTTTTTCCAGAAGTGCTCAGGATGGCCGTAAATCATTTAAACTGCGTCTTGAAATCCAACGTATATATGTATTTATAGTTGGTATGTGCTGGATGTGCCACGAGGAGAAACGGTTACATGCTCTGCTCTCAAATGTTATGACAACCAGAGGGGGAAACGTGTTATTTTAACACCTTTGACAAGTCGTGTGCTCCTTTCTAGCCATGTGTACTTTGTCTATCGCTCAGATGGGATGATGGTGTTAGTGTTAGCATTTGCAGTTTTCTTTTCTTTTTTCATCGGTTTGCTTCTACAGTTGGACATTTTTAAGAGGAAAGGAAAACCGACGCTGCTAAACATCAAGTAGGCATAAAAGAGGCCAAAAAGCTCTCATAGGTCATAACTCCAAAATGTCCTCCTCTCAGGAATCAGAGGAGCAGCCGTTTTTCAGCTTGACAACCATCAATTTTTGGGATTTTTTTCTCTCTACCGTTTTCTCAGCACGCAGAAAATCCTTCTTAGTGAAGGTAAAGCATGAAACACTGGACTTCCTTGTTTGTTTTCAGACATGAAATTTAAAACCATGTAATGCAAAGTTCAAATGTGTAGTGATAAACAAGCTTGATGTGCCTGTATATGACCTTCTTCCTGTGTGTGTGTGTGTTTCTACCTGTGTGGAGGTGAGTCTCAGTCCTGACTCAGCTTGTTGTTACTGTAAACACCTGCTGCCTCCAACTGCACACCTGCAGTCACTCTGGAGTGTGCGTGTGTGTGCGTGTGTGTGTGTGTGCGCCCTCATTCCCGGGGGAGTCCTTGGGCGTTTCCTCTTGGCTCAACTGTGTGTTAATGTGTGTTTGTATGCAAGGCTCTGTGTGTGTATTTGGCTCTCTGGCTATATGACAATACGTCACTAATCACAGCCCATATTTTTGCTAATTGCAGCATTTAATGATAAAACCCCAGAATGAATGAAAATGCACCAGTTTAATACAGATGCTTTCAGGCTGTTGGCTTTTAAAAACTGCTTAAAGACTTTTTATTTACTTAAAATTGGACCAAAAAGTAAAAAAAAAAAAAAGCACAGAGAAGAACCATCTTCAAATTCAAGTACTTCTTTTGGATATTGTCACACCATATAGCCAAAAGTATATGGACACATTTCTGTACTTTTGGTCAGGGGCTTTGTCATGGTTTGGGGTAGGTCCCCTTACTTTTGGCCACATAGTAAATTATTTAATCTATGGTAATAATTTTGTTTTTACTGGATTTTTCTAACTGCTAGCGGCATGGCTCTAGGAATGGCAGCGTCTTATCTCGACAACGACTGGATTTATTTTTGTACAGACAGTCATGGTTCCCAGATGATGAATTGTGACGACTGGTGATCCCCTGACTTTTCCTCTAGCGTCATCATGAGGTCAAAACAGCCTCAGCTGTACTTAGCATGTGGTTAGCATGCTAACACGCTAAACTAAGATGGCGAACAAGGTCAAATGTGTTAGCATTGTCATTGTGAGCATGTTAGCATGTAAATGTACAGCTTCACAGAGACACTAGCATGGCTGTAGCCTCTTGTTGTCTTCAGTCCATACTCTGCTGGAGAGACATACTAAGACAGACACAGAGAGAGAGAGGTATGTTATGCTCTTTCGTTATGTTTAGCTTCCAGTGGCAGAAACCTCCTTCTCTGTCCTGTTTCCTCCCTCTTTTTCTCACTTCTTCTCTTTGTCTCCATCTCTTTCTCCTGCAACAACTCATTTTAATGCTCTTAGTTCTCCATCTTTGTCCTCTCTCTATCTCTAGTGTTGTAGTGTGGAAACAATAAAATCAAGTCTGTTTCCTTTTTAGGTGCTGGATAGATGCATCTCTCTCTCTCTCTCTCTCTCTCTCTCTCTCTCTCTCTCTCTCTCTCTGTGGCTCTCTCTCTCTGTCTCTGTGTCTCTCTCTGTCTCTCTCTCTGTCTCTCTCTCTCTCTGTCTCTCTCTCTCTCTGTCTCTCTGTCTCTGTGTCTCTCTCTCTGTCTCTGTGTCTCTCTCTGTGTCTCTCTCTCTCTCTCTCTCTCTGTCTCTCTGTCTCTGCCTCTCTCTCTGTCTCTGTGTCTCTCTCTGTCACTCTCTCTGTCTCTGTGTCTCTGTCTCTCTCTGTCTGTCTCTCTGTCTCTGTGTCTCTCTCTCACTGTCTCTCTCTCTCCGTCTCTGCCTCTCTCTCTCTGTCTCTCTCTCTCTGCCTCTCTCTCTCTCTCTCTCTCTTACTGTATATGGTCATGGAGGCTCAGCCCTGCTGTTTCTCTCCACACACACACATTCTCTCTCTCTCTATGTGAAGGTGATTTAGCAGAGCAGAGTTGTGCTCATGAGGATGCAGTTGTGTGCATATTTGTGCATTATGTGGCCAAAAGTATGTGGACACCTGAACAATTACACCTATGTGACTGCTGATCATGTCAGTCCAAAAGCACAAGCATTAATCTGCTGCTCTCACAGCCTCCGCTCTCCTGGTTTCAGTCTTTCCACCAGATGTTTGGAGCCTGGCTGTAGGGATTTGTTCCCATTCAGCCACAAGAGCATCAGTGAGGTCCAACACGGATGTTGGGTGATCAGGCCTGGCTTACAGTCGGTGTCTCAGTTCATTCTGAAGGTGTTGGATGGGGTTGAGGTCAGGGCTCTGTGCAGACCAGTCAAGTTCTTCCACACCAAACTGGGAAAAAGAAAAATTTCTTTGTGGAGCAAACACAAACTGTTGCAAGCACGAAGGATGAAAAACAGACCAAAAGTAGGGGTGTCCACATACTTATGGCCATATAGTGTAATTGATATTGCATAAAAAAACATTTACACCTATAAGAATGTGAGAACTTCTCAAAAATCACTGAAATCTAACGTAAAAGTGAGTTCAGTGTCAGACTTGATCACATTCCTGCTCAGTCAGACTCGACAGGTAAGCACGGTTTGTCGAGTTATTACATAATCTGGTAGTCATTACATCATCAGTTGCTATAGTGACTCCAGCAGCACCCACAGAGGTAGTGTCAGTGCATGAAGGGTTTACATGTCTGTGACCCACACTGCTCCGCTTCAAGGTCAAGTTTAAGAGCTTGACGTCAATACAGGGAGTCAGAGGGTGCAGCCTGCAGTATGTATATGTCTGATTGTTAATACTTCATAGGTAGCTTACAGTGAGGTCAGGCTAGTGCATAGATATTTCAAAACAGTCGAATGCACTTTACTTTTGGAGGTGTACTGAACTAAAGCCTGCATGGTCCTCATTTTGTTTTTACTTGAATTTACTGCCCTTACTTTGTTTTACTCTATTTACTTCACTTGAAGTTTGTTTGGATTTGGACTAAACGTTGGAGAAGCGAGCTTGTGACAAGGGTTTGACCCCCAGACTTTTATAGGCTGGAGAAAAGCATCACTGCTGGAGTGTCCCTGAGCAAAGGCGCTGCTCAGTCATTTCCTAGATTATCTTAAAAACGCTTCATATCACTAAAATCTGATCTGTACAACCTAAGCTAACCTAGGTTTTGTTTGTTCAGCTGCCAATGCCTTATTATAAAATCTCATATTTCTAGCACAAAGTGTTTTTTTGTGTTGTAAAAGAAGGGAATATTGATGCTGATACTCTGGCCTCAAAAATCCAGTGTCGGTTGGCCTCTTGTGTGTAACTGTTTGAATGTGCTGCAGGATGCTTCTTAAATGTGCTTAGTGAAACATTTTATGACTGCGTGTTGTTGCTTGTAAACATATTTTTAGTTTAACACGAGTGTGTGCATCTGAAATGCTCAAATGGTGGTGTTCTGTGGATGGTGATGAGCTTGGAAATGAACTTTACTTGGTGCTGATGATTTCTGACAGCGCTGTATATAAATATCATAGTTTCATGCTGCAGGAATACAGATCAAGAGGAAACTATTGAGAGTGATTTTCTTTATATATATCATGTCCAGTTAAGACCTCCAAAAGTATTGATCTTTACAGGGTTTGTACAAAGTCTTGAAAGTTTGGAAAATTCTTAATTGTAACCGTTATCTTAGGTTAGGAATTCAAATATACTCCTTGAAAAATGCTTGATTTTTCAACCTAATCTGGTGTTTCATCATCGACACAATCTCTCATGGAAACCAAAAATCTTTTAATATTTAAAATGAAACGATCCTGTTGTCATATTTGTTTGCTGTCTCCTGGAATTTATAGTAACAATTTAGATGTGATGATAAAGGCTTTGAGAGTTTTTGGTTTAGGTACCTTGAAAGTGCTTGAATTTTACTCTTAAAAAGCTGTACAAACCATGTCTTTAAGTCTAGAGATAAACTACAGATTTAAATACTTTTTAATGGCTTTATTTTCCTACATGTTAGGCTAATAAAACTGTTTCAAAACTCATTGGATTATCTCAAGCATGCACTGTGAAATGAGTTGTGTCTCTCCCTAAAGTTAAAACATGAAAGGCTGACATTTTGAAGTTATATTCCAGTGTATCTTTTCTTTTACAGGAGTGTTTGTCTGAAAAGTTGACCTTTTGTAGCTCATGTTTTTAGAGGTTTAGATTTCTTAGCAACAGTATTTCAAATGATTATAGTTTTTATCTCCTGTCTGGGTCAAACTGACAAAAAACTTTGACTTTGTATGTGTGATTCAGGGAGTTGGGAGTCAAAGGTTTCATCCAAGTCTCTCGTTAAACTGCTTTGATATGAAACATGTTGTCAGGCACCGTGTGTGTTGTATGAACAGGAAACCTCCTCCGTGTCACACCAACTCTCTCAGACCTGTCTAACAGCCTGTGGCGATGTCATCCAGATCAGTTTTTCACAGAAAGAAAGAGACAGACAGTCAGACAGACAGAGGTAGAGAGTTTGGATCAGGCAGTAGAGGAATAGCAGAGCCTGAGTCATCCGTCCTCCCTCTGTCTCTAAAGTTCTCAAAGCATGAAGAGACGACGTATTCTCTTCTGAGGACATGTTGTCATTAACAAGACATGTCAGGATGGGGAATAAAGGTAGAATACAGAAACTTAAACACAGTGTTGATCTTGTGGTTTTCCATACGGTAGCTCCTGACCAGCCTGACTGACTGCCTGTCTCGCTGATTGACTGTTTGATCGACAGACTGGCTGACTGACTGCCCGTCTTGCTGACTGACGGTTTGACTGACAGACTGACTGACTGCCCGTCTTGCTGACTGACTGGATGGAGATTGCTAACACAGAGCTGTTACAGTATCTAACAGAACGGCTCGCTGACTGACACGTTCATTTCACTTTGGGATTTTATCAGGGAAGAGTAGTCAATTAAGTCAAGAAGATGGTTGGAGGCTGAGTGTGTGTGTGTGTGTGTGTGTGTGTTTATGTCACTTTAAAAAGTTAGTAGGCAAGGTCAGACCTCCCCTTATTTATCCCTGGTGTCTCAGCCTCCCTCAGTGTCTGTTTATTCTCTTTTCAAACTGAAGCATTTGCCGGTTTCTCTTTCTCTCTGCAGGGTAGTTAGATCCCCTACCAGAGATGCTAATTATTGCCATGTGTCTTGCCTTCACGCCACCAGAAACACACACACAGAGTGCTGACACTGTCACCGATGACGTCCATGCCCACAGCCGGGTTTCTTGATCCGAGCCAGTTAGTCACATGTATGTGTGTTTAAGAAGGATTTGTCAAGTCAGCCGTTCAAACAGCTTTTCCCCGTGTTCGACAAATCCGCTGCAGATTTAGCGTCGCTCAGGTCCGTTTCGTGCGTCTCTCACTGCTTGAGTCAGACGACACTCTTCCCTCTGATTTTCTCTGGATTTTTAAAAATATTCTTCTTACTTAGTCGTCCCCAACAGGCAGAGAAATCCTGAAATTGTTCCACAGCTCATCAGTCGTCATCTGCAGTTTGTTACACTTGTCACAAAATTTCTGCCTGTGTAAGAAAGCATATTTAGGCTTTATGAGTGTTTGAAAATGTATAATAATTGTGCTTTTAATGTATCATAAAACGATATACACATACTACGACACACTTTATAAAAAACAGTTACCCAAAACAAAGCACAACATGGACATTGAAATAAAATGAAATAAAACAAACTGTAAGTAGCATGTAACATGAGCAAAATGTTTGACACAGAATAAAATGTTTGACAAAAGTATATCAGGTGGGTGAAATACAAAAAACACTAAAAACTTGTGTATAAAGGAGTTTGTCATCTCATAGCTAATATGATAATACTCTTAAGATTTAAAGTGTTGTTTTTTTTATCCAGTGTTTGCTTTATTCTGTCCAACTGTGCAGGAAAAGTATATTCAGCATCTGTAAAAATGAATTCCATGTGTAAAGTTAATTTCATGGCAGAAGAAAGTACAGTTTCCGGTTATAAAAGTATTATTAGTACTTATTTTTCATAAAATTGAACTATATAAATAATGGAACCAGCTTGCTTCAAAGTGCCACTTGAGGGATGAATAATGTTTTAATTGAATTGAATAAAAAAAGTCAAAGTGCTCTTTTAGTTTCCTATTTTAATCTTCCATCTTCTTTCTCTTTTTTCTGCACTCATCACCTTCTCTTTCTCCCTTTACACTTGCTCTTTCTCCTGCTCTTCTTCCTTTAGTTTACCTTCCTCCGTTCTCATTGTCCACCAGCTTACCTTCTCCTTACACTTTTTGACCCTCCCCCTTTTATATTTTCTTTTCCTCACCGTCTTTCTCCTTTTTTTTTTTTTTTTTTTTTGGTCTACCTCACTTTGCTGTCAGTTTGCCTCCATACTCTTATAAGAGCAGATGGGAGCTTGTTCCCGTTGACTGGACCTCCGTCTCTTCTGTCACCCACCTGCCATTATCAGTTTGACAGACGGGTCTTAATAGTTAACATGTACAGAGAGATCCATCACCGCCACTCAGCACATTACAAACTACATTACCCACGTCTCCCCCTCTCTCTCCTTCGCTTTCACACTGAACACCATTACTTTTTTTTTGTCTTGCTTTTGATTTGCCGTCAAAGAATAAACCTCTGGTACTTCTTTTAGCTCTTAAACTCCAATTCCCATGATGTTTCGCTCTTTTGCTTTCTGCTCTCCTCTAAAGTTGTTGCCTGTCCCGTTTCCCGAGTTGGGAAGTCGTTCTTCCAAACTTCGGTGTGTTCATGAGCTTTTAAGTCGTGATTTGGAAACAACATGGACCCTACAAGGAAGATGTGTTGTATTTTAACGCGTTGATAGCTTTTTCCAGGGATCCCCATCTCTTTGGTTGACTGAGAGGCCCTTGAGACTTGTTTCTGCACCAGTACACTCCCTAAAACCACTCAAATATTGCTTTACCTGCTTGTTATCAGGGTTGATGCTAATAAATAAGTTTTCTTACTAATCTAGGTCACTCTACGTGGACAACTAACTGTTACAACCTAACACCATATTACAAATTACATGTGAGAACTAATAAAAACTTTCTTACCATCAACCAAACATTTACTTTTGTCCACCATGTTTCTGTGTACCAAAGTTTTCTGCGACTTCCGAGTTGTTGTTCCGACTTGAGGGGGCATTCAGGTGAATTTTCCCAGTCGTGAACTCTAGTTTCCGATTATATCGACACCAAATGAATGTGGGGTTATTTCACCCAGAAAGTATTTGTCAGTGACTTGTAGTGTTTGTTTTACCTCACTTGGAGTATAAGTTGGGTTGGATTAAACGCATTCAGATGCTGTCAATCAAAAACAAGCAGTCAGCTGACATTCATTTACTTTTCAGTGATTTCACAAACTTCTCTGGCTCTCTGTAAATGTGGCAAACGCCTCCCGTCTGGCATTCCCTGGTGGTTAAAACACAACGCCAGGAATCATTATAAAAGAGCTATATTGGATGCAGATGTGCTTTGTGCTGCGTGCAAATCTGCTGATGGGACCTTGGGTAGGCTTGATTTATCACTTCACTCTGGGCGTTCGGTCAGCAAGTTTTGAGGTAGTTCGTCGCACCGTGAAAGGTGAATTAAGTGCATCTGCAGTACTTTTAGTTTCAAATTTATTCACGCACACTCACACATACACCCAAACTGCACCATCTGGTCTTGGTTGAGTGGAGAGAATGACTAAGCATAATGTGATAAGTCAAACAGGTTTCTCTCTGGCTGCTTTGGGGTTTCATGTCTTAGATTGTAGCTTTTTGTGGCACTTATACATTTCAATGCAGCCTTGTTGTTTCCATTAACTCAGCTGGTAACTGTTTTATCTGCAGATAAAACACAGATGGAAATACATTACATTCTTTTGCATGTGTTTATATATTTTTTTAGCCCTAGATATTTGGATTTCTGTCTTTAATATCTTAAATAAACTTTGAAACAAAGTTCTGTGTGATTAGAAAAACCTTGAGTCGACAACTTCTATTGATTCTATACTGTGACTTTGCAGGCTTCAGTATTACATATAAAGGTTATATAAACGAATGTGGAAAGTAAATGTTTTTCTCCGTCTACCTCTCTGGCAGGTGATATCACACAGAAGGGCTATGAGAAGAAACGATCCAAGCTGATAGGAGCCTTTTTCCCACAAACACCAGGTAAAACTGACTTTCCTTCATCTTTTCTTTCAGCCCTTTTAACAAATGTCTAACATGTGTTGGCACGTGTTAACGGAGCAACTTTTAGAAATATAACAAATTATACGAAGAAATTAACATGCATACTACAGGTTTTTAGATTTAAAAAATCTTTTTTGTGGAAAAAAATGGTCAAGAAAAGCAGAACCAGGACAACAGAAAATGTGAAAAAGTTGCTAGTAAACAACTTACAAATAATATACAAAGTCAGAATAAAGTCATACTCACATAAATTAATTAAAATACTCTATTTAAGGAGAGGCACACAGCATAAGTTCTGTCGTAACGTTGACCACAGCGCCAATTCCTAAAAAGTAGACTTCTTGATTATGAGTTTGACATCCCATATGGGGTGATGAACATGGGGGTGTGATGACCTTACGGTCGAGGGGCAACAAGTTCTTAACAATGAACCTGTCAACATTCGGAGCCTAAAAAAATTATAATCTAGACTAATAAAATCGGCTGTCCCAGCAGGAATAAAAAGAGTTGATCTGAATGCTCTTTTGATTCTGTTCTTATTCATAGTTAGCACATGGTAGTGAAAAGCACAGATATTTCAGCTCAGTGTGTCCTAAACCTAACAGGACTAATGCAAACTGAAGAACTCATAGCTGAAATTACATTCTTTCTTAGAAACTGATACAGTTGGGTGTGCGTAATCTTTCTGGACTTGCTGGACTTTGACTATAGACACATGAAACCCAACTTTTTATTTTTTGTGTTAAGTTGAGAGCAGTGTTTTTTTTCCTCTACTTTCAAAATTGGACATCCCATGGGCACTTTGTCTACATGTCGAGAAAAAACACTTTTTATCTCACTTTTTCTTCTAACTTTGCCAAAAGGCCAAAAACAAAGAACATTTTGGGCATGTATCTGTTGGTTTTACACAGAGAGAATTATTGTTATGAAGCAGGTAGTGGTCTGTGTTTCTCTGAAAGGGCCCTGCAGGCTGTTGCAGGGTTTGAAACTGCAATGCTTTAATTCCAAGAATACCTGTTTATTTATTTAGATGTTTTTGTCCAGTAGACTTCCAGTATGCACTGTTAGTTTGCTTTTCCTCTAAAAGGAAACTGGAGAGTTTGATGTTACTCCATGTAGGATATGTGTTGACTCTGATCTTCGTACATTTAATAAATCATCACTCGTTGAGTTGTTTTTGGTAATACACCACAGATGGATGTTATTGAGTCTGACCACAAAGGATCTAAAAGTCTGTTTTGCAGTAAGACACTGCATCTGACTGACTGCTGAGGATGGGACTGGAGTGTCCCTGGAGACCAGCAGACACACTGGCACTGCCAAAGCTATTACTGGAATACACTGTGCATGTGTGTCTTTGTAGGGTGGGGGGATGTCAGGAAGTGCATTATGGGAAGGAATGAGGGGTGTGGGATGGAGAAAATGTGTGGTATTCCAGGCCCAGTGGGGGGTCGATCCTAGTTCGTTATGGGGGACCGGATGACACACACTCCTCTGTGCACGCCTACACACACACGCACACACACACACACACACACACACACACAGTATTCTGACCTGCTCATTCCTTCTCAGTCCAGTACACACATTTGTGCACATGCAGACACACAATACCTCCCTTTCTCTCTATAAAACACACACACACACACCAGTAACATAGTTTCTTCCCTGTGATTAATTTTAGGTCTAAGGCCTGTTAATCCGCGCTGCTTGGTAAACAGTCAGGCTGATATCGTTTGATCATTTGAAGCATTTACAGTGTTGAAAGTGATGGATTTCCCCCCAGTTACCCAGATTTACATGGTTTCACATAATAGGTTAGGCTTAGTTTACCCAGAGGGGACTTTGCTATCATGAGATCCAGCATGCTGTCCTTCATATCAGCCAAAAAAAGAAAGTTAAAATACTTTTTACTCATTGCAATTATTGATCAGTACACTAGTTAATGTACAGTTTTTAGTCATAGACAAGAAGAACATGGATGTAGTGGCGGTTAGGTCACCCGCAGGTTGCGTAGGAACATTTTAAAAGTACCTGGGTTTGGCTTTTCTACTTGCTACCATCTTAAAACTTTCAACTTCAACTTTGTTCTCAACAAGGGGTTGACCAAGTGAAATACAGACATTAAAATAAAATGCATAAAACATATAAATAGCTCAAATCCACCACACAGGCTCACATAAAACAATGTTCATAAAGTCACAACTTTGCTTGGCTTTGTCATTTTAAATTTCCAACCAGAGGAGCCCAGACTCTCTAGGACACTCTAAAAGGATCTGAGTTATTGAAATTTCTCTCTTGTGGAAAATGTGAGACAGATCCGGTAGTTTAACACCAATGACAAATTTAAATTTGGGAAAAGGTGAGGAAGCCTTGGTGGAGTTGGCACATCATGACTGTGAAGGTCTCAAGACTATCAAGACTGAAAAAAGCAAACATACCCTAAAACTTTATTTTAAGACATACATTGTCTACTCAATGAGACAACAAATGTAGACTGGAGGGGTCTTTATTCTGGCAACCTGACATAAGATTTCCTGAGGAGCCTGCAGTGTGATGCTCTGATAATCAGAGCAAACCCTCCTTCCTGTTTTGGAACATAGAAGCCACTAGTCCACGGGCACAGACCCAACCTTCAGGCAGTTATTGAAAAGTCATGTCGGCAATGCTGCAAGACAATATCCAGAGCCTTCAGCATCACAGGGAGAATCCCCAGCTGGGGTTTTTTTTTGACTACTTCTGTGACCTTTGCGAGAGTGATGGGGCGGGCTTCCCCTAAGTTCTCTGGAATTGTGTTCCACAGAAGGCATGTTGGTTGAGTTCAGGACTTCCTCAAAATGTTCCTTCCACCATCCAACAACATCCCCAGTCAATGTCACCCTCTGCTAGGAATCTAGACAGGTTGGTTCACTAAAGTTTTGCACTACATATCTGGGGCTATGAGGTTGGCAGAATGCATCATGCAAGCACTATTTGAATACCATTGTCATTTGATAATGGTCTTGCCACAGCCTTATTCTGACATTAACTACACCCAACCCCAAACCAATTGTATCTAACCTATAACCTAAAAAACCCTTTGTATTGTTGAACACCTACATTGGACCATCTAATACATAATATTCTTTTTCTCATGCTCTGGAATGAATCTACTATTGTTTCCATTATTCCCATAACATCTCAAACCAGAATAATCATACTTTACAAGAACCAGGAACAGACTTCCTCCTAAAAGCCACTCCTCTTTTTGGAATGAAACAAAACCTGCAAAACCATCCCTCTCTTATATGTTCAGGTAAAGCGAAACTCCTTTAGTCATTTATCTTCACTTATCTTTCAGTTATCATACACCTGCTCTCATCAACATGGCACAAGGGATTCAACTTGAACGAGCAAAACTCTGCTGCTCAATCTGTCTGGATCTACTGAAGGATCCGGTGACTATTCCTTGTGGTCACAGCTACTGCATGCGCTGCATCAAGGTCCACTTCGATAATGAGGATCAAAGGAGTACCTACAGCTGCCCTCAATGCAGGCAGATCCTCATACCGAGGCCTGTCCTGGTAAAAAATAAAATGTTAGCATTTGTAGTGGAGGAACTGAAGAAGAATGGGCTCACAGCTGCTCCTGCTGATCACTGCTATGCTGGACCTGAAGATGTGGCCTGTGATGTCTGCAAGCTGAAAGCCATCAAATCCTGTCTACAATGTCTGGCTTCTTATTGCGAGAAACACCTCCAACCTCACAGTAATGTAGCTCCCTTAAAGAAACACAAGCTGGTGGAGCCCTCCAAGAAGCTCCAGGAGAACATCTGCTCTCGTCATGATGAGGTGATGAAGATGTTCTGCCGTACTGATCAGCAGTGTATCTGTTATCTCTGCTCTGTGGATGAACATAAAGGCCACGACACAGTCTCAGCTGCAGCAGAAAGGACTGAGAGGCAGAGAGAGCTCGAGGTGAGTCGACAAAACATCCAGCAGAGAATCCAGGACAGACAGAAAGATGTGAAGTTGTTTCAACAGGAGGAGGACGCTGTTAATCAATCTGCCGAAAATGTACTGAGGAACACTGAGATCTTCACTGAACTGATCCTTATCATTGAGAAAAGAGTCTCTGATGTGAAGGAGATGATTATATCTCGGCAGAAAACTGAAGTGGGTCTGTTCAAAAAGGTTCAGGAGAAGCTGGAGCAGGAGATTGAGGAGCTGAGGAGGAAAGATGCTGAGCTGGAGAAGCTCTCACACACAGAGGATCACACTCATTTTCTATTAAATTACCCCTCACTGTCACGTCTCTGTGAATCTAAAGACCCACCCACTGTCAAAGTCCGCCGTCTGCGGTACTTTGAGAAGGTTACGGTGGCTCTTTCAGAGGCCAGAGATAAACTACAGGAGGTTCTTGATGAAGAACATGCAAAGATCTCAGTGAAAGTGAGTGAAGCTAATGTTTTACCATCAAATCCACAAGCAGAGCCCAAGACCAGAGCTGACTTCTTGCATTATGCATGCCAAATAACACTGGATCCAAACACTGCAAACACACATCGGTCAATATCTAAGGGCAACAGAAAGGCAACATTCATGAGAGCAGAACAGAAATATTCTCTTCATCCAGAAAGATTTGCATATTCCTGGCAGGTCCTGAGTAGAGAGAGTCTGACTGGACGTTGTTACTGGGAGGTGGAGCAGAGAGGGGGAGGAGTTTATGTAGCAGTTGCATACAAGGATATCAGCAGAGCAGGGGACTTCAGCGAATGCGTGTTTGGATACAGTGAGAAGTCTTGGGCGTTAGATTGTTACAAAAATAGTTATGAATTCAGGCATAACAACATGAAAACTCCCGTCCCAGGCACATGGTCCTCCACAGTGGGAGTGTACCTGGATCACAGTGCAGGTATTCTGTCTTTTTACAGCATCTCTGAGACTATTACTCTCTTTCACAGAGTCAAGACCACATTCACTCAGCCTCTCTATGCTGGATTCTGGCTGGCAAATGGTGCTGCTGCTGAAGTGTGTAAGCTCAAGTAGACAGGAGTTGTTGAAGAGCAGAGATCTCCTGTCAGTCAAACAGGGGAGCAGTGTTGTGACAACGGTGGAAAACTTAAGTAGTATGTGTATGAAAGGTAAACTAAGCAAAAGTCCTTAAAACATTGTTGATGGAGGTCTAACCACTCCTACAATTGGGGAGATAAACAGTGTATAATATTTTATGAACTTACTATAATGTTTTGTCTAAAAAACCTTATTCTGCCTTGTAACTAGTTGTCACAACCACTCAAAGAAAGAGATGGGACAGTATTTCCTTTTTTAAGTAGTGATATAAATGTTGTCGTACAAATGGATCGGCTCAAACCTTAGTCTTTGTTACCTTCCACCCAATCTCGGAACCCATCGGCTGCCAATGTTTTGGGGCTTCCGGTGTAGCCAGCAAATATCCCAATAACAGATAATGGATATCCAGGCCAAGACCTCCTCTTCCGTGCACCGGTCATTGTTTACAGTGCGCTTAGCAATCTATCATTTATTTGTGAAGATTAAAATCATACGGAGTTACAATTGGCTGTTCTAAATGTAATGGTTGGAATAATAATGTGGTAATAAGAAGGGTTTATGTATAGATGTTTTTGTCCAAAATGTGTGTTATGTGTTCTTAACCTAAGTAAACAAACTACCAAATTTGCCCATTTGGCTCAATTCATTCAGACTGAACTCCAACTTAGTATAGTGACTATGTAACACTTAATTTAAAGCTTGATCTGACATCTGAAGTTTTGTGATTTGGTCAAATGAAAAACAGAGTTCACATTCTTCAGAGTAAGATATTGATAAAAGTATTGTTTTGGTGTCAGTACCAGCGTTAAAGTATTATATTGGTACTGGCATTGAAACATTTCAAATGATACTCAGCCCAATGCAAGCACGACAATGCAGACTATCAAGTGCCAAAACCTGTCTTATGAAACTACCTGTCAGTCCCACTGATGTAATGTTTGTTATTCTTTGTTTGTTCGTAATAAGAAGAGAAGGAAACTACTGATGTAACCCAAATGAGATCAACCACTCCCTTACACCATTCAGCATTTATGTACTTTCCCTCTGAGAAGGGAAACTTCTGTTCATCTCTTATTCAGAACAGTGTGTGAGCCATGTAGTGTGAACTTTTTTAATGATTAATTCAGGCCTTTGTTAGCTTTTCTTCACTGTCTTTGATCTGGGAACTCACTACAAACCTTAAATTATACACCAAGAACAGCTGAGACTGTGGAGAGGAGATTTAGCGTTTCATGTTCCTAAAATGATATTTATACTGTTGGGAAAACTTTTAAGGAATTGGAAGACATTTATATTTTATTATAGTACCATCTCTCATCATTTTAAGGTTTTGATCTTTCCACTGTTATTTTCCTGCATACACCGATGCGTTAACAGTATATGGAACTCTGCTCACTCTGTACATTTGTTATTTTAATCTGTAAATTGAATATATTATTAACCTTTTTGTTAAGATTCATGTTTTATGGAGAGCTGATTATGTGAATATGAGCACATGCTATTACATCCTGTGTGTGAGCCTATGTGATCCAAAGCAAGAGTGTTTATATTAAAAGTAAAACATCTTGAAACTACAGTCTGCAGGTGTTTGGTGTTACTTTTTAGGGTAGTTGTAGTGCTGTTGGTAGGTGTCAGGGATGTCCACTTCATCCATCTCAGTTCTTATAGGGTTTAGTGTCTTTCTACTGGCAATGGTAGACAGAAAGGGAATGAATGAGAGGCCTGCATTGATTTCCTTTACGGTTTCACTGTGTGCCTATGAGGTCTTATCACGTCTTGGTCAAATAGTGTTTGGAGTGTTTGTTGTAAGGAGTATCAGATGGATGTGGTATAACTGGGGGATTACAATAATGTCTGATGAATGATTTATTTATTGAATGTCAGCTACCAGCTACCGCTGTATTGGTATGTTACAAATCACACCCACCTGACACCTAGGAATTTTAAAACAAACATTTAAAAGTATGAGACCAAAAGAAGAGAGAAAGGTTAGACTTCACATGAAGACTGTGAGCTGAAATGCGTAGGCGCGAAGCCCATTTATTAAAGGCTTTTTAAGTTTTTCAATTCAATTCAGTTTTATTTGTATAGCGCCATATCATAACAGCGTGCGTTGGTATTTTGTGTTATGACTTACTGATAACAAAGCGAAGTACAAGTCTGACATTTCTCTCTTCTTTTGGTCTCATGATACGTCCTTGGATCCCTCGTTTTTAATACCTGCATTCATGAAGTAGCACTCCTTAGCCCATCTACTGGCATTTGCTCCCTCTATAAACAATAAAAAATACTTTCAGGGTGAGTCAAGTATACTTGTTTGAAGGGTTCTTGCACGTAGACATCCACGGCATGCACGTGGTTTAGAGCGATCCGATGGGGATACGATCAGATGGAGAAAAATAAAGCAAGTGATGGAATCAAATAAAAAATAAAAAAATGTTTTGTTAAGGTTGTTGGCCAGTTTCACTGACTGGGTGAGTTTTTGTAGTCTACTCAGCGATCTGTAAAAATGCTTATCAGCCATAATGTCGATGCAGCATGAGTGGTGAAAACTCCTTCTTTGACGTTCTTTTTATTGACGGGTCTAAAGCTTGGTGGAGCAGACAGAAGTACTGATATGCAAACAGCTGATTAAGTTGATTAATGAGGCTTGTTCATTTACACCCAGTTTCACCATGATTGAGATTTATAAAACAGAATCATGAGTACACACGGATATATAAATCTGTCAAAAAGAATGCGTATGTATACTGTATACTCTCTTTAGTTGTGAAGCTACACAGACTTTTATGCATCTGGCCCCAGGTCCTTAAAATAGACTGGCATAAATCTAGAAATTAAACTTCTGTTTGAAAAGTAACTTTACTTCAACTCAAAAGCTTCATTGCACCCCTCATTGTAAAAATCTGTCCTAGCCCATTTCTGCTCATTAGTAGAAGGCTGTACTTATGAGCTAAAAGCTAAAATCAGCATGCTAACATGCTTCCAAAAACAATGCTAACATGCTGATGTTAAACAGGTACTGTATAATGTTTAAACTTGTTCACCATCATACCTTGGCGTGTCAGCATGTTACCATTTGCTAATTAGCAATGAAAAAAGTACAGCTGAGGCTGATGGGAATGTCATTATTTTTGCAGGTATTTGGTCATAAAACAAAGTATTGGACAAATTGAAATTTTGACCTGATGATGGCGCTACATGAGACGACAGAGGATCACCAAAGTCATTAGGATTAATCTTCTGGGAACCATGATTGTGTGTACCAGATGTTGTGCCAATCCATCCAGTGGATGCTGAGATATTTCACAGGATAAGTGAAACCTTTGACCTGCTGGGGGCGCTACAGGAAGAGTCAGGGGGATCACCAAAGTCAGTAGGATTCATCCTCTGGGCACCATGGTACTAAATCTCATAGTAATCATGTAACAGTTGTTGAGATAATTCAGTCTCAGACAGACAGACAAACAGACTGACCGAGAGGCCGACATTGCCATCCTTCAAAGTGTAAATGTACCTCAACATATTCTATAACATTTCTGTGATTAATGAATGGTCAAACAAACAAATAAGTATGAACATTCTGCAGACAAAATAAGTCGAGTAAGAAGAAAGGACAGAGAAAGAAGACATTTCTAAAGAGCAAGTAGAATGACTCCCCAGAGGACACGGCAAAGCGAGGTATTTCCCAGACCTGTCATATATTCCAGCGCTGACTGGTAGTCGTTATATGGTTGGCTAATCAACTTTTAGCTTTTCTCCTGAGCAGCGGTGATGCTCTGAGCCGTGCTGATGAAGACAGATGAGGGTGGAAGTGTGAAGCTGCGATGGATGCTCATAGATCAGCAGCTCCGGAGCGGTCGTAGCTGTCAGTAGCAGGGTGGTTGTTATCATCAGACTTATTGATTGGAGGGAGGTTGTTTTCTCTGTTAGTGTGTGTTTGTGCAGGAATACGGGTGTGTGTATCTATCCCACTTGCTGCATCTCACATTGCATGTTTGATTCTAGAAAAATCTAAAGTTTTAGTTATTTATTACAAATGCCACATATAATTTTTAGCTTATAGCCTTTTATTGTTTTTAGTTTTGTGATTAACATTGTTTTTCCTTCTTTTCCTATCTACTGTGTGTGTGTGTATCTGTTGATGTGGGTGGCAAGCTGCTGCAAACAGTTGCCCTTGTATTAAATTGAATTGAGAGTTTTCAAGAGATCTTCAGAATTCAACTTTAACTTTATTTGAACAATATGTACTTTGTGTGTGACACTGCAAAAAAAAGAAAAATGATAAAAAGTCAAGTTAACAAATTGCTATCTCGGGTAACTGAAAAAATGCATTGTGGTGAAATAATTGCAGTTGTTTCCAATACAAACTGAATTTCCTTGGAGGAAGTGGGATTCCTAGATGGGGTGTGTGTGTCTGGCTGGTTTGTGATCACTCTGCTTTATGTTGAGTCAGACTATTTGGTTTTGGTTTTATTGTGTCACAGATCAGGGGTTTTCAAAGTCTGAAACTGTGCCCCTCACCTCCACCCCACCTTTGCTTACATTTTGGCAAATTTGCACCATTAAAGATATGCTGATTAGGTATTAGCAGGTCCTGAAGAAAACTTCTCAGGCAAGTTCAAGAGTTATAAGGAGCTTCTTTTTTCAATGATTTCTAAGCAGATTTATGGACGTTTATTTGTGATGGACACTGGAGATAATGATGTCCTCGGGAAGTCACACTGAATCTAAAAATATGTTCATCATGTCTGTGTGTTCAGATTCGACTGAGTTACTCCAAGTAAACTCACAGAAGGATTACCAATCCTGTCGCAAATTGTGGCAATCGGGTGCTAAGGGTTTTGAAAGCACCTTTATTACCTCAGTGAGCTGTGAGTCTCAGCCTCTGCTGCTGCTGACCGTGTTTGTAGGAGGGCCAAATCAGCCGCCGAACTACAATAACTAACCTCCCGTTGTTTTCAGAACACCGGCAGGTCTCTTCCTCTACGCCCTCCCTTCAGCTCTCTCACTGTGAGCGCCTCACGTTTTGAAAACCTCTGTCCAAGATCAATGATACACACAGATAGGCAAAAGCATATATATACAAAAACATACAAAACACACAAGAAATACACAAAAATGTATAAATACAAAAAAAGGGCAACGTGGAATTCTGTGGGATACATTTTAGATTGGAAACACATGAAGGTTATGATTTAAATCTGAATCTTTCTGCTCCAGGAATGGATCCGTCCATGGGCCAGGAGAGGAGAACCCCAGTCACCCCATCCTCGTCCTCCCGCTACCACCGCCGGCGGTCTTCTGGCTCCAGAGACGAACGTTACCGATCAGGTAAGATTGATCATACATCTGTGGTACGTTTTGTCTTCATGGTGTATGTCTCTCTCAAACGGAGACATGTCTTATTCCTACACTGACCAGATGCTTCAACATAAAACACAGAGGTGATATTATCAATGTGGTGTGTCTATGTCTGACGTCCTGGCAAAGAAACATTTGCTAATCACTGTTAATTGTCTTCATTAGTCACCTTATTAGCATAGTGGGTTATGTGTGATAACTTAAGCAAGACATGATAAACATTTTTAATTTCACTTAAGTTCTTCCAATAAAGGTGATGATGTGATTATAATTTGGAGGTCTTTGCTGCATAAATCTGCATATCAATAATGAAACCTGCTTTTATAACTGCTATAACTCTTTAGTACTTTAATACATGGAGTTCATATTAATATCACCAATATGTTATATGTAGAGAAGTACATAGATATATACTTTATGTGTATTAATTAGCTTAAAGGGGCACTCCACCAATTTTATACATCAAAATTGGTTTACTCATCACGTGGGCATTATGGGAATTGTAGGATCCAGTGTTTTTGGAGCTTGACCTATACTTGGGACTAAAAGTCAGGATATCTCGACCATTTTGTTTCCCAACCATCTGTCCCTCGCGAGTCCCCAAACTTAAAGGAAGTGGAATACTAAATCCCTGGTGTACCCTTTTAATTTATGATCTGTGGTTATCAGTGCCTTGTGTTTGTGATTTATCGGTCTGGCTCTAATCCTCAATTCCCTTTTAGATTGAGTCTCCAATTATGTACATTGGTTTCGGGGGAAGTTTTGCACAATCTGTTTTGGATCAGATCCAGTATTTTGGACCTGTGAACACCTCCACACATAATCCCAATCCCCTTCTCAGACAGTCAGCGTTATCATGACACAGTGCCCTGTTTTGATATTCTCAGTCTTTCTCTGCAGAATGGGCTGCAGCAAATCCACTGTTTGGCATGGATCTGTGGAAAAAGCTTTTGACAAATCTGTAGCAGCTCTTGCAACATGCATTGTTTGGTTTTGTTCCATCTGGTGTCCAGTAAAGATTAATATAGGATTAACTGAGGATTTTTAACTTGGGTAAATTCCTTTCAGTGGCATCTTATTCAAAATTAATCTGTAATAATTCGCTGTGGTGACATTTAGCGTTAGCAATAAAGATATGCAGTAGTCCAAACAGACAAAACAGACAAGCTGTTATTTGAAAGTCTGAAATCCTGGACCAGTGCGAAAACCTGACTTACTTTATTATTGCGTTCCCACGTGCTGTTGGAGAGTTTCAGTTTGTTTGAGTTTGATCTGACAGAAAATAAATCCTGTAAAAACCTTTTAACCCATTAAATTGAAAAAGAAAAGCTGTGTGAGCACCTTTAAACACCACACACACTCACTTTCACACACTGTGCAGTCACACTCAGTCAACCATAAGACAATAAACGTGCACTTGAGATTTAAATTACCTCCGTTCCCCTACATAAGCACACACACAAGCCAAACAAACGTACATCTGTGAGCCCCATTCATTCTGACAAATGTCTTACTTATGTCATTATCGGGCCAACAGCCTGCCGTCTCTGGATCGTCAGGCGCTGTGTGTTTGCCTTCTGCCAGCAATGGACACCATTCAAACAAACCCAGCTGTGGCTATATCGCAGCGCTTTATCTCGCTCTCAGAAACACTAATTTGCAAAACGTCTTCGCCGACACTCCCTGAACTTAATCCAGTCGGAGACTGCAGGGCCTCATGGGAGCCGCTGTCAAGCTGGGAATGTTTGTGTACGTAAACTGAATGTGAATAAATGGGAACACGGCGCTCATTGTAACAAGAACACTGCAGCACAAATACAGAGGCCAGCTGATAGTCCTGCTGCTGTTTTTCCACTCTGTCCCTCAGTGCTGGATGGACTTTCGGATTTCTTTTTTGTTTAACACCCTTGCCCAATGTTTACACTGGACGCCTCAGCCATTACTGGTGCCTGAAAAGTCAACTTCTTTCTTTAGGTATTTGGTCAGCCCTGCCATGTTTATGGTTAGCAGTGGTGGAAGAAGTACTCAGACCCTTTACTGAAGTAAGGCTACATCCCCACTAATATGTTTGTGATATATATTAATATGTTTGTGACCCTTTCCAAGAAGAAAACAAATGACATCAGCCTTGACTAGCAGCAGTTAATTCAACATGGAGAACAAACTACAACACTTCCTTTCAGTAACAGTTCCACCTGGTCGTCGGTCCAAGCAGAGAAATCTCTGCTCTGACTTTTCTCCATCGCTGTTCTTCGTTCGTAGTATTTTCTGCAACTAACTAAGCAACAAACGCAGAGTAGACGATCTGCTTCCATGAAAGGTCATGTGATATGCGTTTTCAGGCATGTAGTATGGAAAGAGATTATATCTGAAACAGTGATAAAACGCTTGTGTGGACGGAGAGCATTTTTTAGTGTTGATGTAGCTTAAAAATACCACAATGTAAAATTACTCCAATACTATTAAAAGTCCTGCAATCAAAATCCTACTAAAGTAGAAATACAATAATATACAATAAGTACAGTATTATTAGGTAAATGTACTTAAGTATCAAAAGTCTTTGTTCTGCAGACAAATGTCCCCTTTGACTGTGTATTACTCTAAATTACATTATTAGATTGTTAATACTGATGCAACAAACTATAAACTAAATTTCAATGTTACAATACATTAATGCTTACCATTTCCTCAGTAAACCACATTTTAGTTTTCAAATGTGTATTTTCTACCCTCTGTGCATTACTAGTCTGATACAGCATCAAATTATTATAAAATCAAATGCAGACATGATTGATTATCAATCTCAAGCAAGTTTTAAGTACCTACAAGATCATTTTCTTACTGCACAGAAATGAAAGGAAATCAATGGCTTTCTGGTGGGCAGGGAAAACTCATTCAATGGCTTGAGAATGGCCAACACTAACATTCAAACATAGAACAAGTATACTGGAAAACTTTTATTAAAACGTTTATATAATATAAAGGTACTTTTAGCCTTACCAAACTGGATCCAGCCTCGGAGAAAACAGTGTGAGGGGTTTTGGTTGTGTGATCATTTCCTGTAAATTAAAAGTTTCTGAAAGATAAATCTGACCTGTACGTTTGTCTCCAGATGTGCACACAGAGGCAGTGCAGGCGGCCCTGGCTAAGCACAAAGAGAGGAAGATGGCGGTGCCGATGCCTTCGAAGCGGCGGTCGCTGGTGGTCCAGACCTCAATGGATGCCTACACACCACCAGGTACGGAGCTAAAACACCCCAATTATTAGTCATGATTATCAGAAGATTATTTCGGTGCAATTTTTGTATCGTGTAACAATGTTGTGCCTGATTTCCAACTAACTGCTTCAATGTTCTGATGATATATTAAGTATGGATACTTGTCAAAACTAAAAGCTTTAGCGCTGTTAGTGGCAGAACAGTGTTCATCACACACCAGACAATAAATGTGTTGCTTTGGATGAAAAATGGAGAGACAACTGTCAGTCTTAGCTCTGCATTGACAGATTCATTTTCTTCAGTCTCAGCAGCTTTCAGCCACATTAAGCCACATTTTTATTTTACGTTTTGATGTATGCCGAATCTTTAGGCCTTTCTTACAGTAATTATTTAACTATAAAGTGAAAACGAGATCAGTTTGTATGAATATGAAGCTGCTGCAGGTGATTTAGCTGCAGTGTTGATGTCCTCCTTGTGTCAGTGAAGTTGATCGATGATTGAATTGGACGAGCCGTTGCCGACTGAAAACACTGTTTTCTCTGTCAGACCTGGAGACTGATGGGTGCTCTGCCCTGTCGACCAACTGGAAATAGCAGATCATCACTTTGAGCTGTCAATACTGCAAGAAAAGAGGAACTTTATTACACTAATTAGTCACTACTTTGGCATTTTAAGCAGATTATGGTTTTGGAAACCTTGGGAAGTAGATTTCTGTCATTTCTCATATATTGACTTTACAGCAAAACGATTTGTTTTATTACATTTGGGTTATTGAAAAATTAAAATATAAAGAGAAAATAGATTCTTTGTGGTTCAGTTTAATCTTTAAATCATTTATGAACATTCACCACAGAGTGATGTTTATACTGTATACAAGTGCTTTGTAAGCCTCAAAAGTGCATGACATGAATAAAACTAGTTGAATGTAGTCAATTAAAATGATTATACACTTGTTATCACACAATAACAATGTTATATCATATTATTTACTGTGGACGCTAATTCACGCTTAGTATATTTAATTTATCTTCATGGTGCCTAACCAGGCCTGCTGTGTTAAACTCAGCACTGACGTCACAAGTGGCAGAGGTCAAAAGGGTCAGAAACACTGTGACATATTTTAACAGAACTTGACTAATATGGAGGCCATCTATGAGGCAGTAGATACAGTAAACGTGTTAGGTACTGGCCTCAAGAACACCTCTGTCTGTTGAACTACGTACCAATGCTTTGGACTCTCCTTTATTTCAGTCTCTGGATATGTTCTGGTGTTTTAGTTCAGAAGGACTATGCAAGCAGTTTTTTTTTAAATTGTACCAGCTTCTGGTTCAGATGCAAACTACATGCTATATAACCTGGTTCAATTCCAGCAGGGTACATTTGTTGCATGTCGGACCCCTCGCAACAAACTACCTAGTAAGGACAGAATACCTTGAGAAGCTTGTCACAACCTCTAAATCGTAAGTCAGATCATATCTCTCTCTCCACGCTGCTCCTCTCTAGCTGTGTTAGTATTGCTGCCGGTTAAAAGAGGAAGTTTTTTCACATCAGCTGCATGAACTCAGACTTATTGAAGGACAGAAACCCTGCAGAGAATTAGCTGAGAGGGAGCCATAATCAATATGGATCAATTTGGAGGTTTTTGATAGCTGTATTGCCCTTGGGCTTTTATTTTCTCCTGACCTGGCAACGCTGCTGTCAGTTAGCATGTATGCAACTGGCAGCAGCCCCCGAAAATCAACCCCTCATGTCCTCTTTCCACGTCTATATGATTGCATTTTTGAAGTTAGTGGAGAGTTGAGGGAGTTACAGGAATGAAACTGCAGGATTCATTCTTGTAGCTCGACGGTCACAGATTTGAACCAAAACCCTGCTGCCTGCTCCCCTGACCTCTCTGATGAACACTTGGCATATGCCTGAGAGAGAACAGAATTAGCTTTATTAGCTAAGTATGTGAGTATATACACATACAAGGAATTTGACTCTGGTTTTAAGTTGCTCTCAAAGTTGCACACATTTCCAAGAACAATTTACACGAAGTTAGAAATACACATACAGCTAAAAACAAGGACAACAAAGCTGAACAAAAGATTAACATTAAACTATAATGTGCATACAAGTAGGTGAAAAAATAGATATAAGTAACAATGAACAATGAAAAGCAACAATGAACAGCAACATACAAGGTCTAAACTGTTTCTGTAAATTGTAAAAGAATACAATGGTGCAAAGAGTGCTGGAATAAAAACTGTATTGAATGGGTAATGTAATAGATTACTCTATATACCTGAAGTAGGTGGACATGTACAGTATATGCATGTATATATGCCAATACAGAGTATATTCAGTGTTCTTGTTTTATATTTAACAGTGATGATGATATGTGCATGTTAAAAACATTGGACACGTCACACAGTTGATTTCATCGCTGTAGCGTGCGGAGCTCGGTCTGTCCGGGGCGGGTAGGCAGCGGTGCCAGTCATCCATGTCTTTATGGCGCTGGTGTCGTTTAATGAGGGTGTTAATGAGGCCATTATTTCTCTGGCTGCAGGGTCGAGCTTCACAGAGCTTCACTGAACTAGGCGTGATTCAGACTAACTGCACAAAGAGCAAGTGTACGCCAGCCAAAGATTAGATGATGAGGGCATTTAATTGGATCAGTCTGTACAAACACTGATCCCTCGTGATGTTTGACAAATTGTAAGATTTTATCATGAACACCTTTTTCTATCTGTCCTACTTTTCTTCCCTGCTACTCTTCTTCCATCTGTCTTCTCTTTTTTTTATCATTCTCCTTCTTCCTTCTAATCCCGCTCCATCTCAACCAAAAGTAGATGGAGTTGGATGTGCTCTAATTTACACCACAATGCAATCTAAAAATGGGGCTACATTAGTAACACTTTATTCAATTATTATTGGGGAATAACATCAGAAACAGGGTTGGTGTTCAGTAGTATTTTATCAATGTATCTCTTATAGTGTAGCCCTCAAGAATATCCAGTCACAGAAGTTTTGTATCATACAGTCATATGTACTATTATGTAATATGTAAGAACAAAAACTAAAAGTTACACTGGTATACACTATCTTATACATCAAAGTTTTATTATATATGTTTGTTGGTAAGAGATTGTAAGCAAAACCTTATGGTGGAAAGCAAGAAATAAATAAAGATAATTATTAAAAAAAGAACAAAAACTAAAAGTGACTTCAAAAGAAGTAAAACTAAAAGTTCTACCAGATTACAGATTTGCCCTTTTATCTGTCTGTTTATCTAAATGACTACCTTTGCCAATAAAATTACTTAGTTGTCAAAGATGTTACAGCTTAAAAGGATAAGGAGGATAAGTCTGGCATTTTTCTACATTTTTCTCTTTGTCATCAAATCACCACGAAAAGACCAAAACCAACGATGTGTTAGTTTGTCTTTCAGTACTTTCTGACTTCTCTACGCTGTCTGTGGCTCTGAGCTCGAAGCCCGTTGGTTCCTACTGAAGACGTTCAACGACTCACAAATGTATAGTTTAATTTTTTATAAAGGCTCAGTAATTTCCTAAAACAGTAGTTTTTATTAAACGTTACAAAAACAGGAGGAAATAGTGCATTAGTTGGGGACTATTTTCAGCGGCGGATGAATCAACATTTGGTACTCTAGTGAGTATTTAATGCATTAATCTTTGAGCTATTAACACATTTGTACACACTTTACAGTATGGAGTATTCAGCCACTAAAAACTAAATCCTTCATAAATGTACAAACACATTTTGTACACATGCAACACCTTCACATGCAGCTTATATGTGTACTGTGGAGGCAAAATACACAGTAGTAGTACTGCATGTACACACACATCCACAGTATTCACACGATTTCCCAGATTTTACTTTTTGCCAATTTTACACAGAGCAGGGTGAACAAGATGCGAGGAGTCACACACTCACACATGACACTCAGACGCAGATTTAGAAAGCACATGTCCTGAGGGAGCACACACACACACACACACACACACACACACACTACTGTCTGTCTGCCAGTGAGGTTCATGCGAGGACAGCATCGTGCAGAGATGACAAGCGAGGGAGTACTCTGATGTGCTCTCTGTTGCTGCTGCATTTTCTCAACTTCTCAAGACATCATTAAATATATTTCAGCTTTATGAAGAGCTGCCGTAGAGCTGCTCGTGCGTGTTTATTTCACGAGATTCCCGGGTTGCCTGGCAGCGTCTTATTTTCGTCAACATGTTTGTGTTTGGTCGCTGGTAGTCTCCGCAGGGTCCTGCTGATAACGAGACACAAATTTGCCAATCAGGCGTGTCAGCAAAACACCATGGTAGTTAACATGCTGGGGCCGCGTCCCCTCCCATGGCATTTTAAACTGCAAATGTCAGTTGCGGTCCATGAAGAACAAGAAATGTCACCTTTTGATGTTAACAATGACCAAACAAGGAAACGCTCTTCGATATAAAAATTTACTTTCAAACCCCTTTTGTTTGGTTTGAAATTCATAAAAGAAAAAGAAAAAGATCAAAGAAGGAGGATTGTTTTTTGGGGGGCTGGGGAGTGTCCTGAATGACACAAGGTTTTGGGAGTTGAATTCATCCACATGTATGTTGCAGATTATTGCCTGCGATGCTCCATCTTAACACTTTAGCACGCTCGCTGCATGAGTAATGGCAAAGCTTTAATACGATACAGCAGAATAGAAAGACTCCTTGTTTAGTCATGAAACACTTGTTGGTTCTCAACATACTTGAGAACCACTGTACTCTACCTGCTCAGCAGCAAACAGCAGGCAGACACAGTTAGTAGCTAGCTGGTGACGAATGTGGAACATTTAGCAGCTAAAGAGCCACATACTTCCCTCAGGAGTTGGTGGAGACCAAAAACAAAGCTAAAAGAGAGGGAATATTGGACTTCCACAATGTCTACAAAGGCTGTATAGCGAAAGCAGTGCATCAGTCCTCCATTTGTGTCTACACACGATGCGTTCAGGCACAGTATTTAGTGTAGGTCACTCATGTTTTGACACAAAACACTGTAGTTACACGCCTAAAATGGGAGAAATATAGATTTGAAGCGTTTTGAGGTCACATTTGCTTGCGTATAGCGTGAGTGAAACACGAGCCATTACACGGCCTGTGTAGACAGCTGTGTTGTGTGTTGTCAGACGTGCGTCCGCGAGATGGACGTCTGAATAACACGGCTGAAACGTCTCCTGTGTGGACACGCCTGTACATTCACCAGGTGGCCGGAAACGCAACTCAAATGAATGCTCACGTTGCTCTCTGCACGCTGGATATGGAAATGAGATGTTCACCATATCAACTTTTATAAGGTGATAATATGTCAATGTAGTGTTTACAGCTTGTCTTGCTGCCTCAAAGTGTCCAAAAAATCTAAATGAATGCATTAATCTTTGAGCTATTAACACATTTGTACACACTTTAAAGTATGGAGTATTCAGTTGTTAGAAAAAGCTGACTCCACCCTGTTTGATGGTTCCATACCAAACATTTTGAGGTAGTTTCACCTTAGTGGGCAAAAAATATCAACAACCCCGAATGGACGGCACGTTCGGCTCCCTTTGGTATCTCCCATAGTATTACCAAGCCAAGTGGGGGTGTTACTGAGCCAGCTAAGCACAGAGCAACACCCTCTGACCACCTCCACCTCCACCGTTTTTGCTGATTTTCAGATGTTTGTAGTTTGTAGTTAGTGTCTCTGTCTCTGTCCGCCTGATGAACACGAGTCCAGTATTCACTCTGCTTTAAACTCTGATTTGGTGTCCTGATAAAAATATCCAGTTCTTTTTGTTTGGCGTGATTGTTGGACTTTCCTCATCAGTCGCTCGTTTACTGTGTGTTTGCCATTGCCCTGCAAGAAAAATAACACACACACACACACAGACACAGACACACACAGAGAGAGAGAGAGAGAGAGCACCTGTGTGTGTGAGAACTGGGTCAGCTTCTGTTGTTATTCATATCACCACTATCGGTCTCATAATGCCGTGGGCATTATGGAAATCACATGCAAAACATGTGCACACACACGCTCTCTCTCTCTCTCTCTCTCTCTCTCTCTCTCTCTCTCTCTCTCTCTCTCTCTCTCTCTCTCTCTCTCTCTCTCTCTCTCTCTCTCTCTCACACACACACACTTTAGCTTTCAAAAACAAACTTTCCCTCATTCCCCTCCTGCTGCGACTCTAAACAGATGGGAGCTGAAATCTTTCCAGGCTGATGCTATTTTTCTGTCTGTCTCTAAATATAGCATATACTATATATATATATATATATATATACATACACACACACACACACCGTACCTTCAGGATTGTTTATTTTTAATTTTTATTTATTTTATTTATGTATTTGTATATTTTGACTTGTATCAAAAGAGAAAGTATTTTTCTATGGTTGAATTAAATATTACAGCCTCTTAAAGAAAGTCTACAGTTTTTACTTTATTATGGTCTGGGAAGCTCAAACTTGCTTTACAGCTCTAATTCATTTATTTATTCTTCTCCTCCTTCATCCTTTTTTTCTGTTTCCCTCCTCAGACACCTCCTCAGGCTCAGAGGGCGAGGGTCAGGGCGACGGCGATGAAGAGGAGGGAGGTGACGGCGAAGAAGAGGACGGAGGAGGCGGCGGAGGAACCTCGTCCAGCCGGGAAGGGAGCATCAGCATGGAGCACTGGATAAGCCGGGCCATCCACGGAACCTCCTCCACCACCACTACCACCTCCTCCACGGCCTCCTCCTCCTCTTCCTCCACACGCAGCGGGGGGAGCGAGGCAGCCGGCGGCAGGCTGGCTGACGTCCTGGCCCAACACGTCCACATCTCCGCCCACCGCCGTCATCACCACCGTCACCACCACCACCACAAGACAGGTAGGGATTAGGTTAGGACTCCCTAATTCTAGAGCAAATCCTGAGACCTGACACTCTTAGTCCAGACATCTTTAGCAAAGGGAAGAGACTTTAGACACTCAAAGTGTAAAGTCCGGACATTCTTAGCCAAATAGAAACACCTTTTGTAAAAGGTGTTTCTCCTTTAGCGAAGACCAGAGACACCTTTTAGCAAATTAGCCAAATGCAGATACTCTTAGCCAGATCTAGACACCCTAAGCAAACTCCATATAACTTTAGCAAAATGCTGAGATTGTTAGCCACATCAGGACATCTTTAGTAAAGTCCAGACACCCTTAGCTAACTTCTGAAATCCTTGGCCAAAGTTAGACACTTTTAACGAAATCCAGACCCCCTTTTACGTTTAGCAAACTCCAGAAAGCTTCAACAAAAAAAAGAGAGGTACTTCATTCAAACATCTTTCGCAAAGTCCAGACACCCTTAGACAACAACAAAGAACAAACATTCTCAGCCAACAACAACACCCTTAGCAAAAAACATACTCTTTCTTTTTTAGCAAAGGCCAGAGACTCTTAGTCAAATCCTTTAGTCAACTATTGGGACCATTAGCCAAGTCCAGACACCCTTAGCAAACTCTAGACCCATTCTGCCCAAATACAGACTCAACTAATAAATGTAGTTTTCTTCTTGTGTTTTTTTGTTTTGTTTTCTGAAGATTTCATCTCGTGAAATCTCATATTTAGCTCCTCATTTAGCTGTTTGAAGGTGTTTCGGATCTTGCTGCTGTTACAGTTAGAGATGACGTGTGGAGTGACAGGTGTGTGTTCGGGGTGAAGGTTGGTGACTGCTGATTGTGTATTTATGAGCACAAGTCCTGTGTTTATTGTTGGAAGGTTCTGTTTTCAGCTATTAGCCTGTCGTGTGGAACCGAAACTAATTTCAACAGGATAAAATGGACGAACAGGAAGGAGAGGGGTCAGTATTTAACAGTAATGTAGAAGAGGTCTAAAAGGTACGTCATAAGGTAGAAAGACCTAAGTAAAATTAAATTTTAACAACCAGTATAATCACTGCATGATTGTTAGTTTATAAGTTATAGAAGTTGTCTTGATACTGCTTTAAACACTGCTTCCATCCCAAAAGCCAAGGAAAGTTTATCTGTAGCACGATTCAAACACCGAGGCAGTTTAAAGGTGCTTTCATAAACTTTAACTTTAAAAGGAATTTACAACAAAAGAGTCAAAGAAAGATTTGCATGAGGGAGATTAAAAAAAGTAAAGACACGAAGATTCAAAGTGCTTCACCTCAAATAATAATTAGAATTATTTTAAAAGACAAAGAAAATGTATGTACACATAAAAAGTGATCGAGCATGACTACCATCTCAAATTTGGAATCAGAACTGTTATTTCAGTCCACCATGAAACTCGTCTGAATTATTCCTTTGGACTTATAATAATATACTGTGATGATTTCTAAACGAAACAATCATGTTTGGTGAGTTGTGATTAAATCAATCTTTCGCATATATATGATTGCTCTACTTTTAGCATCTTATATAAATATAAACAGTGCACTTAAACTTTTCCATATTTTTCAGAAGACCTAGAATCCTCATAAGACCCCATGGATTCCCAGTTTGGGAACAACAAGGCCGAAAAACTGCAGCGGAACTTCAAAGCTTGTCTGATTTGGTCTTTAAATAAAACAACCATCCTTGAGTTTATTTAGTTGTAGGTAAAGTTAGTTGGCTGTTGAGAGGTTTCTAATAAAAGTCTGTTGGCAGGACTGTGTGTGTGTGTGTGTGTGTGTGTGTGTGTCTTTGAAGTTTGAATGTGTGAACTGGGGATGTTTGGTGGTAAAGTGTGTTTAGTTGGAGGGTCGTATCCTTGTGTACAGTGTGTAAATGCAGGTTTTACAGTGCGTCTGCTTCCTGTATTAACTGTAGTCTGTGTTTGTTATCTGTCCTGCTACTTCTACTATCACCGCTGCTCGATTGTTTGGATTTTTCTATTTTCTTACTTTTATTGAAACTTAATTTTGTCAGTGATATTGTTTCATGAGTCTTCTTGGGCTCTTGAGTCCTGCTGAAACTCTTTTAAAGAAACAAATACATTTAAGAAAGGCTGTCTTTTAACAACTCCAATGTCCACTGAAAACATTATGGACGTGTTTTGTGAAGGAAGCATGTTTCGTGGTCTGCACGCTGCAGCAGCTGTGAATCAGTTTAATCCGTCACGATATTCTTTTGTCAAAGTGTTATATCTACGCATCCAGCCAGACTAACGTGACAAATTAAAGCTCTGACTTTACTTTTCTGACTAAAAATGGAAATACAATATTGAATGTTTTGTCAGTATCCTGTGAAAACCATGTATCTTTAAAACGTTGACTTTTCATGAGCCAAGAAACGGTTTACTGTTGCTTGCAATGGTCTTATTTACAGGGTTCGTACAAAGTCTTGGAAGTCTTGGAAAATATTTAATTTTAACTGTTATATTTTCAAGGTTAGGAATATGCTTGAATTCAAATAAACTCCTTGAAAAATGCTTGATTTTCAAACATAATCTGGTGTTTCATCATCACTCATGGAAACCAGAAATCTTTTAATATTTGGAATGAAACGATCCTGTTGTCAATATTTGTCGTCTCCTGGCATTTATAATAAAGTTTAGTTAGTATGTGATGATTAAGGCGTCAAGAGTCTGGAAATGTTTGGTTTAGGTACCTTGAAAGTTCTTGAAAAGTGCTTGAATTTCACTCTTAAAAAGCTGTACGAACCCTGTATTTATGATCTTATTATAAAAATAAAACATTTTTCCCTCACTTACAGAAAGAATACAGTAAAAACATTAGATACATCGTGACACTTGATGCATGTGGTGATTGCACGTTTGCAGTGCTTATTTGTCTTACACCTGTTCCCTCTTTAAACTATAGCCTGGAGGATTTTCAAAAGATCATTGAAACTTACTAACCAAAGGACAGATTGTGAACTCCCAACCACACATAGCTCAAAGGGCAGAGTGTGGCACCAACACCGACAGCAGGGTGGAAGTTCCTTTCCAACCCGTTCAGCCCAGGTTCCACACATACAGTACATACATAAAAGTGAAAAGCTGGCCTGCTGCTGTCACAGAATCCTGTTTGTGGCTTTTCCCACTGTTTGCTGAGGTAGCGTCGTGACTAAATGCTCTGGCGGGCGACAGGTTTGTTTTCATGCTGGCACTGTTGGTATCCAGCTCTGAAGATAATACATGGACAGACACAGAGAGAGCCCCTGCCAGCTCTGCCCGGCCAGCATTCAGCTCCTCCGCTGCTCAGATGTGACAGGACAGGTTTTGTGCACGCTGTTGGTTAGCTAGTTAGTTTGTTTGGGCCCGTTTCCACTGATTTTCCGGTGTCACCGTTCCCTGCAGTCTTAAAGTAGCAAAGTCAGAAGGATGATTCCGCGGGAGCAGCTGCTGAAAGCAGAACGGCACTCAGTCTGGTTCAAAGAATGAACTGAGAAATACGGTGAAGATACTGGAAGAAAATGTGTGTTAGAACTTTTTATTTTAGCGGCCATAAGTAGAAAGAACTCTGAAGGAATTTAAACTGTAGGTGAAAAGTTAATGCAGCTGTCTCTGTTTGGCATTTGAGGTGAAATTCACCCATCTGCATCTTGAAATGTCTTCATAATTGGCATATATAGCTGACAAAAAGAAACCAGAGAGAAAATCCTGGAAGTTCATTCTTGACCTTTTGGGAAAGAGTATATATGAGCTCAAAGGTCCATTTGATTAGCTTAGATTAGCTGAGATATCAACTGCATCTCACATCTTCATCAATGAATGAAACTGGCTTCTGGTAGATGTCATTATAAGACCTAATGCTGCATTCAGAGTAATCAGTATGAGTCTGATAATGACAGACTTTGGGCTTCGGGAAAGAAAATGAGCACTGGGCGAGACCATTGCTTGATTTATCTTGTGTAGCGCGTTATTTAATTGATACACCAACTTTTCCACCTCAGCCAAGTGTAAAAACTTACTTTATAATCCAGCGATGACCTAATCTGACACAGTGACCATCTTGAAAGACAAAAATATCATGTGGTCTGACGTCCACTGACTCCTGGTCGATGGCAGTTTTGGTTTGGTGTTCACTAAGTAACCAAAGCAGACAAAACCTACTTTTGGTCTTCATCCAGTCCTCAGTAGCCTCTTTGCTTATAGTTTATAGTTTGGTTTACAGATTTTTCATAGCAAACTCTGATAGTTCCAAATTTCCATTACGTTAAGTTTCATTGAGTCTTTTCTTCTTTGTTTTACTGACTTCATGTTTATCACAGAGGAAATCCTCCGCGTTGTGCACACGTGTGAGTTACAGCTCTGTTTCTCATTTCCTTGTTCAAGGCCAAAGCAGCACAGCTCTCCTGTGTTTTCAGCGCGTGTGTGTGTAAATACTTAAGGGAGATCGTTTTCCGTACATTCCTCATTCCAGCCTCGTTTTTCATTCAGCTCTTATCAGAACAGCTCTGCCTGCTCATGCAGATAACTTTTTGTTTCCCTCTCCCCAATTTGTCGTCACTCCTTTCATCCATCCACATTTCCTGCAGGTTGAAGATCCCTTTTACAGGATCATTGTAGACAATCTGGTTGTTATGGTTGACTTTTGGCCGAGTTGAGGTTCAATAGAGCACACTGTGTTTGTGTCTCTGGGTACCTCTTTTGTTTCAGATAACGGCGCTAAGTGCGTGTTTGTGCTGCTGCTGTTGCTTTGTGATTATTGAAAGCCCTTTAGAGACATATGCTGCTCTTTTGATGAAAGTTAAAATATTTTTAATCTCAATCACCCACGAGCACGAAAATAAACTAAACTCTCAGCGTCTTTATCTTGAGAACAAATACAGATTCTACATTTCCCCTTGGTATATCAATGTTGATTTAACTTAAATGTCAGATTATAGTTTGTCTTTTCACAAAAAGAACTAGCTATACAGTATCTCACCATGCACAGATGTATTGTAAAAATCCATGTAAATGAATTGGTAAAGCACACTCTACACTGCACACTTACATTCTCTAATCAAGTAAAACGATTTAATGAACCTGATAATGAGATGAGATTATTTAATCTTTAAATATAACTTAAACTTTTGCTTCCTTCTCTTTCTTTATATAATCACATAAAGTCAGATAAAATCTATTTTTCAAGAGACACCTGGACAAGAAGGCTGCATAAAAACATTGTTACAACCATTAATACAAACCAACTTAAACAGGCTAACACGACGGTTATAAAAATATCCAGATAAGATGCATATAGAGGTATTCAGTTTTTCAGAACTATCCAAATGAAGTAAAGACAAAAAAAAAGAAAAGAAACAAAAGCAAAGCTACAGTGGTGCACATGTTAGCTACACCCAGTGATAAAAACGTAGACCACATATATGAAATGCAACATGTTTAGACACTGGACAGGTGCATTCCTGACAAAGAGATAATCTAGTGAAGGTGAAAAATCTGGTGTTTCCTTCCCTGAAAAGAGAGACGCCGGAATTTAAACTAAAGCTGTGAAACATGGTTTTCGTATGTGATCTGTGATGATACCTAAATATGTTTTAGGCCATTTTAATTTCAAATCCTGGGTCAGTTGAGAGTCGGGGGAGGTTAGCTGGTAATTATCGCCACTGGAAAATAGATAAAGTAAAGTTTTACAAGAATGAAGTGTGTGTGACTGTAGCGCTCTAGAGTGAGGCTCCTGAATGACGCACACGACTTAACGCCACTTTTTCAAGATTCCCCCTCCCTTCTTGTTCCTCACATGCAGGCCTCTTGACCCACCTCTCCTTGAGGAGGAGGAGGAGGGCAGTGCCAGCTGGTATGGTAGAGAATGGAAACTCTGGGCCACGGCGCTCCGGTAAGTTGAGATTGGAGCATGGCTGGCAGAGAGCCGAGAAGCAGGCTCAGTCTGCTGCCATCCCTTGGCTCGAGGCAGGGATGTCGTATCTTTCCCTCATCATTTTCAGTGACTCTTTCCCCCCAGTGTCCTCTGTCATATGCTTGCTGTTCAAGTTGTGCCCCTCGTTGGTTGTTCCCTGCTAATTAAATTTGTGCTTAGCCATGTTGTGAAAGTGCAGAGCAAAATATTTCAATGCTAACCTCACTAGGAATAGCATTGAGCATTGTTGTAGATGCATGAAAGCAATCCATTTTTGTGTGGATTAAAACAAAAAGCTGGTTCTTACAGCTTTTTAGAGTGTTTTGAGTTGTTGATGAGGAAAATCAACAATGCTTTTAAAGGGGCTGGATAGCAGCTCGATTGAGTGAGCCCCCCCTCTTCTCAAGGTTACGCTGTTTGGTGTTGTTTATTGATTTGGCTAATTATGCAGCATGTTTTTAGTTGTTTGCTCAGCCAGAGGCAATCTGCTTTCAAAATGGCTTTTCATCTAAGCCAGAAAGCAGATGGTAGTGGAATGTAGGCTGTCTGTCCTCTTTTTAGTTTTCTGTTTGTCTCTAATTTTAATGCAGTATTCTTAAAATCTGCTACCTGGAATCACAAATACTGTATCAACAAATTTAACCCCTGCTTTTATCTGGTTAAGAAAGGTCCTCATTAACAGTATCATCGAGTAATATTCCTTCTACAATTTAAGAGGTACAACCTGAAGACTCCATCAGCCAACTTGATGCTTGGCACAACACAACAAGGCAGCAGCTGACAGTCTCATTTACTGAAGTGGCTCCCTCTGTTTCTCTTAGATTGCTTGAGAATACAAAGCCATCCACACTGGAGCGAACAATGAGCATATACACTTAAAGAAAAGGCTTTAGACCAGACCTTTAGTCAGCCATTCATCATTGTCAGAAAAAAAATATGCCCTGAATCCATTAACGCCGTTCTGGAAGCATTCCCATATTCATTGTAATTAAGGCTGCCGTCTGGATGAGGCCCGTTGGGATTGCGCTGTAGCTTCGACTCCCTGTCAGCGCAGTATATCTGCCAGGGGAGTACTGTATGGTCTCTGAGGAATAACAGTTCAGCAGTTTGAGAGCAACAGACGGTTCCTGGATGCTATTTGTCAGGTGTCTTGTAACGCTGATGTGAGAGAAGTTTTCGCTGCGGGGCCGTCGTGAATGAGATGGAAAACTGAGTGAGGTTTTCTCCTACATGAGCTTTCTTGATTCATTGTAGTTTTATAAATCCTGCCTTCTTTCTCTTGAGGTACAGTTCAGATAAAGTCTGATTGAGAGGAAAGGCGAATGTATTTGCATGGCTCTTTCAACAACAAGGCAATCCATAGTGCTTTACATAAGACATAAAAAGGCAATTAGACAAGATATAACACAAGGCAAAGTCATGTCAGAGTCCAGTTATTTAAGGTGAGAAGTTTGAGTGACAGACTGTTTTACCATATAAGACTCTTCTCTCTTCTATAAACCTAACCAAGTTGTTTTGGGGGCCTAACCCTTAACCGTAGCGTTGTCACATCATGAAACAGGTTTATTTTTTAACTGTGATTTTAACGGTTTTGGAAGGAACAGACAAATGATGCCGTCCTGCCATCAGATCAAAAAACACTTCTGTGTGTCGTTCTGAAGAGCAGTTATGAACGACGCGTTTTGTCATTTGATTTGGAGGACTTGTTGCTTTTCCAACACCTGTTTTTGGCAAAAGACTTCAACTTCCAGACTACTTCTTTGGGAAAGTTTCCAACAGATTATTTTAATCTAAAGAGAAGAAGCCTTTTCTCTCATAAAAGTGAAACATGAAATTCATCAGAAGATAAATCCTACAGTTATGCAGCTTGTCTACCACTCTCATACTCACACACTCTCCTGTCAGACTATTGTTAGTGATCAGAATGACTTTCTGTAACAAGTAGCTTGCTAGCCTAGCAACTTGAAGGATACAAACAACCCATAATGCAACACTCACTCACACCGTAGGAGCTGATATTAAAGTTTCCTTTGCCGTCTTCAGTATCAAAGTCACACACTTTGTACTGTGAGCCCAGAACCACCAATCCCAACTTCTCTCTGCAAATTTTTGCGGTGTTATAACAAAGTCACACTACTAACTACATTTCTACTAAACGTAAATATGTTTTTTCAATAAATGACTAATGCTGACATTTTTCTGGAGATTACAATCACTACTGGCAAGCATGTCAAGAAAATGTCAAATGATTCTTGATTGGCTCACTCACTTATCCACAGCAACGCTTCACCAAGAGTTATGGCAGGTGATTGAGACATGCGGGGCTTGAACATGTGACCTTTCAGCCACAGTATGTTTAGCCATCAAGCCACCTTCAAACCCTCCTTGACCCGTGTGGGGAGATGGAAGTGTCCTGTCCCTGAATCAGCTCCCTCAGCCGGCCTGGTTGGTATTCCAGCAACGAACGAGGCATTCATCATCATCATCATCATCCTCAGCCAGGGCTGATATTCCTCCACGCAACACATCATCATAAACACATTCTGATGGGGTCACTGGATCCTCATGCATTCACACACACACACACACACACACACACACACACATTTTATCAGACAGATAAACAACACACGACTTCAGAGAGAGCATGTCTAGTTCAGTGTAGCTCAAACAGACAGCCCAGATGTTGCAGAGACAGAACGTACAGCGTGCTACAGTAATTAGCATGCCTGTGCTGTGTGCTGCAGTATTGATATTCAGTCCATGTCTGGATAAAAAATTCTGTTTGGTCTCGCTGGCTTTGGCTCAGTGCTTTGCTGGGAATCATCTCCCTCTCTTTCCTCTTGTTTCTTCGTTACTCTGTTTTTCCCTCGCTGTACATCTTTCTCAGCCTTTCAAATAATATTCAGTTTAATTTTTGTCATTTTTATTGGCATGAATGAATGGAAGAGACATGACATGAATGGAAGAGAACAAACTTTTCCAAAAATATGTACTGACATGTACATGGCATGTCTGTTGCATTTAGCATAGGTTAAGTCATAGAGCTATAGACAAAGAATGCAGGGAATACAAGATGTCAGATAGTACAAATGGATGATATTAAGCTACATTAGATTCTTATTTTCAAAAGAGACAATAAAACTAGCTTAAAGGGAAACTCGTAATACCAAAAGTTTTGGAATTGGTCCAGTAGATCGCCTCCACCAGCATCCACAAACTGGCTGCAATGGCTGCAACGTAATCCTTTGGGGCAATTGCACCCGTGAAAAGTCCGTCTACTAAAAGTGCTAGTTTTTGCCGCTGACTGGCTCAGATTGTTATTCGAGGTGTCTGACAACATTATGGAAAGGATCCCTGCAGAGACAGACCTTTTTGTTAAACTAGAAATGGAAGTCTCTCTCAAGGACAAGTATCGCTCTGAAATCTCACGAGACGTTGAGTGGTTGCAGGAAGTCGAAAGGATCTTACTCTTTAACAGAGGATTACATTGCAGCTTTTGTAGCCTGTTCGCGGATGCCACCAGAGGCAATCTACCAATACCAAAACTTTTGGTAAGTATTAGGGCCCAGGTTTAAAAATACAGGAGTTTAATCTTGTAAATTGAATTTAAAGTAGTGGCACTTTTATCATGTGAATTTGGCTTAAAAGTGTTCTTTTTAAATGTAAATTAAAGTTAAATTAATAACTTAGTATACAGAGCAAAATAAGTATGGTGTATATTTGTATTGTATAGCCATCTAACTGTCCTTATACAGGCACTTTATCTCCCAGAGAGAACAAGCGATGATGAAATATTAAGTAAGAGGGAGACTGAGAGACCAGTTTGTAGTTTTTGTTTCTTTAAATACTCAACAGCACATGTTTAATTCCGTTCAGCTCTGTATACGGTATGTATCAAATATGCATCACTGTCTCTTAATAATACACTATATGACCAAAAGTATGTGGACACCGCTTTCCTCATACTTTTTTGTACTTTTGGTCTGGGGCTGTTTTTCATGCTTTGGGCCCACCAGCGTCAATGAAGAGAAATCTTAATGCGACGTTATACAGTAATATATAAACAATAGTTTTCTTCCAACTTTGTATCAACACTTTGTGTTTGTCCATTTCCTGTTTCAACATGACAGTGCCAGCTCCATAAAGAAATGATTTTCCCAGTTTGCTGTGGAGGAACTTGACTGTCCTTGAGTCCCGACCTCAGAAAGCTTAGATTTTTAAGAAATAATCAGTAGTGGATTCACCTACAGGTTGATGATAGACTGGTTTCTTTGTATACATGAGCAGCACTTCAGAATAAAAGCATTCAGATGAAACTTGCTCTGCAGCCTTTTCATGAACCTTCATGCTTTGAAGCGAAGTGGGCTGAAGTAGTTTGATCCCCTTTGTCTTCTGGTCCTTCACTTAAGCAGCGGAGCTCCATGTGGGATGCTGAGAGGAAGAACAGGAGCAGGGAGGCGAGAGTTCGCGTTTAAATCATCTGAAGTGGCGACCTCTCTAAGCGTCCATTTCTCTGAGGTTTTAGAAGTAGCATAAAGCAAAGAGGGACATCCTCCGTGCTTGATTTCCAATGCAGTCAAGTGAAACGTTTGTATCTCTGAAATGTTGACTTTTCCTGACTTCAGTAAATTGGTTGTATCTTTGTCGTTAATACCTTGCACTCATTTTGTGTATTTCTTATGTTGGAAGATCCTAATGAAATTCTGCTCCATACTTTTCCTTCTACTTCTCATTCATTTATAGTTAAATGTATACATAGGTTCATCTCATCTTTGATTAACCTTTCTTTATCTCATCTTTGAAAATTGTGGTTGATTATCATGCGTTTTATTTTGGTTTTCAGGGCAGTACAGTATTACCAGACTATGTACTGTGTACCTGATTTCAAAACCTGACTCTGCTGAAGTGCCCTTTAGGAAGACACTAATGGTGCCTTCAAATCTGAATGGTTTTACCATGTTCAGGAGAAGAGACCATTTGGACAAACTACAGATGTGGTTATCGCCATTTTGTAGAAATTAGTTAGTTTTGGGTTTACAGACAAACGTTTTTTTTTTTTAGAACATTGAGCTCTTGGAGCTCAGGAAACTTACTTTTTGGACCATTTTCTTTATTTACTTCCTCTTAAACATGACTTTTCAGTGAACAACAACATTTTTGAAAACTGAACAATGTGAGATCCATCCAACAGGGTTCTCATGACTCATGACCTCTTGGATCTCAAGCATCTTGTCTGCACCATGTCCCATGTCCATGCAAAATAAAACCTCACATTTTCCATTTGAAGGCATTTTCTGTCCTAATGAGCTCTGTGGTTCTACATCTGAACCCGACCTCTGACCTCCAGGGATCTATTAAGCATCAGTTAGAAAGGGTTTCCCAAATGTCCAAAGCCCTAAAAGCTGTAAATTGTCCATGATGGACCATGGAGAACCTTTTAACCCTGTAACCTGAGAATATTTGATCAATCTTTACATGCTAACGATGTTAATGCAGCAGTAGTCCGATGCATATGACATGCAAGAACATCAGAACATACAACTGCAAACAGAATATTTATTTGCCTTTATAGGGATAAAGTTCTATTGAATTGAGATGATTGAGAACTCGGACTGAATGCAAAGGGACAGTAAACGACAGAGCAGGCTGCACCAACACACGTCCCTATTTAGATTCACCGCACATCTTTCTCCCTGCATCATTTCATGCTCCGACCACTCAAAGTAAAGAATCCTCCGGGCAGAACAGTAAACACCGTTTGATGTTGTTGAACAGCAGCTGAGGCTCATGACAGAGGTAAAAGTGAGAAATCTGAGGCATGGTGGCAGCTTTGAAACATCAGGCACACCAGATAGGCTGAAACCCAATCTAAATGTAGCACAAAACAGGGAGAGAAACAACCTAAAATGAATGTTAAGGTGTGAGTGTTGATGGAAATGGAGTCAGGGTTTTTTTTTCCTCAGAGAAAGGCCGGCATAGCAGTATGTGATGGTGGTGGGTTGTTTGAAACGAGAGGTTTGTGGAGGCACAGTGATCCGTGAGGAAATGAAAATGCAGGATTCTGGAGGGAGTTGTGGTGCTGGTTCTGGTGGATTTGCGCTGGATATTTGTGAAGTGTGTCACATCACCAAGGGTCAAACATCATTTTCCTGAAATTTTCTCTGCAACCTCCGATACTTTTAACTTTCCTGTTCATTTTCTTTCTCTTGCTGTTTCATCTGCACGTTTCCGGTCATTTTTTTAGTAGTAAATTTCTAAATTCTGCATGCGTAAATACTTTACTATAATAATGTTACAGAACATGGAATTCATTGTCAGGACCAACCATTTTAGTTAACTTGCTGTCCATTAAAGAGTAGCTTTCTTTATTTATAAGACTTGAAAGTAACTGCAAACTGAAATCGCTGCAAATCTTCATTCGTTTTCCGTTCTGTACTTCTCTCACCCATTTTCTTTCCTCTGATTGGACAATTTCACAAAAATCAACTACAATTTCAACCAACATTTGACCTCAGTTTTGTGTCTGAAGTTACTGAGCACAAGACACCCAACAGGTTATTTATTCATTTAGTAGCAACAATGTTTTTTTCCTCGGGCTAGTTTGCTGAAGAGTTTCCCTATTAGTCATGTCTGCCAGAGTACAGCCAGCTCCTGCCTAGACTCCTAATCTCCTCCCTCAACCATTTAAACTAAGCATCTGGCTGTTAACAAACAGTCTTTTGGTCCTGGCCTTTAAGCAACCAAAAGCACGCAACATCAACTAAGATTTCCACTGGCATTAACACTTCATCTGACACATTAACCTTTTTCAGCACTTACATTTCAAAGGTCGATTCAGATGGTTTCAGTGAATACAATGAAACTGACACTTCAACTCCTTTTACTGCTTCAATTTCAGCTGACCATTTTCCCTGTGTTGTTTGCTAGATCAAAGATTGTCCTTATGTGTTATAACAGTGGGACTAACTATATAATTACGACCAAGCTCTGTCATGCATCTACTCTAACTGGTCCCGAAAGAGTCCCCATTAAACATGTTTTAACAGCAGGATGTGTGGGGGTGTGGGGGAACTAACCAGGCCTTCCTTCCCTCCTCGATCCCCCCCGTTTTCTCACATCCCAGAGAACCACTCTGCCCCTCCAGATGTCACCGGCTACACCAACAGCACTGCCAACACCACCGCCACCGACGGGATCCAGGTGGAGAGAGCCCCGGGCGCCTGCACCGCGGCCCAAAGACAGACGCCCAAGTACGGCAACGCCGAGCTGATGGAGACTGGAGACGGTGAGTCAGGGCTGGGAATGTGGTCTTGGGGGTGAAATAGTTATAATAACAATAACAAAAAGAAGCCATCATAGATACTGAAGACCAATATTCAGTCATTATCTTAAGATTTTCAGACTTTTTTGTGGGACAAGTACAAATATGAGCAATTCATAAATCTAAAGAGGCAGCAGGTGGTTAAAGTGAAGGATTTAGGCCTGTTTTCCCGAGAGTATCTGAAGCAGGTTGTTTAAGAAATTCAGTGAGACATGAGATAACATACAACCTGTCAAACAAATGGTTTAGCGCTGTAGTGTTCAACAGGTGAGTATTATTTTTGTTGTACAGTGTCTGTTCAAGTCTGCATCGTAGCTTCATATCCACAAACTGGTGCATCAAAATCAGTCCGAAGTCATTTTTTGTCAGATGAAACCAGGAGATGTGGTTCTAAAGACAAATCAGGTCTTGATAGATTTGTTAAACTGGCAGACTTTCTTATGTGCCGCAAGGCTGATTATTCCCTCTTAATACAACTCACTTCCTTCACTGATTGTGACCTCCGGTGAGTGATTGGAGGACTTTAATAATTTTGTCTTTGTATCAGAATATCATGAGTCATGAGTGTAAACTTATTGTAGACGAGCTGTTGTGTTTGTTGAGCAGCCTCAGACCCGGCTCTGTGGTCTGACAGGTGATTATCAGATACACCAGCATGTATCAGCATGAAAGCTTCAGATTTGTAGTCTGTCTAGTCACTGAGGTGCTTTTAAACAAGACTCGCCTCCAGCTGCTCCAATGGATTATTAATGTGCTTTCTTTTTTCATGTGAAGAAAGGTGTGGATCTGTGAGTCACGTGAACTCTTAAAAGAAAAAATATTTTCCAACTTGCTTTTAATGACAGTCCTCATCTGCGTACAGTATTTATTGTTACTATATTGTTTGTTTTACTTGTTTTAAAATGTTTTTTATGTCATTTTTTAATTTTTACTTTTTACTTTTTTAATGTTTTCATGTTTTGCACATCTTATATCTTTATTTAAAATATCTTGTTACATTGCATCCAAATATGAAATGGTCTCTATACAAGTTTATTTCTATATAAAAATCAGACATCAGGATCATCATGTTCACTTTTGTATGAAACTCTACAGGTGGCAGTTTTGTCATAATTTTTGCAGGATGATCCATTTATGTTTGAGCAAAACAACAAATCAGAGCGTCCAAAATTTGACATCTCCCTTTGTCGCCTGATTTATCATTATTCAGAGTTGCATCATCCCGCTCTTTTTACATCAACACAAGTTGTGGTCAGATTTGAACGCTGTTTAGCATTAGAAAGGATGAATCCAGATACGTCTGTCGACTCCTCGGAGATGACTGAGGACGCCAGTCTGCTTGTTTCATAGTTTCATAATTCCTTCTCTGGAGGAACATGAAGCTGCAGCAGACGGAGTCATTCATCAGACACTGCCATCGATGCCGCCGTGGACGGAGATGTTGAACGCAGCTCACAGCGAAGCAGCTTGACAGATCAGGTGCCAGAGTTTACAGATGGGAGCTCATTGGGGTGTTTGGCTGAAAGAGACACAACAAAGCTGAGGCTGAGAGAATTTCATCAGAAACGATAAATCTTTGTGTTTTGTTGCTTACAATAGGTCTTGTTCCTTTTTGTTTTCAGAGATTTTGATTTTTTGATTTTTGATTCACCTTTGATTCACTGTGTGGCAGCAGAGATTTCACTTCAGTGGGTTTCCCTCTGGTTGTTCCCTCAAATAGTTTTTACATCTTAAAATATTCGTAAGGATTTTTCTTGCCCTATTTATCTGGTGTTTTGAGCCATTTTACTGCTATTACTGGCCTGTAAAACAATGCATTTACAATATATTATCAAATTCACACTCATTTTGTAACAAAATCTAAAAAGGTCCTTGCGATTATCTATATTATTTTTCTTGATACTTTTTTTTTATTATTTCAACCAGAAACAGAGCAATATTTTTGTACAAAGCAAATGTTGCGCCTTCTTTTTGACCTTGTCTCTTGCCGTCTGAGCAGAGACCTTTTAGTTTATTTATTTCTTCACACTTTATGAACTTTCATGGAGATTTTTATGCTCTTCCCCTTCTAATTTCTGCTCCATCTGACCCAGCTGCCTCTGCAGAAACTCCCAATCTGTGACATTGTTGTATGTTAAATTGTGTTTTATGGACTTCATTGCGATTGCATATTCAATCAATGCAGATGGCGAGAAATGAGGCAGAGAGATGTCCATGTAAGTTGTGTGCTTATCCCGAGGCTTTATTTACTCTGATTTATAACCGTGTAGTACACCAACTTCTTCATGGTGATTTTGCCAATGCTCAGTTATGTCTTTGGCTCACCCAGCTGCCCCAACCAAGTCTGCCAAAACATCTATTTGCATCCAGATCTCAGCACTTTCAGGCTTCCACCCCACCTCTCCGTCTCAAAGCTCCACACTCAGACAGTTGGGTTAAAAAAATCAGCCTTAATGAAAGAGCAATTTGCACCCATTCCTCATCTCGTATGCCATTTTCACGTCTCTCCCATCACAGAGTGTCATGTTCAGCGGCGCTTTCTATTGATTGCTCACTCAAGGAAATGTGCCACTTTAATGTAGATTTCAAATGGGGGATGTTTTTGTGTGTCAGAGATGAAGCGGCGGGATGCGCTCAGCGTATCGCTCAGTGGAATGTGAAAGACTACTTCACACGTGCACCTGTGAAAGCACAATTAGGAGTTTAGTCTTGGACTTGTATTAATATGTGTGTGTCTGTGTGTGTGTTCGTCCTCCGCAGGTGTTCCAGTCAGCAGCAGAGTTTCAGCCAAAATTCAGCAACTCGTCAACACTCTGAAGAGACCCAAGCGGCCGCCGTTAAGGGAGTTCTTTGTGGACGACTTCGAGGAGCTCCTGGAGGGTAAAACTTCTGTCTTTGTTTTGAAAAATATTTGAAGTTGGGTTTGAAGCTACTCATGTCTTGTGCCTTTTTGTTGCTTTCTGTTTATATTTTGTGTCAGTGGTTGGTTATTGATTGTTAGAACAGAGACAGAGCACAATTAAGCCCCGCCCACACCGGAGGGGAACACAGTTCATCTCTCTCCATTGACTTTGTATTGCATGAAGGTGCCTCCTTGTCTCTTCGGTCTGCTAGCAAACAACAGAAACATGGCTGAAAGCTGCTGTGTGGTGGGATGCACCACCAACAGGGTGAAGAACCAGAACTAAGTTCTTATAAGCTGCCGAACCCAAAAACTGAGACTTTAAGACACAAGTGGATCCAGACGTGAGGCATCCTGACACTCAGCATTTAGTCAGTGCTCAGTCAGATATCCAGATGTCAGTTTTAGGTTAACTGTACTGCTGTAAGTTCAGCTAAAGCAGGTTGACAGTATGAAACTTGTGTAGTGGAATGTGTCTAAATCAGAAAGCTCTGCAGCATCATGTTAGCAGGTGTCTTAGCAAACTACAGTAGCTTAGCTTGAGAAGAGACACTGAGACAGACAGACAGTACTGAGTCTGTCCTCTCTGGTGGACATAATGCTGAAACCTGATGTTGTTATCTGCTGCAGGCTTTTTGTTAGTGTTGCAGCCCTTGGTGGCAGATTGTGGTGCTGATTGTTTTCCCCTCCGGTGGGTGTGGTCTTCAGAGTGTGACACAGGTCAGTGATAAAGGGCCCAATACAATCAATTAACTCTAAGAATATCTGACAGCAAAGCAGAAGAATACAGTGTTAAAACACCGATCAGAGAATTTGTAAGTGTTAGTTCTTGAACAACACAGTACATCGTGTATACTTAACGTTTTGCTTTAAAGTGTTGAAAAGATGGACAATAATCCACACAAATAAATGACTTGAGCCAAACCTTTTAGCCTCATTCCCTCATGTCTGCTGTGACAAAGCCTAAAAGTCTAACTGATCAATATTTCTTTTTGTTTTCAGCACCAGAAGCTGCAGAGCCAGAAGTTAATAATTCATAATTTAAACATGAATAGCAAATGTTGGAAAGACTGAGTTATCAACATGGTATTTTGCTTAAATTAAAAGCTAAATTGCTTCCTATGAGCGTTCTCTGTGATGCAGCAATAATTAAAACATGGAGTAAATGCTGTCTTAAATCACATACGAATTTAACTCCTTTTAAATTAGGACAGCACACCACAGTGAACTTGCTAATTATTTGATTTAAAAAAAAAAAGTCTGTATTATAATGGTCTTTTTGTGCAGATGAATCATTTATTTTTTTTACTTTCAAGCATCATCTGAAATGTTTATTATTCCTGACAGAACTGTGATGATAGTGATTGTTAAATTTGTGTTAAGCCTGGTAATTAAATGTTTGAGTAGTATTGGATTGAGGGGGGAAAAAGTTGATATGGGCTTGTAAAAACTCACTGGAGCGTAACTCCATTCATACGCATGTTTACATGCACACTAGTATCGGTTATGAGCAGATTTTTGGAGTATGTCTATGATGTATTCATGTATATGAATATCATGTCCTGCGGTCAGAAACCTGAGTGAGCCGTTATACCAGTTGTGAGAAATTCATTGTTGAAATTGTCAACAAATCTGAAATGAACAAACGTTCACTTTTCTCACTCTCCTCTTCTGTTATCCTCCTCCAGTCCAGCAGCCAGACCCCAATCAGCCCAAGGCGGAGGGGGCCCAGATGGTGGCCATGCGGGGCGAGCAGCTGGGTGTGGTAACCAACTGGCCCCCATCTCTGGAGGCGGCCCTGCAGAGGTGGGGCACCATCTCTCCGAAGGCCCCCTGTCTCACCACCATGGACACCAACGGCAAGCCGCTCTACGTGCTCACCTATGGTAAGCAAAGCCTCCTCGGTTCACACTGATCGGGTTGGGAAACCACATTGGGCCACTTTGGGAGTGGTACAAGGTTGTTGTTGTTTTTTATGGAAATAAAACATTTTTCAGCTATAACATCATTTTTTTCTCTGGCTTTGGTCTTTTCTTGTGAAATAAGTTAACTGTAACTTTGCAGTCCCCTTTTTCTAAATGTTAACTCCCTGAATGCCAAATTATGTTATGTTATGTTTGGATACCGAAATCTTTTTTTTTCACTTAAGAAAGAAGCAAAATCTCCTAAACACAAGCAGCCAAACAAGCACATTGTCAAAATTTTGACTGAAATTAGGACGTTCTGGGTATCTGATCAGAAAATAAGTTAACAAGATTACACATCTGACCACACGTTTGATGCCAGCTTTCAGTACTTGACAGTTTTTAATAATCTGTGCTACAGATGTGTGTGTGTGTGGTTAAATGAATTGGGGCTGTGCTTGATAATTAGTCTACAATATCAACATAATGGATCAGAAATGTGAATCGAAGCCTGCTTGCTATGATCTGTGACCAAAGTTTTTTTTTTTTGTCAACAGTCAATAATGAATGTTTCCAGTAGTTTTTGTTGCAAGGTCGAGGTGAACTTTATTATCCCAGAGATGGAAATTCAGGTAGTCGAGGTGCAGAAATACACAAAACGGTCATAAAAACAGATATAAATACAAATATACAATATGCAGTCTCCTCACGTTTGCACAGTTGTTTTTGTTGCAGTTGAAGTTACACTGAACTTTATGCATCATGAAAAATAAGTGCTTTTACACATAAACACACATATCTGACAGCTCACATGACCTCTGCACCCAAAGTCAATCATCATAGTCAATCAGCTCTCAATATACTGTCATAACATACCGATCAATACTAAAAGTTGCTTTTGTAGTATGAGAATACAGCAGGGTTTTTCTCTGAATTGCTTCCGGTTTCTTTCTACACATATGGTGGCTTTCACAAGCTGATTAACTGAAGCACCAAACAATGTTTAACACCCGCTGTGTGAGCATAATTCCACTAATGGCAGCCAGACAGAGCGCTAAGCATATTAGCAAAGTGTGAAAAAGATGCTTTCAAGAAAGCTGCTCTGCTACACAGGGAGGGAAAGTTTTTTTTATCCCAAAGCCCCAGATTTACAGAATATGTTTTTATGTTTTATATTTATTTTCTTAGGAATATATCCTGAGTGACTTACACTAAACCTTTGTGCTGGCAGGACTGGAGGATTTCACTCCTTACTTTATAATTTAGTCATTTACTTGTATTCTTAGACGTTTTGGCTACAATAACATGGACAATGATTTTAGATTATTTTTGTCCTGAATCCCAAATGCAATGTTTTAGCACAGATGCTTCTTCTGTCTCTTTTCTTAGCCGAATGAACCAAAGTGAATTTTTCAACCATTAAATGTTGAAGAGAGTAAAGCTTGATTAATACCTCAAAATTGGAGTAACACATTAGGGCTACCATGGCCATGGAGACCATAAGAACTATCAGTATTAGGCTACATGCACACTAATATGTTTTAAGACGAAAACAATCTCCACACACGAAAGCGGTTTATCACCATTTCAGAAATACTCTACATGCATACTACACGCCTGAAAGGAAGAGCTGTAATTCGTTATCCATGTTGAATGGATAATGTCGGGAAAGGATCACGTGATAGGGGCGTGACGAATCAGGGAAGGACACGTCGTGGCTGATGAGACCCAATCAGGAAGCGAACGTGGGTGTCTGCGTCATCTTTTTTAAACGTCTCCGTTTTAGAAAGATAAAAAGTTTTAGTTTTCAAACTAAAACAGGGTCAGCAGCGTTTACAAAAGTCTCCGTTTTAGGGGTGGACGCTAGCAAAAGTAACACGTCTTAAAACAAAAAGGTATTAGTGTGGGTGTAACCTTAGTAAAGGTGTGGACCCGATCCAAAACGAGCCCGTAGAAAACCTACCAGAACCCAACATGCATACATACATTTTCCACAAACTCATCAGGGGATCCGAGGATATAACACCAGGTCCGAAGTAGATCAGAGGATAATGAGACCAGATCAAACATGCAGATGACACAGTTGAAATATAGAAAGGGAACACTATCGTTGGTGCAGCTGCGTCTTCAAAGTTCAAACTTCTCATCTGCCATAAAAAACACATTATTCTCCTGTGATGACTGTGATGCCCCCTGATCAGAGGTATAGACAGTCCACTTGGATTATAATGACACACAACCGAGACTTTGGCCCCTAGCAGACTAGATTAGACTGAATATAGTTTGAACCCAGTCTGACTCCGGTTCCAGGGTCAGGTCTTGGTTATCAGGAACCAAGTGGACCTGTGAAGACCTGTACTACAGGTTTCTGTTGCCACTGGAGAACTTAAACACAAAGACACCATCAAGCCAGTTAAATATTTTACTTTTCAGTAACACCAGACATATTTAGTAACCTAGCAAAGCCATTTACACTACAAACCATCTGCTCGCCACAAACATCACTTCCTATCAGCAAATGAGTGGAAAAATGTGAACACAGTTGTGGTTAGTTATGTAATTAAAGCTTGACACATCCGTCTAGTGTTGTGGTGGTGCTATCAGCAGGTGAAATATCAGCAAACAAAGTAAGCGTAGCAGCCAGAAGTGAGAAGACAAACACACGGCATGGTAAAAGGAAATAAGAGATGATCCAAAACATGTATCAGTCGTCTCGCCTGCGGCCCTGCCATAGTCCCAGCTCCCTGAACACATCACGTCCTAACCCCCGGTTCAGCGCCACAGTTTAAGTTTACATCCAAATTAGAACAAACTCTTGTGTTCAGCAGCTGAAGGCTGCAGATTCGAGTTATTCATCTCCCCGACGGCGGCAGAGAAAATGGTTTCGGGTCTGGAGGGTGTAAAGAGATTCAGTCGCAGCGAACAGAGCTGCTTCTCTCATGAATTTAGAGTCGGACCTCCCTGCTGTACAGTGGAGAGAATGAGGTGACACCCAGAGGACCGCAGACATGCAAGCAAACACACACACACACACACACATTTATCTACATGAACACAGGCTCACATTTTGAGTTTAAAGGAGGACTCGCATCTTTTACTTAAAACTACAGTATGCCCCAGAATGACAGTGAAAAATACTTCCAAAAGTCTGAATTCTTTTCCTTTACTTAAGAAAAAAAGAAATTAGCAGTAAAATGTAATCAAGTATGAAAAGTATTCATTGTGAAGAAGAGTAGACTTGAGATTGGAAGTTCTTCATCTCAAATCAATGGTCCATTTTCTTTCACCTGTTTTTCACAGTTTTCATCAACCAGTTGGAGCAGATGGTGCTGTTTTTATTATTGTTGTGTCACAGAAGAGGAGTCGAGTTTTGATTTGGTGAAAACCCTGTTTCTCTAGTTTTGGTGATTTTCATGTTTTCAAATCAGTTGAAGAAGAAGAGAAATTAAAGAAAGCAGGAAAGAAAAAAGGAAGGAAAGAAGGGAGGGGAATAAAAAAGGAGAGAAAGTAGACTGAAAAAGAAGAAGGAAAACAAAAGGAAAAAGGCGTAAAAAGGAAACCAGGATGGACGGGAAAAGAGAAAAGGAAAGGAATCAAAGAAGAGAAGTAAGAAGAGATGAATAAGGAAGGAAAATAAAGATGAAAATAGGAAAAGGAAAATAATGGAAAAAAAGGAAATAGGAAAGGGAATGAAGGAAGTAAAGACAGTCTTCTCTGAATGTAAAATCTGAGTAACCAGGGGCCTGTTTCATGCAGATCACAGGATCGTTTCAGTTTCTGAAACATGTGAAAATGAGCCGCAAACTGTAGCTTGCGTGTTGCACATTTGTTTAAACGGGCCCCAGTATCACCAGCTGCCAGATAAATGGAGTAAAATAAAAGACAATATTTCCCTCCTGAAATGCAGTCGAGGAAAAATAGAAAGTCTCCAAAAATGGAAATCGTCTGTATTTGAAGTTCAGTACTTGTGAAGTACTTTGCTACTTCCCACCTCTGTTGAGGATGCACGTTTGTACCACACTCGAGTACACACAATCATACACTGCCACACACACAATCATTAACCCAGAGGATTAACCGCAACGTTATCCATAGCCTCATCAACTGTCTTCAAATAGGCATACAGTGTGTGTGTGTGTGTGTGTCTGATTTGTGAGGAGTGAGCTTGCAGCCGTTGATGAGGCGATATGAGCGCTCACCAGACTGTGAAATGTCTTCAGCCAGCACACAGGAGTCCTCAACAACAACAACATAACGTGGTGAGACTGTGTGTGTGTGTGTGTGTGTGTGTGTGTGTGTGTGTGTGTGTGTGTGTGTGTGTGTGTGTGTGTGTGTGTGTGTGTGTGTGTGTGTGTGTGTGTGTAGTGCTGAAGCTAAATCTCAGTCCTCTCTCTCTCTATCTTCCTTTATCTTTCATTCCTGTGGTGTCTTCCCTTTGATGTCGGCCGACAAGGACAAACTTGTTTTGTTTCTTCCTGTCGAGTTGTCCTCCGCCCCCCCGAGAACAGAGAGAATTCATGATACCGAATTCTCTCGCTGTCCTTAAACTCAACCCTCACCGCGCTGCACTGCAGATAACCCCACATAATTGGCAGGAGAGAAACATATTTCTATCCATATAAAAAAAGGTTTCAAACGAGCCAAGAGTGTCTCAGGGAGCTTTTATCCTCTGTAAACCGCACGGCTGATGTTATTTATCAGCAAATCACGTAATCGATAAAGACGTTACAGCATGTGGAGGACACACTTTTCAGGCTTTGTGTGGTGTGTTTTGATCTCTTTCTTTGATTATCCTTTGTGTGTACTTCTGCTTTTGTTTAGTGTGCTTTCTGTAAACTACAAATCCTGTTTTAAAACTAGAAAATGCCAACTGCCATCAGCTGTGAACAGGACTTCATCACCGCCTTTTATAATGTCCATCAATAAACCAATGAACTTCTTGGGTGTGGAGGTCGTCACTCCAAGCAAAGCTTTCACATCCGTGCAGAATATCAGAAGAGGAGGCAGCTTCAAACGCGTTCTTTTTTACATTAAATGGGGCGTCATCATTTGTAGCTAAAAGAAATGATCGGTGTATTGTGTGTTAAGTGTTTTTCTTTCTCTTCTACATGTGATACAATACAATATGATGCTACACTTTGTGATATGATACACGGAAATATAATATGGTATAATACAATACGATGAGATATGATGTGACACGATAGCTGTGTCTCAATTCAGGGGCCGCATCCTTCAAAGGCTGCATTTAAAGACTGAATGCGTCACAGCAGCGTGACAAGGCCGTCCCATTTTAAGCCTCCTTCTAATGTAGCCTTCTTTTCCCGAATTTGGAGGATCCAACGGCTGGATCCTTCGCGGTCCAACCTGTCCCAAGATTCATTGCACGCAAGAGAATATGGCATCCCCAAACATACCGTGAACAGCAGCCGAGCAGGATTACACTTTTAAATGTAAGTGTTGGGTTTCAACTCACTCAGATAGCTAATGATACAAATGTTAAAAAACCTCAAACCTCAACTGCAGCTGTCAAGGTTGCTAGGCGACAGGAACAACGCTTTATGATGCTGGTGACACAAATAGTAAATCCTCTGTAGACCAGACCGTCTCATTTAACCAGAGACACAGTAAATATGATACTGTACGATATGATATGCTACAGTGTGATGCCATACAATACTGTATGATACAATACGATACAACATGACATGACACAATACCGTATTGTAGGATATGGTGCAATGTGATACAAATACAGTACGGTGCATTATGATTGGATACAGTTCGATTCAGTACGATACATATTGATACAATAGTATGTTACAATACGCAAAATACCACAAAAGTTAGTACAAGTTTTACAATTATTTCATGAATTAAACGATATTGATCATCAAATATAATTTCTTCATTCGTTTGGCTCAAAGGTTGAGGTTCATGCTCACAAAAACAAAGTGAAAGGTTAAAACAGCCCGTTTCTAAAAATGCTGTATATCCATCTGGAAAGAAATTGATCACTCAGTGTGTCTGAAATATTGTCCCAGTGCAGAGATGTGTTATCCTTTTGTCAAACAGGGGCTCAGTATGTGAAAGAAAGAAAGAACCGGTTGTGTCTCCGTTTTGTTCTTGGAGTCTGAGAGTAGCTGCTGCTCTCAAATGATGAGGATCTAATTTCAAAACAAAAGTACCCCTTTCAATTAAATTAAACTAGATGATTGGACAGTTTCCTTCTCATCTCCTCAGTTTCAGAGGACAAAAGGCTGCTGGATGAGTAATGTCATCCTAAACAAAACAAAAAACAGACCCCAGCTCTGTACAGAAACACTGATTACATCTGGAGCTGCAGCTCTCTGATTCTGACTCTTCTGCAGGAGAGGTACTTTCTCATATGCCAGCAGGAATCCTCTCCTCTGATTGTTGAACATGTTTTCCAGCTGGTTGTCACCCCCAGGGTGCCCACTATTACTGCTGAAGTGCCCTTGAACCAGGCATCCCAAACCCATCTCATCCCAAAGTTGATTCAGGGTCACAGGAGGTTCTCTTACACTTACAGAAAAAAATAGATATTTTCTGCAATCCATGGATATCAGATAGTAAAGCAGTATCACCAGTGGGAAAATTACTCATAACTATCCGACTAACCGTGCCCCTTAACCTGCTTTTACATGATCTCAGTCAACCACTCCAAGGGGGTCGCAAGATAAATCTGATGGGTCACGAGATAATTGATAAGTTAGAGGCTACACAAACTGTTTTTATTTTCCAAACTGTTCTCCAATCTTTGCTTTTTTTGTGGTGAAATACTGGAGAGTTTCACCTATTCAGGTCTCTAAACTGGAACAATCTGAGAAGGGAACATTACCCATGGATATGTGCAACCTGTGATATGACCCGGCGTGACTGAGTAGACACTGTTTAGCTTTACAAGGGTCACAAGTCAAAATCATTGGGAACCAATGTAAATGTAACCAGGTTGAAATTATTTCTTTATTTTTATACATGAAGCACCACTCCAAAAACTCACCAAGTTATGATGCTTTGAGTTCAAATCACTTTAACAGTTTGATGTAGTTGAAGTAGAGCACGTCCAATCACATCACAGCATTGTGTGACTCACACATGGAAACCTGGAGGAACAGTTTCCCAAACAAAGCAACATCAAACTCAAAGGAGAGTTTCATACTTTTTAAAACAGCTTTTTTCAGACCTTTTAAAATGTAACATGGAAGATGTTCTGCTCTGTTCTGAGACTGTAGGCGGGACCAGATGCTCCGGATACATCTATGTTATGCCTTACTCATCGCTCTGCCAGCAGGTTTTAATGAATCAGGCTGAAGTCAACAACACTCGCCTGCGTGGACAGTGGTGTGAACAAAAACAACATATGAAGTGTTCAGATATTCCTGCCATCTGGAAAAATGTACAACAAACATAAAAACAAATGCTAGTTCTTTTTGAAGGATTGTAAGAAATTTAAAACTGCAATATTTATATTTTTAATATTAAAAATGGCTCTATTTATAATTTGAAAGGGGGTCACTCGTGGTTATGAACCCACAGAGTCATCACTCAGCTCTACAGAGCTTTATAGCAACTTTCAGCTCGTTGTTTTGGTTTTACAACCCGCAGCTTTACAACAAAGTGGAGCATTTAGGCAGATGCAGTTTTTTTCAGGGGTTGGTAGAGACCAAGAACTGAGCTAAAAGGAGAGTCAATGTTGGACACGCATACGAATTCAAATGAGTCTGCCGTTTGCTAACACATTCACCGTAACATTAGGAGGTGATAATGTGCCATTTTTCTGCGCTTAGCTTTACAGATAAACGCCTCCACTGAAGGAGATATTATCCTCATAACCAAAACAATTAGAAACCGCTTTTCCGAGCACACATGCACAGGTCTTTAATTTGAAAAAATAGAAATGTTGCCTATTTGCAATAACCAGTTTATTTTCAAATACGTCAAAATCACAAAATATTCTTTGTATTATACTGTTATGTGTGTACATTTTAATGGATCTAAGCAGTCATCATGACTGACTATATTATAACCATCATAACTGTCGGAGCTTCTCCACCAACTTCACAGCAGTTTCTGGGCAGATTTTAGGCAGTTATTGCTCTCCTGGTCTCTCTAATGGTCTAAATGGAAAAATCCACTTTATACCCCTTGAAGACCTAAATGGCTGTTTTTTTTGTGGCCCTTAAATTCTGAATTCAGTAATTAAATTCTTCTCTTAATCACATTTTTTATAAACTGTAGTCACACCTCCTGTAACTGAGTCACTGTTGTTCTGCCTTTGTTTGTAATTTCTCCTAACTGTCTTATTTTCCTCCTGGGATCCCAAAGCTCTGCTTTTCTTCAATTCATTAGCTCTGACAAACATCAGAAAAATCTCATTTAGTGTGGAAAAACAAGGAGGAATTCACGCCGGACTGCTCATGCATAATATCTGCGTCTGCCAATCTGAATTAGGAAAAAAGAAAAAAGCAAAGGATGGAAATTGATTCTATTGTTGTGAGTTACAGCATTAATGAACAGAGCCAACTGCGACTGGCAGGGAAAATGAAACTGATCGGAAAGATTTGATAATGTTATTTCACTTGATATATACAGGGTGGTATTGAAAGCAGCAGTTATTTCGACAAACTGAAAAGTGAAAATATTTCTCAGATTGCTTCTTAAATGAGTTGTTTCTCTTTAAAAAAGAGGTAAAGGGTTGGTTCATATTGCCTGAAGTTGCATGAGCACTAAAATCAAAACTAAATACATTCGTCAAGATACCAAAACGCTTTATCACTGTAATTATATCCTGATGTGGCCTATATGACTTCCTCTAATGTGCTGTGGTCGTGTCTCTGTGTGTAAAGCATCACTGTACATGGATCCAATTACTCCACCGTCATGAGGCGGGTTTGGTTTGCTGGATGTTATGAAATCTGTGAGATCATCTCCATACCAGTCCCCCCACGAGGTGAAATACGTAAAAGTTCAAATGTGTTTTAACACTGAGTGTCATGTCAATGCAGTAATTTCTTGCATATGGAGACGTCATGAAGTCATCCTTTGTTCCACCAAACAATCACAAGAAAAAGTCAAACAAAGGAATTTGTTCTTCTGCCTGACAATCAACACTTTGATCTCTTTATTAATGTTTTTATAAATGAGACTATATCATGGACTCCTGGTTTCGGACATTTCCAACCTTCTATGAAGAACACTGTGGTTTCCTATTACCTCCCTGTATGATTTGTATAGTTTCATAATAATAATTCTCGGTATCTGCCTTTAGGAAAACTGTGGTCCAGAAGTGTGAAGGTGGCCTACAACCTGCTGCACAAACTGGGAACCAAACAGGAGCCACTCGTCAGACCTGGAGACCGGGTAAGTAAACGGAAACCAAAATAAAAAACAAAACAAAACTGACCATACTGATGGAGTGAAATGGAGAGAACCAGAGAGACAGAGGAAGAGAAAAAATAAGAAGCAAAAAAGGTTGGAGTGACATCCCAATTGGAGGCTCGAGAGTCGGAAGTAAAATTCACAAATATTTTGACTGAAGATGTGACTGCTGTGAGACTTGACGAACTAAGGACTTGAAAGTAAAGACATTCAAGTCTTAACTTTTAACCTGGTAAAACTGTGACACCTGTGGTAGACAAGCTGCTCAAGATGAACCTTTGCAATGTAAAATGTTGCAAAGGACCAGAAACCTGAGCAAACAAAACCAAACTATCTGCGAGGCAAGATACCACTTACCTTGCGAGGCAGCTGGATTCGCAAGATCATGCGAGAATCCATCTTGCCAGGCTTCAAGTTATGTGCCACAGTGGTTCGGACCAATCAGTGTCCAATAAGGAACTAGTGGCAGCCACAGGCGTGGTTTGGGTGTGAAGACGGCGAGAAACGAGTGTTCGTTCAAAAACAACAATGGCGGCTCCTGAAGAGGTTGGCGTAGATGCTGCTATAGCATCAGTTATATCAGAACTGAAGAGTATTCCTTCATTGAAAGAAGAGCAAAGAATGGCACTGAAGGCCTTTTGCGATGGGAACGACATTTTTGCTCTCCTCCCGCCTGGCTTTGGCTCTACTCGTTGATCTGATTGGTTGAAGTTAGCCCTTGATACACGGTAATAGACAGATGGTTCATCCAATCACCTGCCAAGCATTTTTTGAAAGTGCCTGCTTTTTTCCAAACCGTTTCCAAGGACGACTTCTCAGATGGTTCTGTGTAACGAACCATGTGGCACATAAGGTTTAGAAACCACTAGAGGTGAATGAGAAAGTGTTCTTGTTGTTATGTATGGTCATTTGGGTTAACTGACCTTTTAACAAGAGTCAGCACTCTGCCCAGAGACGGCTGGACTCAAAAACATCAGACCTTTTCTTTTCCTCTGTTGTCTCTTTGGTTTCCTTTGGCATTAAAACATCACAGAGCAGCTGGATTTAAAAAAACCAAGCAGTTTTCTGACATCCCCTCTCAAGAGTTTTGGGTACTGGCCAAAAGTCCTTGGCGACCCCGACACATGGCCATTACTCAGTGTTTTAAATATGGACACGTATGTAGTCCGTCCTTCCTTTCTTGTCAGTATAATCATCACAGCACACTCAGGGCCTCTTTACCCAACACGCCTGCACACATGAACAGACGATTATACTGAAGTGGAAAAAGGTTCAGTAATAGTCCCACATGTGTCTGCTGCCATGTGTTCCCCTTAGTCTTGTCCCTCTTTCATCTTTATTTTAAGCTTGATTTCCCGCTCAGTCGGAGACTAACTCCAGACTGGCTCGATGCCAGTGTGTGGGGTTTTTTTTTTTTTACGTATCTCAGTTGGAAGGGTGTGTGTTTTAATTACTGTACAACTCCTTTTTCTTCCAGCTCAATGTGAATTACAAACTGGTCTTTTTCACTGTCACAGAAAAATTACAGTGTTGTTTTTTTATTGTGAAGGAGGAATGTATGTGTCTTGCAGGATGATTACAGAAATCGTGAGAGTGTGTTTAGGAGGCTGAGGAGATTTAATTACACTAAGAAATGGCACAGAAGTTGTTATTTTATGAAAATACATTAGAGGTTATGTGGTTCTATGTGGAAAAACAAGCTCACAACAGTTTCGGGAAATGAGCCTGCTGAAGATGACAGCAGTTAGGCTTCGCTACAGATCATGGAGCTAGGGTTATTTGTGTAACCACCAACAACGGAAGAATAAAACAAAGCTACATAGTCAGAACCATGCAAATTTAATGTCAAACATATTTGATATTTGCGTGACTTTGAATGTTCAAATTGGTGTACAAGGAGGAAAGAGGACTTTTGAAATAACGTTAGCTGCGGTGCAGCAGATAACCTGAGTCTGCAGGGAAAAGGAGAGAGGACATGAGACCAAAAACACACAGAAAATAAAGAGACGAGGAGAAGTCTCAGGGGTGAGAGGGGGAAACATGACATAAAAACCAGGTGAAAATAAATAAACCAGTCTGGTCCTTTGAAAAAGTCCAGGTTTTTTTCAGTGAAAATTGGTGAAAACTAACTTCAACAATGAAGCCTTACCTTTGTGAAGTGTTTTTATACAGTATGACATTGTTGAGTCTCTGCAGTGTCATGCACACAGTAACAGAGATCCCCCCCCCCCCCGCGGCTCCTATCATCTCCAGATGAAACCCAATGAGACCTGCACATGTCACTCAGGTGCACTTAGCTTATAGCTTCAACCTCATGCCACACACACACACACACACACACAACCACACACACAACCAGTCCTGTACTGTATATGGAAGCTATTACGCAGCACTTAAGCGTGGGTTCACAGATATCATCATAACATGCAACTGGAGCCAAACTGGATCCAACTTGGCCGAGCAGGAGATAAAGGCCCTGCTGTGACGTTATCAAAGCATGTTGGCTCTGGTTGTTTTGTTCATGTCGTGGGTGGAAGATGAGGAAATATGTTTCAGGTGAGCTTCCGTGGTGTAGATATGATCTTGGGATGATTCAACAACAAGGAAAAAAAAAGACAGATTAAAAATGACTTACTACAAACTACTTAAAACAAAAATCAACTCATGATAACATCAACAAAAACAGAACATTATAAACTTTTCAAAGGCAGTATTTAATGCAGGGCTGCTTTGGGTTAAAAAAAGGTCAAATAAATCTAATCTACATTAAGTTGAATGTGACGTTATCCACTTTTCTTTAGTTAAATGTGTTAGCATTAGCTTATTCTGGGGTATTATTATATTGTATTATTATAAAAATGCTGCATTCTTGTAGCTGCAGCAGGAAATGCTCCCTTGCATTAAATCTATCATTAAATCTACATGTGCATCAATACAAAAAAGCAGGTTCCCCAGTTCAGAACCAGTTCTCAGAACCAAAACCTGCAAGTAGGGAAAGGATACATTGGTAATGTGTAGTTCAGGTGTACAGAAAAGTGACAGAAGTAGATGTTTATTAAATATTAATTCGGTTTTGTACCTTTCACTTTGTACTTATCTACTAATTTATTGTTCTGGTTTTCTTTACTTCCTGAGGTTTGTTCTCATATTTGCTGCTGTTTTATAACAGTTTTGGCAGTTTAACATAACTTCAGTGCCAGTTAAACAGTTTGAACTGAAGTGAAATGAGCTGAAACAGAGAGGAGGATGCTGGAGGGGGATAAACAAAGAGACACTCAGCCAGGAGAGGGAAGGTAAACAGTGTGACGGCTGATGGGTAGACTGACTGAGAGTAGAAAGCAATAGCATAACAAAAGTAGGAAAAAAAAGAAGTTATGAGGGAAAGGATTTAGAGACAGCAAGCGAGAGACATTGACCAGATGCCCCCTGAAAGACTTCATTCTGCTTTGATAAGACCCATCAGCTGAACGTCTGGCTCTCTGGCGGCAGTCCATATCTGTGATCATCTTTCAACATCACACACACAAAACACTGTTGGGGTTTGGTTTTTATTTGGCAGATTTTCTTTTACTTCTTTGCTGCTTTCATTCTGAAGGGAAACTCTGCTAAATGCTTCTGTGTTGGTACAGATTGGTGACAAATTAAATAAAAAATCTGAATAAATGAGTGTAGAAACATAATGAAGCAGGTGTTGCCGTACAGGTCGTAAAGGCTCACTGAATGGTTTGATGAGTATGAAGCTCTGCTGGAGACAACATGACTTTGTAATCTCCAGATATACTTCTCACCTCCCAACTGTAACTCGTCTCTCCTGTCTTCCTCTGCCTTTAGGTGGCGCTGGTCTTCCCAAACAACGACCCTGCTGCCTTCATGACGGCTTTTTACGGCTGCCTGCTGGCCGAAGTCGTCCCTGTGCCAATAGAAGTACCGCTGACCAGGAAGGTAAGCTTTCATGATGCAGAACTTCAGTCAAATACTGATTAATTTAGGTTTATGTGTGTGTGACTACGTTTACATGCACGCACAATAACAGCTTATTCTATTTGGATATTTCGAATTAGGCCTATTTCCTAATGTAGTGTTTCCGATCAAGACATGTAGGATATGCCGATATTATTCGGGTTTTTGGAGCATTCTTTGGACATGCATACAGCGCATTCAGAATATGCGTCTCAGTTTGCGACACACGGCCTCTCGTCTGTTTACCGTCAGCTCTGTGCTGGAAACAAACCAATTAGCCAACAGTTTGCAGGGCTGAGGTAGTCATGCAGGCACAGAAGAAAAGAGAAGGAGAAACACAGCTACTTTTAAACGTGATAAAAGACTTGGAGATCAACATGTTTTTGGATATGAGCAAATATCGCAACGCCGACCTTTTCAAGAAGGAACGAATGAAAGAGGGAGGCTGAGTTCACACGGTCCAACAAGTCCGCCACCGGTGGAAAACTTGAAAATCCTATTTTGACGCAAAGAACAGAAATGGATGTCTCGTGTGTATCTAATCAAAATTGAAATAAAATGGCCTTTAACTGGATAAACTTTCTAGGGTCAAATGTGTCATTAAGTTTGGATGGTGATGTTATAAAGACAGTATGAACTTATACAGAGACGTATTATTGTGTCCCTAAAATAATTGGTATCAGCAAACAGGACTATTAATATTAGTTCAACAAGTAGCTCTGCAAAAGGATGGCATAAGAACTAGAACGTAGCATGATAGATGAAAACGAGAGAAAGTGACGGAGAGCTTGTCTGCTTTCAGTTGGTCCTCAGGCAGCCAGAGACATTTCTGTTGCCATTTCTTCTTTTTCTTCACGTCAAACAGCATCAGTGAGTTGAAAAGAGGACACGCAGCAGAGTTGAACAGCGCTAATTCACACCAGTCAATGGAGCTAATTCCTCATCGGGGGGGATTGTATTAAAAACATGAGTCATCAGAAGGCGCCGTGGTTTGAGTCATGGTGCAGCACAGAGGACAATGAGCTCTGCAGAGGTGTAATCAGAGCCAAATGTCCCTGAAGAAACATCTCTGCAGCTGTTGTTGTTGTAGGTTTGTTTGAGTCATAGTTTGGATTGGCTGTCAGAGTGCACTGTAACGTCCCGTGGGAGGAATCAGGCGAGTCAGTGGAGGTCGGAGTGTGACTTTGTGAAAAGGTTTTTTCTTTGCAATCTTTTAATAATTCATGCTAAACACATTTATAAAGTTACAAAAACACAATAGCCGTTTTCGGCTGGGGACTCCCTGAGAGGAACTGCCCACTGGGGAGCTCCGCCGAGAACTACATACCTACATAGGCCTTTTTTTCTGTTTGCGTTCGCACCGCCAACAGGAACGCTGAAGTGACGTAACCCGGCCTGTGGTTGGTATAGTGTAACGGCGCTCAGCTACACTTCGCTGTAACTGGCTGATTCAAGCAACCCTGTGTGGCATGTGTGGAGAATGATGAGCGGGAGGCTTGTTTGTCTTTTTATGTCACCATTTATTATCTGAACAGGAACAGAATATGTACTGGTCAGTCATGCAGTTGGCTCACACACAGCTCACACACAGCACACTACAATTATGGCAAGAGGAATCACATACTATACAAACTCTGTTACATTAGCAGCGTTACTTCTGCGCGTCATACAACAGCAGCTACAACCGTCGGCCCATTTGTCCGTGTTGTTCCATTTTTTAAAGCTACTGTTACGAGCTGTTGTTCACACAGCTAATGTTTTACACAGGTTTTTAAAAATGGCGGTTGCCGGTGCCGCATTGGCTCCTGTGTTCGACCAATCACTGTACACTTGCGTCACTCAGGGTTCCTCTTGTGCTTTGTTCCTTTTTAACACAGTCAGCCTTGAAGTGCTGCCACTGTCAGTCACCCAACATCGTCTATGAGCACTTTTACTTTCAGAGCACCGGACACTCAAAGTAACACCTCCCACTTTACAACTGTATATAACAGAGGAGCTGCGCAGGACCAAGAGGCAGTTATTGATTGATTAAAATCCAATTCAGTTGATTAATGACATTTAATCTCAGTGTGTCTCTTTCTCCAGGACGCCGGCAGTCAGCAGATCGGGTTTCTGTTGGGGAGCTGTGGAGTGACAGTGGCTCTGACCAGTGACGCCTGCCATAAAGGGTTACCCAAGAGTCCCACTGGAGAGATCCCACAGTTCAAAGGTCTCACACACACACACACACACACACACACACACACACACACACACACACACAGCCTATCTTCACACCTGTGCACATACCGGCATGGAGTGTATTTGTGGCAACATGCACAAACTCTATGTTCATCATATACACACTAGTGTTAAATATCAAGAATCAAGATCCTGGAAACTGGAATTGTTAGCATTTGTGTGCTTGTGTTCTGTACTTTTAAGAATTATAACATAACCTAAGACATATTTAAAAATAATGTCAACAAAATAAGAAGAAAAACACAATTTTATGATCAGTTATATGCAGTTCTGTGTAATAATAATAAAAAAACACAATTTATGGCAAAAAAAATTACAAATTTTCTGGGAAAAGAGTGATGTTTTTCCTGGAAGTAGTAATTTTAAAATTAGGGGAAACATTGAACACTGGGCACATTTATTTGTTTAGCACCTTTCAAACATGGAGGAAATTCAAAGTGCTTTACGTAAAGCAAAGAAATGCATTTGGGCAACATTTTAAAACACAAAGTAGGACAAATGTTGATTATAATGGAATAAAATTTGATAAAATTAAATATTAATGGGCAAAAAAATAATGGACCATAAATACTAGCGTACAGAGGTCAGAGGTCAAAGTAGAGCCGTGCCTCTCTTGTTTCAGCACAGCTTTCCTGTGTCTCTCTGTAGGATGAATAGACAGACTGATGGCAGCAGACAGCTAGGAAGAGTAACGGATGACAGGATGGTAGAGAGACATGGAGAGAGAGTCAGTGAAGCAGAATTGCAAATCGATGAGGAAGCAGCTGACAAGAAGGAGAGAAAGAGAACGGATGGAAGGAGACGCATGATGACTGGAGAATAGAGAGACATTAGCACTGAACAGAGAGAGAATCTCCTAGTGATTAATAACGACTGTTTGCTTTTTAGTAATGGATGTATAAATAGCAACATGATGCCAGCAGATTTACTGATCCTCACTCAGCATGGATTTACAAGTGTGTGTGTGTGTGTGTGTGTCATTAAGGTGGAGTGCTCCTCTTATTGATCAGCAGGCTTTAAACTCGTCTCATTCACAGGGCTGATTGTTTCTTCTGTCTCACTGCCTGGGCAGGAACAGCAGCATTAATTCAGACATTACCAGCAGCTCACATACTCAGGGTTTTACTTTCACTCATGTTCTGCCCTGTAAAACACTCGGCACTGAGCAACACATCCTTGTAATAATAATAATAATCTGTCTTTATACTAGGAGTAAAAATTAATGCGTGTAGAGAATCTACATGCCAAATCATAACAGAAGTTATCTCAGGGTAGAAGAGGTCTAGACCATACTCTTAATAATATTATTTACAGAGACCCAAAAACTCCCACCAGCAAGCACCAGGTGACGGTGGCAAGGAAGAACTCCCTTTTAACAGGCAGAAACCTCGAGTAGAACTGGAACCGGAACCAGGCTCTGGGTGGGCAGTCATCTAATATGTGAATGACCTGTGAAATCAGGAACTGTCAGCAATCTGACATCAAGTGTTGGATGTCCAATGACATCCTTAAATTTAATGAAATATCAGAAACAGTCTTGTTTGAAACATCCATCCATCCATTTTCTTCCGTTTATCCGGGGCTGGGTCGCGGTGGCAGCAGGGTTGTCCAGGCATCCCTCTCCCTAGCAACACTTTCCAGCTCCTCCAGGAGGATCCCAAGGTGTTCCCAGGCCAGATGAGATGAGATATATAATCCCTCCAGCGTATTCTGGGTCTACCCCAGGGTTTCCTACCAGTTGGACGTGCCAAGAAAACCTCTAAGGGGAGGCGTCCAGGAGGCATCCTGATCAGATGCCTGAACCACCTCAACTGGCTCCTTTCAAAACTGTAGCACAATGCTGTTTTTATCAAATTATTATTATTGTTTCAGAAATTAGTTTAGTCACTAATTATGTGACTTTTCTTCACATGCCCTGTTTTACCTTTAACTGCTGTAGCTCCGGTGGTAGAGGGTATTGGCTATTTATTGTAGGTTGGTGGTTCAGTCGTCCCTGTGTCCACACGTGGAAGTGTCCTTGAGCAAAACACTGAACCCCAAATTTTATAGAAGCACAATTGACCACTGGTGTATTATTTTCGGAGTAATGCTTCATTCCCAGGAGAACCATCTTTGGTTAAGTGATGTTTACTAGTTTCCTGGAGATACTGAGCCATGGGAGGTGCCAAAGGTGGCTTGCAGGTCTCATGTTAAATAACTCTAGCACCAGGAGGAGTATATTCATATATAAAGTGATGCAAGTCCATTATAAGAGCAATTCTTTCCTGTTTGTGTATTTTGCTCCTGGTTGTTTCCAAAGTACACGATATGCGTTCGTGTTCGACGCTCCCAAGCAACCAATGAGTCACATCTTTTTCCTTTGATTATGGTTGTTTATTATCCAAAGATTTTCCACACACACACACACACACACACACACAAATAAAACGGATCAGTCTCACCGGAGCACAGGGAGAGGGCGCTCAGCAGCAGAGAACCTAACCAGCCCCAGTGGAAACACCTGATAAAACGTAGGTGCTGCAGTCACCTGTTTATCAAGGAGGTGGGGGTATAAACACACACCACCCTCCCGCTCCAACAGCTGGATTACATTCAAAATAACATAAACAAACCCAAAATATTCATGAAGTTATTAAAGCAATATTTGGTTCCAACATCCGTCTTTTACAAAGGGTTGTGTATGGTGCTTCATACAAGTCAGTGCCCTCCTGGAAATCAGCAACTGGATTAGTTGTCATAAAACAAAGTTTAGTTCACGTAACCTCTGCCAACCTTTTTACTCGGCTATGAACAAAGGAAGCAAACTGTAAGCATGATCCAAACCCTCAGTCCTTGCACCAGTCTAAATGGGGTTTAGCAGGTGAATCAGGAAGTAAAGATCAACCTATGAATGTTGAAATAAAAATGTCCCCAACTTTCCCAGAACCCCCAAAATACAAGGCAAGCGGTTCATGGCAGAAACCTCTTCCAGACATTGGAGCCATTAGGATGTTTTTGTCTCCCTGTGCGTCCAGGCTGGCCCAAGGTGCTGTGGTTCGTCACCGAGTCCAAACACCTCTCCAAACCTCCCCGAGACTGGTTCCCACATATCAAGGACGCCAACCAGGACAACGCCTACATCGAGGTAACACACACACACACCACACACACACACACTGAAGCGTGTCTACTCTGGGCCACTAAAACATTTCCACTTGTGTAGCTCCAGTCATTACTTTCTTGTGAATGGAAATCAATGGTGCTCAATGTCGTTTGTGGATTAGAATCACGCTGCTTTCTCTACCGGTCAATGCCATCATCTCGTCTGGTTGATTTGAATTTACCTGACGTGCCTTTAAGCTGCCGGGCAGTAATTGCTCCAGCAGCAAGGTGAAATGTCTTTGTGATTGCACCGGGGGATTGAAAAAGACCGAAAAGGGAAAATGATGAAAGTAGAGGGGGTGATTGAAAAACGATCGACCTTTTGTTTTTAACAGGCCGCGCCCCAGACAGTCGAGACAGATGGAATTACTGTGGCTCAAAGAAATATGTCCTTTTTTTTTTTTTTAAGAAACGCTTGAAAAGATGTCTCAACATGATTCATAACTTTAATAGCAGCCCGTTATGTGCTTTGTCAGACAAGTGCCAGCCTATTCAGACAGAGATCTTATTTTGGAAAGAATCTCATTGATTACTGTCGACTCCGCTGCACTCAGACATCATTTTGGGTTTTTGGAACCTTAAATCCATCAATCAATATTTCTACAGCCGATTCATGCCTCAACAATATATTAATGTTGTTATAACAACGTCTCAAGATGACTTCATGTTTTTACAGTTGGACAGTTGACTGAGAGAGAAGATATTTTGGCTGTAACACCATCTGTATTGTTTTATACGCTGCACTGAGAACCAAAATATGTCGTCACAAAGGGAGTCGGAGGCAACAGACTCGCTGCCGCTATATTTCATCTCTTGACGTAATAAGCAATTCTCAACTGTCCACTTACAAACACAGATGTTTTGGATGTTTTGGACGTTTTAGATGTAAGTTGACAGTTGCTAATGGCTTAATAAAATGTAAAATGATGAAGAACATTTGTGAGCGCTTACCCCTTATACTTATACTGTACTAAGAGAGCCAAACGACCCTGCAGATGTCTGTTAATCTGTTATTAACTGTATAATTTGAGAACAGCATAATGAACGTTGAAAGTGTTGCTAATAAAAAGTTAGATTTACAAAATTAAGATTTATTTATTTCTTTTTTTAATTATAAAATTCTACTTAAAAAAAATAAAATTTCAGAAAAAATATCCTGGGGTTTATCAGAGTTAATTTCCAATATTAAAAATAGTTATTATCCATGGTTATTTTCAGTGTTGATCTTATTTTTTCAATTTGTTTTGGTTTATTTTTATACATATTTACATGTTGAATTGTTCGGATATATAAGACCTTATGAATACTGTAACCCCTTGTAAAGGTAACTCTCAACCTATGTTGAAATATTATTAATGTAAAAGGGGATGTGAGAACTAACCAAATAAAGAATAAGTTTACAAAAAAAAGTAAAAATTGGATGTAAAAGATCAAAGTCTTGAAAGGAAAAGGCTGGATTTTAACCCTTATGTTTTCAAGGTTAGGAAAATGCATGAAGTCGAATATAGTTCTTGAAAAACGCTTGATTTTTCAACATAATCTGGTGTTTCATCATCGACACAATCACTCATGGAAACCACAAATCTTTTAATATTTGAATTGAAATGATCCTGTTGTCATATTTGTTTGTTGTCTCCTGAAACTTATAGTAGCAATTTAGATGTGATGATAAAGACTTCGAGAGTCTAGAAATGTTTGGTTTAGGTACCTTGAAAGTTCTTGAAAAGCTGTACGAACCCTGAATTTAAATTGGGTTTTAATGATTGTTTTTGTTGTCGAAAAAATTCTCAGACTTAACTTTATTAAATTGGCTCTGGCACAGAGCTGTCCTCATCACAAGAGGACGTCTTCGTTCACTGTAAACTGCAGTGTCTTCTTTGTGTTTTCCTTTCCAGGAACTTTTTCAGTAATAATCTGTAAAAACAAAACAAAACAAAACAAAGAGAAGAAAAAGAAATGAATGAGCCTGAGACACACAGCAAGTACACTCACTCTCTCTCTGTCTGTCCAGTATAAGACCTGTAAGGACGGCAGCGTCCTCGGTGTGACGGTGATGAGGATAGCCATGCTCACACACTGCCAGGCCCTCACACAGTCCTGCTCATACACAGAAGGTAACACACACACACACACACACACACACACTCTTACACTTCAGTTTGAAGTTCCTTTCACCCTCGATGGCTGTCAGGAGTGTAGCATACTTCTCCTAACAGCTCTGAGACACTTTAACTGTAGAACTGTTTTTATAATAATGTGTTGTTTCTCACTGAATGTGGCGTTAAAGTTCATCTCTGTCTGCCTGTCTGTCTGTCTGTCTGTCGGTCTGTCTGTCTCTCTCTCGACCTCCAGCTGAGACCATAGTGAATGTATTAGACTTCAAGAAGGATGTAGGACTGTGGCACGCTGTCCTGACCGTAAGAAAAACACAACTTAACCTTTACTGTCTTGCTCTTAATCATTTCAAATGATGAATGAAAGAATAAAAGCAAAATTTTATTTATATAGTTATTATATGTGTTTTCTTTTAATACAACACAGAAAATGAGGACTTCCTTGCAATGTTTGGTTTGTGACTTTTGAGCAGGAAATGATAAGTGTAGATGTTAAATATTGATATAAAAATTCTGTTTTTAAAAAAAAAAAACAGTTTTCTTGAAACATCCCTCACTCTCTTATTTCCCGCCTCTCTCTGTCAGAGTGTAATGAATATGATGCATGTCATCAGTATTCCCTACGCCCTCATGAAGGTCAACCCTCTGTCCTGGATCCAAAAAGTCTGCCAGTACAAAGGTAACGAAATCAAGCCAAACTGGGAAAATGTCCTAATTTAACATCTATAAATCATCATGTACATGTTGCTTGACATGAGTTTACCTGCTGTGAGCACAGTCACCACAAAGACATTCAGACTCTTTTTTCTGTAGTTTTGTATTTTACATTGTGATCCAGCTGATCTGATTTTGAGGGAAACCTGCTGCATAGTTTTACAGCACAAAACAGAAAGAGGTCACTGGTTGTTTGATTGCAGGCTGTATTTTATTTAAAGGAGTTTCTGATGTTTTGATGGCCCTGATTTACAAACAGCGGGGAGCAAAATATTAGAAACACTTCTCAGTATAATCCAATGTAATAAATTATAATCCTTAATGGCATTCACAAATGTGAATTAGTCTGGAACCTCTAAGTTCATTTTCGATCTCCCAGAGACGCTGGCCAAAATGCCTCTGGACGCCATTGGATAGACCTATAACCAATCAGAGCAACGATTCAGAACGTCCCACATCTGCGGCAGCCATCTTGGTTGTTTACAAATGGCGCTCCTCCTGTACAGTCATCGTATCAAACCCGTCCCATATTAGATAAACGGTTGTGATTGGTCGGCTGGAAACCTGTCTGAATGGGAGGAGGACCCAGACGCATCTGCCAGAGCAAATAAAACATGAGCTCTCAGATTCGTCTGGTTCTCAGGGTAGTGAATCCAAAAACTGCAGCCTTCAATATTGGCTCAGAGTTGAATTTACTTTACTTTATATTGGATTTTATTACATTGTATGTTTCCGATCATTGAGAATAAAATGTGAATTAACTGCTGAACAGAAATCAAACAGTCTTGTTAAGTTCAGAAAGCAGACACACTCTTTAGTGATCTAAGTGTTTTGGACAAACAGTATGTGTCAGACCCCACACAAGCTGTTGCCTCATTAATTTAGGTTATTGTTACACTGATGGATTTTTATTACAATTAATTGCCATTTGTTATGTTTGACCTCACAGGGCTACTTAAGCACTAACACAGGTTTTAGGCCATTTTATGATTTATATTAACTAAAGGAGTATAGATTTATGTGTGACGTTGGTGTGTGTTTTGTGTGTAGCTAAGGTGGCGTGTGTGAAGTCGCGGGATATGCACTGGGCTCTGGTGGCCCACCGGGACCAGCGAGACGTCAACCTGACCTCCCTGCGCATGCTGGTGGTGGCTGACGGTTCAAATCCCTGTAAGAACACACTGTGGAGGGCGATGTAGTAAAAGTCATAAAGTCATTAAAAACAAAAGGGACCATGGATTTTCAACCCAGTCTGACCAGTACAATGGTGTAATATAGAGTTTTATATAGTTGTTTTTTTGTTTGTTTTATACTGTTTATGTAATGCTGCATTTATACACACACATATATATATATATATAATTTTTTATCTTTCCAGCAATTGGATATTGTGCTTTTCATAATAATGGAAGTCTAACAACAGAACTAGAAATGTCATAAACTGCTGTATAGTTAGTGCACTAACCCTGCTTAAAATGACACTTTATGTTAGTCTAATGTTGTATCTGCATCTTTACTAAATAGATCACTGTTCTTTACCGTCTCATTTTCTCATCTTTGATTGATGGTCAGTTTTATTTTAGGATAATATCCTAATTATACATTGTCACCTGTTAAGCAACATACTGATTTTTTTAAATCCAACAAACATGTCAAGGCATTACGTTAAGCTTGTAAATAGCCTGAGAAGCAAAACCCAGGGCAAAAAAGTCCAACATCAACCCCAGTGGAAACTACTTCCTTGGGTTAGTAGTCGTTACAGACATCACTAGTGGGAATAAAGAATAAATAAACCCACATTACTTTTCCCTGCTGACAGATGGTTCTCTATGAACGGCTTCACATTTGAACATTTTTTAATCTCTAAAGATTCAGAAGAACCCACCAAATTAGCTCATCACAAAGTGTAACTATAATTCAAATTACAATAATCAAAGCATCAAGAAGAGCTGTAATGAGCTGCTTCCACCTTCCCTTCTGCTGTGCTGCACGTAGCAGAAGCACTGACTTTTTAAACTGTGTCCCTCAGGGTCGATCTCATCCTGTGACGCCTTCCTCAACGTCTTCCAGTCTAAAGGTTTGAAGCCGGAGGTCATATGTCCCTGTGCCAGCTCCCCCGAGGCTCTGACTGTAGCTATAAGGAGGTACACACACACACACACTCTCTCACACACACACACACACACACATACACACGCCAGAGGCAATTTTTCCACATATGTATGTTTCATCTCAAAAACATGTCTTTTTATTTGTGTGTGTACACACGTTAAACATCACAAGACACACAGAAATGCGTGTAAAGAGTTGCTACACAATTTAATTTAATGGACCAAATTCATCTGTGTTTTTGACTGTAGAGATGTTCAGTGTTTAATTCCAAATGTACTATCTGATTATTAAAATAGAACCAGGTTGTTGTCATTTGGGTTAAGATAAAAACCATTTTGTCATAAAAACACTTATTTTATGGCCTCAATCCCTGCAAACATTTTTCACTTAAACTTAGTTTGATACTCAAATGATGTTTACTGTGATTTAAAAAGTACCCTTTTTAGTAGCTTCACCCTCCTTCCACTACATCCCATTCTTATTTTAACCCATTAAAACTCCTGACTTTACATTTTTTATGGCTTTTGAAAGATTAAACTTACAACCTTTCCACCTCTTTCATCATCCACACTGTAGTTTAACATCTAAAAACCACATTACAGTCAAACCAGGGCGGCTTTCATTCACGTGTCGGCTGTAATTTTTGCTCCATGCTCTTAATTACAACACTGTAAAATCCCTGTGTGTGCGTATTTTTAAGTTTGTGTGTGTTTGCGCCACACACAGGCTAATAAATAGCACTTTGCCTCAGCGGGTGTGGTAGTAATGAACTCACTTTATTTTCAGAAGAGCTGCTTCAACACTCACACACTCACACAGCTGTACCTTCACTGACATACAGCAGCCCCAGCTCCCAATCCTAATTATAACCTCAATTCTAACCTTAACCATAACCTCCCTAAAAAGTATGAACCCTCAAACAGCCTGGTAACAGGGCTGGAAAAAAATGCCCTCACTTTCCCAAATTGTCCTCATGCTCCAAAAATACCGTGGATTTCCAAAAATATGGTGACTTTATAAAATCACCCTCTTTTTCCAAAACTGTCCTAACTTTCCAAAATGGTCCTTGCTTTGCAAAAATGTCCTACTTTCCTAAAATATTGTGATTTTCCAAAAATGTCTTTGCACTCCAAATCTTTCCTCCCTTTCCAGTAATGTTTCCAGTCAAAGAAAATAGTTCTCACAAAATGTTCCCTTACTTTCCAAGAATATTGTCACCCCTAGAACTGTCCTCACTCTCAGGATCTAAAATGTTGTTATCACAAAGACAGACAGCACTCCGTTACCCTCCATGTCATCTGATTGGCTGTCTCCGCCCCTCCTGCAGGCCTGTGGAGGAGGGCAGCACCCCTCCTGGTCGTGGCGTGTTGTCCATGCAGGGGCTGAGTCACGGCGTGATCCGGGTCGACTCAGAGGAGAAGCTGTCGGTCCTCACGCTGCAGGATGTCGGCTCCGTCATGCCCGGAGGTGAGACGGATGGTGCTGGTGCTACTACTGCACCTGCACCTGTACCTGCACCTGTACCTGTACCTGCTCCCAAAATGATAAAAACATAGAAAGAAGTTTTGAACATAAGAGTTGGAGGTTCTGGTGCCTACTTTTCCTCCACTTTTTACGATTTATCTGATAGCTGGAGTTACTCTGTAGATTCTTTTATATTTAACATGAGATAATAAGTAGTAAAAATGTTGTTGAATCAAAGAAAGCAGCCTCATTTCAACTTTGGTATTTGGATGCTTGAGTACTGCTATCATTTATTACATGAATGCAGGACTTGTATTTGTAAGGGAGTATTTTTCCTTTTTGTTACTTGTATCACTGATCTTAAAATATGTTTACCCCATATTTCACTTAAACTGTCATTTCCTAATAATTTTCTGTAGGTTAACAAAGAAAATGTTCATGTAAAATTACACAAATCGTAATCATTTCTCATTCATAAAATAAAATGCTTCTTTCTCTCTCCGTCTGTAGCTATGATGTGTGCGGTGAAGCCGGAAGGTGTCCCTCAGCTCTGTAAAACTGATGAGATTGGAGAGTTGTGCATTTGTACTGTCGCCACGGGAACCTCCTACTACGGTCTGTCCGGCATGACCAAGAACACTTTCGAGGTGAGCGTGTGAATGATTTTGTAAATGAATTAATTTTATTTCTCCACCCCTGCATTTAGTTTTTACTGTTTTAATGACATACTTTTTGAAAAACTGCCCAGGTCTTCCCCACGTCCAACAACGGGGCTCCCATCAGTGAGTTTCCCTTCACCAGGACCGGGCTGCTGGGATTCATCGGACCTGCAGGTCTGATCTTCGTGGCGGGGAAGATGGACGGTCTGATGGTGGTCGGGGGGCGTCGGCACAACGCTGACGACATTGTCGCCACGGCGCTCGCTGTGGAGCCCATGAAGTTTGTCTACAGGGGGAGGTGAGTGTTTGGTGCAGCGTTAATCCAGTTTGTCTTCGGTCCGTATCTCTGCGGCTCAGAGTGAAGATCATGATTACTGATAATGTTCTCTGAGGTGTCCTGATGAAGCACGACGTCAGGATTGTTGGAGTGGATGTTATCCGGCTAAGAAGCACGTTGACGCTGTGTGTTTGTGTCTCAGGATAGCGGTGTTCTCCATCACAGTGCTTCACGATGAGAGGATCGTGGTCGTGGCAGAGCAGCGGCCCGACTCCACCGAGGAAGACAGCTTCCAGTGGATGAGCCGAGTTCTGCAGGTAAACACACACCTTTCATGTACAGCATGTATACACAGTTATAAACCACAGTCACGCAGTATAAAGACATAAACACATAAATCCTGAATATTATAAACAGATAAGACTCCTGTAAACACACACAAAGAGACTAATGGCTATTATAACCACACAGACACAACTTAAATGATCAGTCTGACAAACTGAGTTCCATATTGTTTTTCTTATTGACAGTAAATCCCATGAAAAGACAAAAACCAACAATGAATGTGTCCTACTAACAGGTATTGTGTGTGTATCCAAAGCCTGATGTATCTTCTTCCTCTCAGCCACAGAGCTCCATTGTTGTCACATCAGTGAGCCTCACTGTTGTTCCTTCATCACCATGAACACCGTCCATTAATGTGGATTAATCCACAGCTGAAAACAGTCCCCAACAAATGCACTATTTCCTCCTGTTTGAGTAACGTTTGATAAAACTACAGTGACCAGCTGTTTAAGGAAATTACTGAGCCTTTTTTAAAAATGAAACTACATTTTAAAAGATTTTCGTCTTCAGCAGGAACCAATGGGCTTGAAGCTGAGAGCCACAGACAGGAAGTCAGAAACTATTGAGAAACAGACTAACATCTTGTTGGTTTTGGTCTTTTTTTTTTAATGAGATTTGTTGAAGAAAAGAGAAAAATATAGAACACCAGCAACCTTTGCTTTAGGCTGCTGTTTATGAAACTCACCACTTCCTGTACATATTTCACAATAAAAGCCTTCCAGGTAAGAGGAAGCGATTATAACAATGTCCCAATTGCAGACTTCACACAAATTCTAGGCAAGTTTCGAGTATTAATTTTTCACACAGTGAAAATTAAGATTACTGAAAACAGTGATTGATTTTAAGTTCTGCATTGATGTACTTTATCAACTAATACATTATTCTCCCACAATGCAATGCACAAAGGAACTGGAGGAGCTGGGGGTAAAAAACTGAAGTAATTGTGGATCCAAGAACATCTCAGAAAATTACAAACTCTTGAGTTTTTAGGAAAAACATTTTGCTTTCTCATTGTTCAGGTTGACTGGCAGTTAAATGGCATCTTACATTACAATAAGACAATAAGTATCTTCTCCTGTTGGTATAAAACAGTGAAGCATGTTGATTTCTTGTATTCCAACTGCAAAAACAGTGCAGCAGTATTAGTATATATGAATGCAACAATACATTTGTGAGGTGTTTTCACATGTTCAGTAGGAACCAGTGGGCTCGGAGCTAAATGCCACAGACAGAGCAGAGACGGTGGAAAGTATTTAGAGACGGACTAACACATTGTTGGTTTTGGTCTTTTTTTCATGGGATTTGTTGACAATAAGAAAACTAACACCAGACTTATCCTTTAACACAAACCAGCTCAGGAAAACTGTCACTCTCAGGACACACGCCAGACATCTTACATTTACACACTTTAACAGCCGCATCAAAAAGACACAACACACATTCTTTCACACACCACACACACACACACACACATACACACACACACACACACATACAGTATATGATACTGTGCTGTACATTCATACTGTGCATGAACGGATAAAATCTCAGTCTGAACTCTGAATCTCTCTCTAAGCCGGCGTGGAGACTGCGGTGAAACTATAAAAGCCGTCTGCATTTTTACGGCTGCTATAAAACCAAATCTCTCTATTCCTTCACCATCACAGATACTGCCGGGCTGTTTTTCCATTCAGCTCGTCTGGTTATAGACACACTCAGCGTTTTAGATTGAGGCTGAGATGAGGGGATGTGATGTAACGTTATGTGACAGCGCTGGGGGAAAGCTGCTGTTTAGCATTCATTTCTGGTCAGAATATAAAAAAATACTGTAGCTGATGGAAAATATATAGCTTCAAAATATAGTCAGTTAAATATTTATTACATGTTTAAGCTAAGACTTGTTATATCAGATGTTAATATAATACCAAGTCAGTTAATATGATGAGGCATTAACTCTGTAATTGCAGCTGTTGGCAGTAATTTAAATCTAATTTTACAAGATAATTTCACAGTGCTCTACCTAAGTGTTGAACAGTTTTCATTGAATGAAAACTTTCAGAGTAATTTTGTAAATAACGTAACCTGAAACATGTTTATTTTTGTTAATAATACTGAATCAGTAATATTCCATAGATATTTATTACAGAAGTGTAAGCAATTCTGTATCGCACATTTAAAGAGCCTCATCAGTCCTTAAAGACACGGTGAAATGAACACTTTAGCTTCCTGGAAAACAGTGAATCTTAAATGGTGACCTCATCCTGCGCTAGTAGGCGTGAATATGAAATCTAACCAATAAAGCCGGACACTGTTTAAGTAATCCCAACCTCTTTATCCTCCTAACAAAACACCTTTTTTTCTCCTTAAAGCTGAGGGAGGCAGAATCTGTGCAACCTAGGCAAACCCTTCCTCCTCTCTCTCTGCTGCCTCGTATCACTCCGCTAAGCCCCTCCCACCAAACCCACAACTTCGACCGGCAGCAGAAGGAGTCGGTTCCCTAGTAAAACTGTATCCCTTGTAGGGCTCGCTCTCCACGGTGTGAGCCTCACCGAGACCGCGGCCCCTCCCGCCGTGACTTGTTTTCTCAAAGACGCCCCTCCCGCGCTTCGTGGCCGCAGAGCAGAGCGCCCCAGGCTTCAGAGCAGAGCGCCCCAGGCTTCAGAGCAGAGCGCCCCAGGCTTCAGAGGCAGCTGCAATGCCGTCTAACACTAACTTTGCCACTTGTCAATACGAGCGCCCTGGCATCGAACGTAATGAGCCTGAAGCTCCGTGTGGAGCCGGGACGTGTTGTTTTGTTCTATACGCTGTTGTAGGTAAGGAGGTGTTGGAAATTTATCACAAGTGGCAATTTTCTGCCACTGAATCAGGTTTTCACCGTCTGACGGGACGTGGACGTGCATGCGCATCTGCATTTGTAGAACAGCCAATAGGAACGCACCCTTTCTCTGAAATAACTTGTGATAGTCTAAAGTCTTCCGTCACTGGATAGATTTTCTGAAACCTGAAAACAGAGCCAAGAAGGGGGACTGAAGTAGAGGTTTGCTCTCAGACCCCTTGAATTACAATATGCTGCACGGTTAATATGGCATTTTTGCCCAATGACGCCAAAAAATACTGCCTACCCAACCTTTATCTGATGGTTTATACTGTAGAATGATCCCTCACTGTGTTATGTCTCACCCCAACAACCTCTTTCAACAGGAATCATGTCATATTGGAAAAAAAAAAGTTTTTTCTAACACACATGAACTTTCCAGGCGATAGACGGTATCCATCAGGTGGGGGTGTACTGCCTGGCTCTGGTGCCCTCCAACACTCTGCCCAAGACTCCCCTGGGTGGCATCCACCTGTCCGAGACCAAGCAGCTCTTCCTGGAGGGGGCGCTGCACCCCTGCAACGTGCTCATGTGTCCGCACACCTGCGTCACCAACCTGCCCAAACCCCGGCAGAAACAGCCAGGTAGAGTAGGAATGAATATGTGATGTGGGTGGACTTTTAATCCTAGAAACATGTCTTGGAGCTCACTTGGAGTTGGAGCCAAAGGCCCACAGGTTTTGGGAAGATAAATGTAAGATGACGTGTAAAACACCTTTTTAAAAAAAAGTTGGAAATACTGTGTTTCCCTTCCTCTTTTTTCTGCCTTCCCCTTTGTCTCATGTTTTCTTTCCTCCTCTTCCTCAGAGATCGGTCCTGCGTCGGTGATGGTCGGGAATCTGGTGTCGGGGAAGAGGATCGCTCAGGCCAGTGGCAGGGATCTGGGTCAGATCGAAGACAATGACCAGGCAAGGAAGGTGTGTGTGAGGGGGGGCTGCTGGTTTTCAACATCACCATCACCATCATCATCATCATCATCATCATCATCATCATCATCACACATATATACATGTACATTCATGTTTCACACCACTGTGGTTAATTCCCAGTCAGTCGTCATTTTGTTGCATTTCTTATCAGTTACTTGGCCTGCAGTTTGTTATGCTGTGGTTTACATTTCACATATTCATTTATTGTAGCATTCATCGTGTTATAACATCATCATTTGAGGCAGCGAAACTGTTTTTGTGTGTTGCTTTGATTCATTACGTTTTTCCTGGAAAACAAGGCTGAATGTACATGTGAAGTTTTCTATCAGAGGACTTATACAAATTCTTTAGATTCAAGATGCAAAGGGGCCTTCTTCCTCAAGCTTTTTTCTTTCCCCCCACTATGACTCGACATCAAAAAGCAGTTAATGAAGGGAAAAAGCAAAGTCTGAGGCCAGTAGGTGATGACAACAGAGTGTGATTAGGTGCTTGGCTGCTCTGTTCATGTCGTATTTGTGCCAATAAAAGTGAGTAAGACAGGAGAGGAAAGTCGGTGCAGAAACAAAAACAGAGAGCCAGAGAACAAGACTGAAAATAGGAAATAGAGCAAGAAAGAGCAGACATGAAGAGAGAGAGAGAGAGAGAGAGATCATGTGGACAAATAGAGAAAACACAGAATAGAGAGAAAACAACAAAGAGCGAGGCCAGGAGTGATGGAGAGCAACAGGCAGTGTGTGTTGCTGACAGAACTGATTTTCCTCCCTTCTCTCGTCTGAAAATGTCATCAGTTACAGCGTCAGGCAGCTGGCGGCTGCACACGCTCTGTACACTCTAATGAGAAGAGACAGGCCCCCAAATAATAACAACCAGCACACAGCGAGGCTGCAGCCGCCTGTGTCGTCAGCCTCCCTCGCAACATGCTGCTACTCTGGTTGTTTGGATGTCGCCAAACAGATGTTGATGAACTTTGTTTTCTGGTGTTTTCAAAATCTTGCCAACTAATCTCCCCAAGCTTTCCTCAAACTGCAACCTCAAACAACAGTGTTTCCTGCCAGGACACGTTAGACCAAGCAGGTGACCGCAAACATAATTTCTGACTCAATATGTCTCCTTGTCAGTTTAATAAAGTGGTTAAGGGTGTATTCTTGCCTTATTTGGCAGTTCAAGGAATTTGACATTTGGGGAAATACACTTATTTGCTTTCTTTCCGAGAGTTAGATGAGAAGATCAATACCAGTCTCACATCTGTCCGTCAGATATGAAGCTACAGCCAGCAGCCGGCTAGCTTAGCTTAGCACAAAGACTGGAAACAGCTAGCTAATTTGTGAATTGGGGATTTTGTGTGAAAATGCTAACTAGCTTCTACTGTATGTCTGCTGAATGTTAAACAAATATAGAGGACGAACTCTGAAGATGAAGATTTCTGCTTACTCTTATTGTGCGTTTGGCTCCTGCTGCTTGTCGTCATCATCATGTCCATTAACTCACTGATTCAGTCCTTCATCACTCTGTTCATGCGTCCACCACTGCTTGTATAACTCCACATCTCTCTGAAAACCAGGCCCTCTGTGTGAATGAGCTCCTCTTACTCTTCAGACTCTTGGTGCTGCTTTTGCAATTGTTCCTGTGTTTATTGAAATGTGTGTATCAGTGTAATCTTATAGAGTGAAATGTGATTTACTTTGAATGTCCTCTCAGATTCCTCTTCTGATAACATTTATTTATCCAGGCTGAGCCCTGTGCTGCTACACACGGACTCTGTTAAACACTCAGCCTCTGCAGTCAGGAGTTTAATAAACAAGGATAAACTATAACATTGCTAATAATCAATCGTTAATTTCTGGAATTGCAGATCAAAGAGTCACAATTGTTGCTTGAATGGGTTTTTTTTTCACTCATTGTCCCTTCGAGGGCTTCTTTTTTTAGAGCTGCAATGTTTCACCAACGTTCAACGATCATACAAACAGATCGATTTCAAGCCCACATTTACACAAAATAATGTAGATCAGAATCCAATCCGGTCTTCAAAACACCTTCTTTTCTGGGGAGGTGTGGAAAGATCATTTTTGGAGGTGTAGGAAATCATAAACTGGAAAAGAAGTACAGCACACAAACAGATTAACGATGTCTGAGAGAGTAAGGGCGTTTTCACACCTGCTTTGTTTAGTTCAGTTAAAACAAACCCTGGTGCGTTTGCCCGGTTAGGGCGGTTCGTTTGGGCAGGTGTGAACACAGCAATCGCACTCAGGTGCCGACCAAAACAACCGCACTGAGACCCTTTTAGAGGAGGTGGTCTTGGTCCGGTTCCAAACAAACTCTGGAGCGGTTCGTTTTTGGTGATCCAACCTCGATCCGAGACAACTACCAGGTGTACCCCCCAAGTTTGAGCTAAATATTAGCTCCCTTGTTCTGCTCTGTCGTCTGACGGCAGCACGTCTTCTTTTCAAAGTGTGAAGGAGTTTTGTATTTTCCTCGAAGTGCATTTGGCATTATAGTTTTGCTGGTATATTGCCCAGATAATCACCACGGTTATGAGCAAATGCCAACTGTGCCGTTGCTCCATGTTGAATTGAACTGAGATCTTTCTCTCACAGAAATATGCACTAGTCCAGAACACAGGACCGTCTTCCTGTATTTACTTTCTTGCTCCCGTCCCGACACATCTGACCAATCAGCTGAGTGAACGTTCCCACCTGGTTTGCAGTGATGCGTTTAGGATTTTTCTCTCGTGTGAAAAGAAACCAAACCACGTTTACAAACTCATCAACTGATTTGTACCAACTATAGGTGTGAAAACATGTCCTTTTTATTTTAACACCTTTAGCAGCCTTTCAGTAAGCAAATTTTTGTTTTGTTTTACTGAAGTAGGCCACTCACTGTCGCTGGTCTTTGCTTCCGATTTTCAAACTTGGAAAACAGGATTGCTGTTCTGGAAATGTCAGATTTCCCCAAAATGATCCACTTTTATCAGTTTTTAATTAAATTGGAGGGCAGAAAGAGGCCATGCAGCAACAGAACATGTCTTGTTAAAATATATCTTTGAGTTCAGGGAGCTTGGAGAGGTGGCGACTCGTGATTATATAAACACCCCATGGTCCGACGTCAGTTTTCTAGTTACAAAGTCAGATGCTGCTATAATGTTTTAACTATTCTATTTATGTACATTTAAGTGACCTGTTGGGTTTCAGTGAAATGACAATGACATCAGATACAACTGAGCTGCAGACTTCAGTGTATTAACATGAGAACATGAGAACACCGACACTCACAAACTGATAAAACTCTGCTGTATGAGACCAGATTTCTATCTGTCACCTGGAATTTCACACTCAAACACACCAGACTGAGGTCCTTTGTGCCCTCTCTCACAGAGATAACATGGGTTTTATCTGCGGGCAGGTTCCAATTTGTTCTATCTCAGGCTTCAGTTGAAGTTTAACCAGGGGTCACAGCATCTGTTACATTCAACACAAACCAGTTTGATCAAACTAAATTTGATCCTTCTCGATGGTTAAAAACTCTGAAACAGCAGCGGGTTTATCAGTACCCCACAAAAACCTTTTTACACTCGCTTCTTCTTGTTTGAAGTGAAAATCTTGGTTATGAAACATTTTGCAGTCATTGGATTTTAAATAACAAACAATTTAAAGTCATCATACCAGTATTTTGGTAAGATGTTTTTGGTTAAAGTACTTGTTCTACTTCGAGAAATGTTGAATCTGTACACCAGTGGCTTAACTCTTTGCAGCTTCACAAATTGCATGTCAGGTTTTTTGATGAAAGCAGGAAATATGAGAAACATTGGTTTTACATCTTGTCTGAAACTAATCTTGTCTCACAAGGATCTGGTTTTACTGTATTTGATGTTTCAGAGTGTTTCACTTTTAAGTCCAGCTGATGGAACACATTTTATTTGAGTTTTATTTTTGCAGCATTTGCGAAATTTGCATTCATTTCCTTTAGTGATTGGATGGAGACATAGAATGCTATGTTTCCCTCTTTTTCCATCATCTTTTGAGATCCTCTTGAGTTACCTGACCTGCAGTGTTCATGTGAATTATGATTCTTGTCTTGAGCAAAGGTGGAAGTTGTGTGACGATGTCATTTGTGCCACAAAACCTTGTAGGGAAGGTTGGGGTGAATGGATGGTAAACCGCTCTTCTCATCTCATTTTCTACCAAACAGTTAATGTTGGTTTCTTTCACCCATGACTGCACTCTTTGCCTAATCCTAACTAAGTTATTGTGCTTAAACCGAACCAAACCTTAACCAGAGCAGTAGCAGGTCAGCAAATGGTCACATGAAACCTTTTTGTTTGGGTCATTTGTCATCTGTCCTGCTGATAGGGACGTCCAGCGACAAGCAACATATTCTGTGATTTAGTGTGGAGGACTTGTTGCATCTTCTGCAGAAGTCAGAAATGACTTATTGACGTATTTTGGCACAAATTCGAAACAATTTTTCGAGGTAACAGAGGACTAAGACCTTGATTGAAATAATGATAATGTCATTCCTCAAGCTTGATTGTCTAATTAAAGTCCTGGTATCAGGTGGCACCAAAACTTTGGAAAAAAGACTGAAATATTATTTGTTACATTGAAAGGTTTGTAGATGGTGACTCGGGTAGACTGGGGTGAGTTAAATGGCAAATCTTGCTGTACTGAGTTACTATTAGAGACTATTACTATTACTATTATCACTATTAGTGACTTTTAGAGACTAGAATGTTGATATTATATATTTAAGATTTTAGCCAAAGTAGAAGTTTTTAAGAAAGTTATAGTTTAGTGGGAGGTTTTGAATGATTGTCATGTTTTATCGGGGAAGATTGTGTATCATATGTTCTACCATCAGGACTTCATTTGTGACTCTGGCTGGATAAAGGCCCTGACTCTGTTAGGGCTGCTGGTTCATATGTGTGCAGTCATGGCGCTTTAGGGCATTTTGGATAAACGCCTGAATGTTAATATATGAGGCAGGAAACTGAGGGAACTGGAAAGGCAGCAGAGTTTCATTTGCTGTTATGAAAGTTTCATGAAAGGCCTGAGTGGAGCCGACAAGCAGCTGAGTGATGTTTTCATCGGGGGAGAAAACCCTCTTTAAATCTTTTTCAGCCCCCGAGAGATTTGCGATGCATGAAGCTGATGGCGAGTAGATGAGAGAGTTTCATCAGCTGAACTGAGTGTCGACTACACGAGTTTTAAACGGTGAAACAGGAAACTTTGGCCGATGAGGAGCTGAGCGACGTTTCCAGCAGGAGATCGCTGCAGGTTATATACACCAGTTAAAAGGTTCCTGTACAACAGCATCTCTTAAATTAACAATCACAATAGCTGAGGTCTTTGTGACAGCTTATATAAAACACAGTGATCACACAACAAATCAGAGACATAATATGGACATTTGACTTTTATCCTTTAGATAAATGGTACCAAACTCACTTAAAGCTGCTCTGATCAATAGTTTTATCTTAACAATGGAACAGGTTACTATGTATGACCCTCGTCGTGAAAAATCTAACTCTGCAGTTCCCCTCAGCTCTACGAAGCATTTGATCTATTTTGCATCATTGTTTTGGCCTGTTATTTTAATCAGCAAAGAAGCTCTGATAAACCAACTGTCCACGACGTGCTCAGCAGCAAACAGCAGACAGACAGTTAGAGACGAGCTGGTGAAAGAACTGGAGCATTTAGCAGCTAAAGAGTCAGATATTTAACTCAGGAGTTGGTGGAGACCAAACACAGAGCTAAAAGAGAAATTACTGGACAAACTGACACAAACATGACTCCTAATGAATGATCATCTTTCTCTGTGTCTGCTGGATGTGTAAATAAGCAACTGTTTGCTAACATGTTAGCTACACCAACTTAATAAAGGTGATGTCATGTCAATGTTGTGTTCACAGCTCGTCCAGCTAAGCCCAAAAATGAATGCTGCAGCTTTAAAAAACATCACTCATAGTCGGTTTTAGGGTCATTACCAAAAAAAAAATGGTAAGAAGTCACATAGTACTCAATACTTTTGTTAAAAGAAATGAATTACTTTACTTTTTACCAAACAAGAAAAGTAATTAGTTCATCATCTCTGTATTGCTCCCTAAAACAAATGTGGCTCACTTGCGTTCATAAATACGGTTTACTGACCAAAAAATATTCATATTTGATGGACAGAGCCTCTAGATTTAAATTATTGTCTTTCTTTCTTTCTTTCTTTCTTTCTTTCTCATATTTAAACCTTTCATTATTTTTTGTTGCAATTCTCCTAATACTGATAACATTTTACTTGAAAGCAGGAAAGACACGGTGAGTCCTTTCATCTACAATTAATCACCAATAAATATGTTAAACATCCTGAACAGCCAACCCCCAAAACAGATCAGTAAGTATGAAATGAATACTGAAATCAGTAATGTTCCCACTTTATCCCATTACACACAATACTGTTCATACGGCGGCAGAGCGTGATGGATCCGTGGTTACGTTATCTGCCAAAGTGCCTTTCAGCAAAGTGTCAAACCTCATCTCAACCATCAGTTTCACCCAATATTTGTTCTGCAACTGCATGGATGTGAAATAGAAAAAGCATCACACTTCACCCCTCAGCTGGAGGAACAAAGGTCCACATATGAGCTCCTCCGGCATAATAATTCAGCTGGTCTCAGCCGGTGAAATTTGCAGTACAAATCAAGCGCGCCCAGAGTCCTCCCAGACATGACAAAATGCTGTGTGAGCGGGGGTCCGTTTGCTCTGCGGTTGGCGGGTTAAGACTCTGGCAGCTGAATCCTCATCACCGATGGCAACGGTCTGGCAGCACGCACACACACACACACACCCCACACACACACACACACACACACACACACACAAATAAAACGGACTTTGTCTGGCAGAACAAAACGCAACATGAATTAATCTCCCTGCGATTCACCACTCGGCAGCAAATCTTGAAAAATTCATGAGGCCAGAAACAAACTCTCTCTCTCTCTGTCTCTCTCTCTCTCTCTCTCTTGATTTGGTCTCTCCTCCCATCGCTAATTTCCATCTCTGTTTTCTCGTCTCTGCTGTTGTAAAGTAGGAAGCCTGACCTTGTTACCTTACCTTGCTCTCCTACTTCCATTCATATTGATTATCCATCCCTTCGCTCTCTCTCTTCCAAATTGAGTTGACACTCCAACACTGTCACAGTCACCAAGCTGCCAAAACTGCATTTCATCAGGATTCACTGTCAGCATCTCGACAAAGCTCCTAAAATATTTTGATCTAGCAGTTTTTTTATGATTATTGAGGCTCAAAACGAGTGAATTTGCAGCTGCTTTTCCAAGAAATTAAGATTAATTTTGTGGCTGTTTTACAACTCAAGTAAACTGTAAAACATTTCACTTACTGATGATCAATTACACATTATACATACGTCTTACGCTTTAAAAGTAATTACATTACTAATTACTCAACAGCAAAAGTAATTAGTTACCTCCTCCACACACACGTTACAGCTCATGTATTTAACACGTGCAGAAAAAGAAACATTGATGTTTAAAAAGCAGTCAGACAACAGTTGGGAGGTTATTTACTGACCATCAACAGTTAGCTTCACGTTAGCCCCCAAGTCCTGTCCTCACAGTGGAGCTGCAGGGTTTACATACCCCCCAACTCTGAACAAGGCCAGCTGAATGTGCCCTTACCAGTCGGTAACGTTGGCAAGAAAGTTAACGAGACACGTTATGTATATAAGATCATTTTGGAGATTTCCCTGCACCTCCAGCCCCCGTTCAGTCTGTCCACTGAACCTTTAAAGGGTCAGTCTGCATTAGTCCTTGAAGCTGCAGGTCTAATTGTGATAAGTCCTCAATTATTATATCAATATGTTAACATGCAAGACGAGTTTCCATCATGGTACTTTTTTCAAACAAGAAGAATAAAGGCTTTTTACAGAGTTTTAACCCACATACAGTGCACGCTAATATGCTATGTTTCTTTAAAAGTTTAATCTGATGAGTTTCTTGAACTCTCAGAAGGACGTTCATTCAACTCCTCATTTCAAGTCACAAGAACTCATGATAACAAATAAAAGTAAACGTTACTTGACTTAAAATAAATGGAGATAAGTGATTAAAGGTAAGTTGTTCTTGCTGAATTCTGATGTTTTACAGTTTACAGCTCTTTCCCTGTGTTAGCCGCCCTGTTGCCTTATTCATGTGCTCAGGATGGATGTGTGTGTGTGTTTATTTGTGAATGTGTGTGTTTTGTGTGTCGTCTCACTGTTCCCGAATTTGTTTGTGTTTTCAGTTCCTCTTCCTGTCAGAGGTATTACAGTGGAGAGCCCAGACCACTCCAGACCACGTCCTGTACACACTGCTCAACTCCAGGGTGAGACTTCACAACACACACACACATACTGATGTGGGTTTTGGGGGCCAATATATAAAATATGTACAGAACCTTAAATTAGAGGTTGCTGAGTAGGTTCATCCAGGGGCCAGTGCAAAGTTTTGCCATGTTTATCTCACTGTAATATGAGTTATGAACAAGGCAAAAAGAAGAATCCCTCTCCTTCTGTTGCAACATTTGTTTTATATTACAGCACATTTTTGTTTTTCTTACGCCGTGTGTGCAGCATGACCAAACACTTGAGACAGAAAAAGACAGAACGGCAGAGAAAGAATGATTTATGGCATATTTATTCATTTTGTTTGTTTGTGAAAAAGAATAGGTGCTGTTGTTATTCTGATGCAGTTTGTATATGAGCTTGGCTCTGTATGACGGTTATGTTAGTTTGCATAATGGCAATATGATCCACTTGTTTGTTTACAGCTGTTCAGCAACGAGATGCTGCGACGGAAAATCTGATTTGACATCTGCTGATGCACACTGCTGATTGAATGTGTCAATCATCTTTCTGTGTGTGTGTGTGTGTGTGTGTGTGTGTGTGTGTGTGTGTCCTCCTCCAGGGTACGATAGCCAGCTCTCTGACTTGTGTTCAGCTGCATAAGAGGGCAGAGAAGATCGCCGGCATGCTGGCTGAACGGGCCCACCTGCAGGACGGAGACCACGTCGCGCTGGTCTACCCTCCAGGTGAACACTGACCACAGATCAGTATGAAGCTGCAGCTCAATGCCCTGATGTTTGGCATGGTGATATCAGTCTCACTATGTCTCGGTAGCGACGGGGATTATTTCCAAAATATCAAATCGGAGAAAAATTCCATTGAAATTCATTCAAATTTCAAAATAAAAGCTGATTCTAACCGGAAACTCTTCTGAGCCCATATTACAACAATTTTTCGTACTACAGCTGCAGATTAATGCTCATGGTTTCGTAATAACATGTACAGCAATCACGTTTGGGTGTCGACATTTTTTGTTCACATGTCGTTTGTTCATATTTTGTATTTAAGTTCTTATTTCACAAAATAGCAGCACTGGAAAACTACAGACTTCCTCTCAGATGCTTGATTTAGTGACGTCGACATCACCATCTATCCAACATCACAATGTTCACTGGGTATCCTCCAGAACAGACGTGTTGAGATTGCCAAAAACATTTTAATAAAATACAGTTTTGTTGTGTTTTTAAAACAGCATTATATTATTCCAGGACGATCTCATGTTAGATTTGTATTTTCTATAATAAAAAGTCTCATATAAAGGTTTTTATTTGTTTTTAATGATAATGTTCAGTTGGTTGTTTTAACATTGGTGCTGGCTCGCTGCAAATTTAAGGATCATACCATCTGTTTTAGCCCATTTACTACGAATCATATACTGTTTATATAACTGCGGACCAGTTTCCAAAGTATTCCATAGTATTTTTATATGATTTTATTGTTGTTTTGCTGCTTTTTGTTCCTGTAAATAAGATTGATTTGCAAAGTCAGAATACCTCAAGCATCTGTCACACCGTAAGAAAAGGCAGTTTTATTTGTAAAGTATGTTTTGTACAGAGAGGAAGGTTCAAGGTGATGTACAGAGAAGTTACCACAACACAATTAAAAAGAGCAGAATTAAAATAGATAAATCTGTATAGAAATGAGATTTAAAAAATAAGATAAAAGGGTAAGAATAAAAATATTTAAAATAATAATGATAAGACAATAATAAAAAGGCCTTGGGTTTTACTTGTAACTTGTAAACGAGGACAAACTGTGTATGTTTTCAAATGAGGAAGGACACGACAAAGACATTCAGAGCAGTTCAGTCGGGCAGTGAGATCGAAGAGAGAGCGCCGCTGGGAAAATTAAGGAGAACGATAAGAATTGTAATTTCCCTCAGAGCCTCGTGTCCATCACGGCAGGACGAGATTCTCTTAAAGCAGCATTCAATTGATCGAGTCCACAGCTCAATACTTAACCTCCTCACTTCTGAGAGTGTGTGTGTGACCATTTCCTTTTTCTTTCTTGTCTTTCCTGCCCTCTTCTCCTTTCATCCCTCCTTTCCTTTCACCCTCTCCATTCTTCCTCCTTCTCCTCCTCCTCCCTTCCTCTTGCTCCCATCTCTCCTCATTTCCCTCCCTTGTATCCCTCCTTCTTCCCTTTCTTGTGCATTTCTGTCTCTCTCACTTTTCCTCTTCCTCCTCCTGTATTCTTCTTTCCCTTTCTTGTTTTCACTTATTTCAATTATCTTTCCTTCTCTCTCCATCCTCTTCCACTTTTCTCCTCCCTTTGCCTCTCCTCCAATTTTTCCTTCTCTATCCTCCTCCTTTTCCTCTCACACCCTTCCTCTCCCTTTCCTGTCTCCGTCCACATCTCCCTCTTCTTCCTTATCCTCCTTCCCTCCTCTTCCTTTCTCCCCCCTCCTCTAGGTATCGACCTCATCGTGGCATTTTACGGCTGCCTTTATGCCGGTTGTGTACCGATCACGGTGCGACCGCCTCACCCACAGAACATCGCCACCACGCTGCCCACCGTCAAGATGATCGTGGAGGTAAAAACCTTCATCTGACGTATTATTTATGATTTCCAAACAGCATGTTGTCTCATGTTGTAACAATACGACATTTATTAAAAAATGGCTTCAAGTTGAAACAGCCAGAAACGATTTAGTCACCATTGCACACTGAGCTTGTAAGCCTAAGAAATGCTAAATTCACAGCAGAGGAAACCAAAATCACGTTTTAATACTCATCTTGAATGTGACCTTAAAACCAACACATGGACAATTTATTCAAACAAAGTCATTCATCAAAGCAACACTGATAGGTAGGTGGCTCCTAAATGAAATGCCATCTGAAAAAAGTGAGTTTAATCAGTTTGATCAGTCATTATTATCCTACTTTCATCTGGGTGTACATTTTATTTCCTAAATTATGGATATTTGGGACACTACGACCTCACATTCACCATTCAGTATCTCAAAGCGTAAAAGGATCCTGCTTTGTGGAAACTTATTGGTCAAAAAGTTATTTTACATGAAATCTATGAATCTATGAAATCACATACAAATAAAAGTCGCTCATGTTCAACTCATAAAACGAAAAGACGGAGCGAAGGAGCAAAGGATTCGACAGCTTGCAGAAACCGGGAAACTAGCCAGCGGTCTGGAAAAATAAGTGAAAGAATGAATGTGATTTGTGAAAAACGACGAGCCTCGATCATCTCTTAAGAGAGCTGGCAGGAGGCGATGTAGGAGGTCAGAGCTGCAGTTACTTTGCTATAAATCTCACAAGCAGTTGAACTGAACAGTTTGGCTTCAAAGGGGCGGTTTAAAGTGAGGCTCGCTCTTCCACACTCTGTTAACACACGGTAATAATGAAATGTGGTGATTCCTTCGCTGGTTACTGCTGAGGCATTTGATCAGATTCAGGCTGTCGGCACTGTGTCGTGCAGGTGAGCCGGTCGGTGTGTGTGATGACCACACAGCTCATCTGCAAGCTGCTGAGGTCGAAGGAGGCCTCGGCCGCCGTGGACGTCCGGACCTGGCCCCCTGTCCTGGACACAGGTACACACACACACATCCCTGTACCTCTATACTTGTGAGGACCTTTATTGACATAATGCATTCCTTAGCCCGTTACCCTAACCGTCACAACTAAATGCCTAACCCCGTCCCCGACCCCAACCCAAACCTAATTCTAACCTGAACCTTAAAACCATGCCTGAACCCTTAAACAGCCCTTTGAATGACTGTCCGGAAGTGAGGACCGGCCAAAATGTCCTCACTTCCGGACTTGGTTCTCACAAAGATAGCTGTACAAGTACACACACACACAAATCGATATACAGATGAACTGAACAAATACTTTGGCGTTGTTATTTCTGATAAACAGGTATGTTGTACGTGGCCTCTGTCAGTTCTCTTACTAACTATAAAGACTGTAAAATATTGCTGTGCTGTTTCTACAAAGTTTAGTTGAAATGAAGGCAAACAGGAAACTCCTGCACAGTTTGAATCCCAGTTTCAAAGAGATAAAACTGATTAACCTGATGAAGCTCATGTTGTTTAACAGACAGGTGATCGGTGGGAAGTACAGTGCAGAAATGCCGTAACAATGAGGACAAAAAACAGACACAAACATTGAAAAAAATAATAAGAAATGAAATACATAAAGTAAATGGCTGTGTACTGTACATGTACTGTATACTGAAGCAGCACTGATGGGACCAGGTTGATTTTCTCTTTAGACGATTTGCCAAAGAAGAAACCTCCCCTGCTGTATAAACCGTCCAACCCCGACACCCTGGCCTACCTGGACTTCAGTGTCTCCACCACTGGCATGCTCGCTGGAGTCAAGGTAAACACACACACACACACACCGAGCTGAGTCAGTTCGCCTGGCCCTCAAACAGGACATCTAAGATACCACCTGTCTGAATTTTTACACAACCTCATGATGCACAGTTTTAGTTTTTTAGCCACATTAGCTAATGTAGCTAAATCTTAATAACTGTGCTGATCCTCTGACTTTTCCTCTAACACCACCAACAGGGCGACTTCCTAACAGTTCAGTTAGCCTCATTATGAATAAAAATTACACTGATTGGATAGTTAGGGACTCTACATTGTAAGTGAAATGTCATATGTGGTCTGATTTTGAAAAATTGAGACTGAGGGGCTTGATTAACACTGATTAAAGGTCAACATTTCAAAGCTATAATGCGGTCGTTGTGGCCCAGGAGATGCCCGACATGTTTCTGTGCATATGCAGTAAAACACTTTATTCAGCAATATAAGATCTACTGTGCAGTGGAGACTGTTGGAGGTGCGTAGTTAGATGGTGGTGACATTTTAAAGATTAAAGCTCCTCTTGATTCCTGCTGCAGCAAAACAAACCTGCATCCTGTACTCAGCTCATTGTTCCTCTGCCACTGTTCATCTGATGCAAGTGTGTGTGTGTGTGTGTGTGTGTGTGTGTGTGTGTGTGTGTGTGAGAGAGAGAGACCTTGTTTGGTCTCTAATCCATCCGTGTTGAAACCTTTTGCTGCTTACAGTTGCTCACAGGAAGCAGATAGAGAAGATTAATCTGTTTCCAGTTGAACTTTTTTTGTGTGAAAAGAACATTATTCAAAGTGGAGCAATTTATATACGTGTTAGAACATGTATATAAACAGCTGTAAAGGGATTCTCCATTGCTGGTCATTGTATCATTCTCTGTATGCCACAAAATATTTCTCCTGTCAATGTTCACACCATCAGCTTCGTCATTTTGCATCATAATTACGATTTTAAAAAAAGTCTCATTAATGAACACTTTGAGAAACACACACTAATCAGTGAAAAAATTAAAAGCAGGGCGGGAGGAAACAATGCCAGCATATTCTCTCACATGCTGCTAAATTGCCTGTCTATTATGTTTAATCACCGTTCTTAATGAGCAAATCAGTCAATGCTGGAGCACGAACGCTACAACGGGCAGCGCTGGTGCCAACACACAACGAGGAAAAACAAGGCGGTCAGTTCATCTGGTCACTGCTGCACCCAGAGGCTCCTCATGTCTGGAGTTTTGTTATGCTAATCAGTGCGCTGGGGACATTTCTAGTTAATTAATCATTTTTTAGCTCCACCGGGGGCAGGAGGTCCTGAGTTTATCCTTTAGATTTTCTTTGTGCGTGTGAGGAAACCTTTTCTGTTGCTCAGTTCTGCTTAAAAAAGAAAAGGAAACGTACACAATGAGAATATCCCCGCATGTTTCCAATCACTGTTGTAAGCTGCAGTTTCTTGCCTAAAATCATTATTTGTTTCTAGTTGCGGTGCAAAAAAATGGATGTGTTACGAAGATATAGATTTTCGGACTGAGCATGTGTATTACTGATGTGTCTGTCTGGCTGTTCAGATGTCTCACACAGCCACCAGTGCCTTCTGCCGCTCCATCAAGCTGCAGTGTGAGCTTTACCCGTCCAGAGAGGTCGCCATCTGCCTGGACCCGTACTGCGGCCTGGGCTTCGTCCTCTGGTGCCTTTGCAGGTCAGACAAACAAACAGAGTGAACGCGTGAAAGAAGGCAAATGTGAATCCAAATGAAAAAGCTTCAAATTAGTGTTAAATATCCAGTCCAGTCAGGGCGGGCAGAAGAGGACGTTTTGAACATATTGTTTTAGCTTGAACAGGCACCGTCATATATTCATTTTGTGATGGTGTTTGGGATCTCTTAATAAATATCACTGGTTGTTTGTAAGTTTGTAATCACTATCCGTTAGAATACACTAGAAGATGCTACAGAGGTTTGTACAGGTTTACACTTGGTGTGTGTGTGGTTTCTAGAATGACGGAGAATATCACAAATAATACACAATCAATTAGCTACAGTGAAAGTCACTAAAACTTTGCCTGCAGGGTCAGTACCACAACATGATCCCTCCACACTCAGCCCTCCTCTCGTCTGGTTTCTCTCTGCAGTGTGTACTCAGGTCACCAGTCCATCCTGATCCCTCCGTCCGAGCTGGAGGTGAACCCGGCTCTCTGGCTGTCGGCCGTCAGTCAGTACAAAGTCCGAGACACTTTCTGCTCCTACAGCGTCATGGAGCTCTGCACCAAAGGCCTCGGCCTGCAGACAGACTCTCTGAAGGTAAAGGGGGCGCTCTGTCTCCAGGAGAATTTGTATTGTACGCTTGACGTTTTACGAACACAAAGAGGCTCAGAAACAATTATCTGAAGGGATAAAAAATGAAGGTGGCATGCAAAAATAATCCTTCATGTCCCCTTCAGTCTCGAGGGTTGGACTTGTCTCGGGTGAGGACGTGTGTGGTTGTAGCGGAGGAGCGTCCCAGGACGGCTCTGACGCAGTCCTTCTCCAAACTCTTCAAGGACCTGGGGCTCCACCCTCGAGCCGTCAGCACCTCCTTCGGCTGCAGGGTCAACCTGGCTATCTGCCTGCAGGTCAGTCGGACTTTCGCCTCTTTGTTCCAGGTTTTTATCTGCTTCCATTTTGCTTTTTCGCAGAGACTGAGGACGTTTCTTGGTGTGACGTTGTGGCTGGATTCACTATTAAAACTGCGCATTCACATTTGAGAAACTAGCTACTTTTGTTCTTTATGACAAGGGATCAAGTTAGCTGAAGCTGAGCTCTTTGTTAGCAGGTATTTTGTATTTTACTGAATGTCTGTTAGCCTCAAAGGTAAATTACTCATACTTGAGTAAAGACAACAGAAACTCCACTTAACTGTAGATGAGCTTATAAATGACGACCAGCTGAGTTTGTGAGTGGATCCAGGTTGTAGGAGTTTCGTTTTGTTGTCGAGTACATTGTGTGGTCTACAGAGTCGGATCAGGACATCAGTATCTCTGTGCCTCCAGTGCAGAGATACAGTATGTCCAGGATGTCTTTAGCCTTAGTATGTATAAAGATTGGAGGTGAAAAACAGCTAACTTAGCTGTCAAAAGTGAAAAATACACCTTCCTACACATTTACAAATCATATTTACTTGTTGTATATTACTTAACCCTTCCAAAATATAACGAGACAGCACTGTTTAACCGTTATTTAGATTTCACATTGGAGCTATTTCAGTATTTGTATAATAATTTAGCCCTTTTGTAAGATGTACAATCAATAACTCTAAAAGCCCCTAGATGTATGAATGTAGATGTGTGATTTTGAGGGTACATCAGTGGCACCTGGCAACGCTGATGTTGCATCTCGGCGGTCCAGTTCTTATAGTGAATATAACAGCTGATTATTGGATGCTCTGGTAACTGGCTTGCTAGATAACAAGATGCAAAATGTAAAAAAGACTGTTTCAGAGATATTGGAAGGTGTCCGTTTGCTGTTCTGATGGAGGCTAACAGTTTCCTCCTGCTTCCAGTCTTTGTGCTAAGCTAGGCTAAACATGTCCTGGACTTATCTCTGTGTTGGAGATGAAACTGAAATCCGTCTTCTCGTCTGACTTTGGGTAAGAAGGCAAATAAGCATATTTCCCAGACGGTCAGAGTCTTTATTGGAACTGTTTTTGTGGATTAGGAGTTGCATTTGTGTTTCTCACCTGAGGAAAAAAACAGGTGGAAGCACATCATTTTCTTTGAGTTCAGGCAGGAAAACGCTGTAACAGAATATGCAGAGAACAGACACGTAGCATCGATGCTACGCTAAACATGTTCTACAAAACATTAAATAACTTTGGAACCGTTTATGATAGAGACGAGATTTGAATTCTGTCTGAACCTTGAGATTCTCAGCTTTCGGAGGCAACTGGATGACAGCAAGAAAATGTATATCGTCACGTTGTCTGCTGAAAAAAACACCCAGGACAACATCCAATAAATGTCTGTAACTCACTGAGGAAAAGTGTATTTGCCCCAAACTTCACACGAGTTCCAAAACACCTAAATACAACCTTTCACATTGAAAATTCCCAGGATGACTATGGAGTTATTTTTTAATGTCAAAAATGGTATGCTCACAGAAAGGTAATGCATGATAGTGACTTTACACTGCACCAGAAAGAAAGGGCAGGTTCCCCTAAATCATATGATGTGTAACACTTGACTGAAAGAATGAGCTCAGAATTGGCAAAAAATATAAAACTATATTTCTTTGACTGTGTAGGTTTAAGAGGGAAAGTCTTGCTGATGAATTGGTGCTTTCAGGGACAGCAGACTGGCAGATATAATCCTAAAGGGGTTTTCATACCCTACAGTTTGGGGTTTGCAGGTTAGCTCATCACTGCTGAAGAGGAGGAACCACATAACTGCAGTTTTAGTTGTATTGCTTCGTACTGCATTGAAAGTTCACAGGTTTGTTAATCAGTTGAATGGTTTTCACAACTCCTGGGCGCTTGAAACCTGTTTGTTTCTCGCTATGAAGTGTAAAAAAATACAAGAATGACCTAATTAGCTTTTTCCAGATTCAGGGTATTAAACCAGCAACGGTGAAGAACAAGATTACAGCCTCAGTCATTCACTCTTCGTCTTCGTCTTTCATCCAAACAAGCCAATTTTTGAGACATTCAGCTTTTTCTCTGAATGCCTCTCGGGTTCAGCGCCATCCCTCCATTTCAAGCTGATCATTGCTCTTACATTTCAGCTATGATTTGCAATCTTAAGTGGATCAAATCAGGTTATTCCCGAAGTTCATGTGCAAAAATGTCACAAAGCTTCCCCCCTTTGCTGTTCTTAAAACCCAGAGGGAGGAATCTCTTGTGATCTGCTCTAGGTAATCAGTTGAAGTTGTTTCCAAGTCAGATAGATAGATGTTAATGGTAAGATACGATGATAATTCAAGCCTGTATTACAGTTTGAAATATTGCAGATTTTTAATATAATTTAATCAGCAGTACAATGTCGTACAGGACAGAGATTTCTAACTGCACGGCTCATAGCTTGAATTAACAGAGTCAATATACACTAACGTTACAGCAAAACAACTAATATTACACAGTTTATAGAATGACTTCTCTGTGACCTAAATTAACAAAACTATTTCTAGCAGCTTTAACTAACATTTGGCTGAGCAGGTTTTTCAGTTCTGACTGCTTGTTTTGTTTCTTTGAGTTTTCCATTTTGACATTTTTCTTCCTTCCCTCCTCCTTCCTTGTTTTTATCATAACCCCCACCCATATATCTCATACTTGGTTTTGTCTTCGCCCCCCCTCCTTACCTCCTCCTCTTTCTCCTCCTCCTACTCCGCCCCTCTTTGCTGCTGTAGCCTCACAGGCTGGGAAAGCTTGCCGACCAGGTAGGGAACCACCATCAATCCCCCCCCCCCCCAACCACCACCACCACCACCACTGCTTGTCAGCACGTCACTCATCAGCTGGCTTTAAGATCAAAGTTTTTAAGGGTTGCTCCTCAGAAAATTTAGGTTCTGAGTTTCCAATACTCCCTGTAGGGTTGAAAGGTGTGTGTGAAACGCTTGTAGCTTTCAGAGACGACAGGAGCTGTAGCCAGCTTGGATTCACAAAAGTTAGGGCCCGGTCACACCAGCATTTATGACGAAATTACGAAATAACAGACCAAATTTCAGTGAAATCGCTGCACTGTGTGGATTTGCACACCCCAATCTCAGAACAAACTGTCTGTGGTTGTGTTGCATTGTGGGTAATGTAGGCACCGGGTTTTGACAAGGAGGAGGAGTGCGTGTATTAAACTGGTTCTGCTGCATAGATTTTAACAGTGTTACAGGAGTGTGATGCTAAATCAGTGGAGTCCTTTTTTTGTTTTTTCCGGCGCTGACCTTCGAGGAAACGGAGAGTCAAAGAGGACAAAAGGTGAAGAAGCTGTCGTGTTGGCTGTGTTGTACCATCTAACTTTCCATGACCCTGCTCTGCCAGAGTATAAACTGCCTCATTAAAGTGACGCATCATGTTCTGCAGTCGACCGTGACACAGGAGTCGATGGGCCAAATAAACAAACTTATTGTCAGGTTAGCGACTGACGGCTAGGCGAACTTTCAGCACCACAAGGACGTGAAAATTATTTTTCTGGTGCCATTTTCTGGTGTGACCGGGCACTTAGAAACTTCTCAAACTACTTCTCCTCCATGTTCTAAACATAAGACTGTATATAAAGATGGACGACGCGTCCTTTAGCTACCTTGTGGAGATGATGCTGTCTTCCATTTTGCGCTCTGGGTGTGGGCGGTGGTGGCCTCTGTGTACGGTTTCCCCTCTGCAAAGGTTTTTTATCCCGAATCACCTGATTCCTGAGAGAGAAAAGGGGGATGGAGGGACGGTGGAGGAAGAGAGAGGTCGGAACGGGGGTCTTTAACGCCTTCTTTTTCTCTGTCTTGATTTTTCTTCACAATGTTCACTCCCTCTCACATGTAGAAGTACAGCAGCACAGAACTGAGACACTTAGCTGATATCTACGTAGGTTTAAATCACATCTGCAACATTTTTCATAGATTTTGTGGTATATATGTTCTCAGGGCTCTGCCACTGAAGAGTTTTTCCGTCATCATCACCCCTTTCTTCCGTCTTTCTTTTCCCCTGGCTTGGTATCACTTTTCCCTCTTTTCTTCCCTCCAAAAGAGTTTTATTGTGACTTTTTTTTTTTTAATGTTGGGATATCTTTGTTAATATTATAAATTAATCTGCGTTTTGTTTTGCCGATTTCCTTCTAAAATCATCCCACTGCTTTCGCTCCCACGTTGTTCTCCCCACCGTTTTGTAAATGTTTTGTGGGATCCCGTCTTTGCTCTCAAACCCAAAGCTTTTCCCTCGGCTGCGAAGGGAAAGCTCGTGTCTGCGCGCACTAATGCACGAGCAGTAGCATCCACAGCGCCCCGGTATGAGTAGAAGTAGTAGTTCTAGTAGTAGTAGAAGTTCCTGTCATGCAGTTGTACAATGCTAGTAGCTGTACAAAAGGACATTGTGTGACCCTGCAGTGTTAACTGTTGCTGTTGGTGTTTCTCAGGGCACCTCAGGACCCGACCCCACAACTGTGTATGTTGACATGAGAGCGCTGCGGCACGACAGGTGAGTTCAACAAACCACACACCTGAGTTGAATGAAGTTATTCAGTGTTTTTTTTTTTTTTTTTTTAATCTGAGAAACTAATCTAACTTCGTGCTTTTCCAGATGGAATAAGTCAAAGCAAAGATTAATCAGTCGTTATATAGTTGATTCTTCGTCATGTCTTGGGCTGTTGAAAAGCTAGATGGTGTACGTGGTTGTTGGTACTCAGAGCAGGTGACTCCTGATGACGCTGGTAATCCCGTGTCCTCTAGCGCCACCAACAGGTCAAAACTTCCACCAGTCCAGAACACCTGTAAACCCTAATGATCAAGTTACTGTCAGCCACGGCTACGCTTTAATGCCAACTTTAACTTAGTATGTTGTCCCGCTGATGTTAGTGTAATACATGCTAATGTTGGCTAAGATGCTAAAAGTTACATAATAAATGTTAGTATATGGGTGTTAGCTTGCTCAACTAATTAGCCTATAATTTCCTAATAATTCCCTAGGACGAACTGAACAATCGAATACTGATAATTGTAGGAAATTGGAAAAAACAGAAAAGTTGAGAGACAGTTATTTGAGTTTAGTTTATTGAGTTTAAAGCCGTGAAAAATTAGCTCTGTTTAAACCCAAATAAATATCCATTATAGTAAATATTTTTCTCCATGTGGTGAATTATATGACTAATTCATTGAAAGTGTATTAATTGAGCACCGTCTCCACATTGTAATTTCCAGGAACCTTCCTATGAATTTACTGTTAGAAGTTCATTTCTAGGAAATTATCCGTTACCAATAAGGCCCTAATAGAATATTGATTTTATGTACAAAAACAAATAAGTACAGATACTCAAGTGTCTAACAAGCTACTTTTAGAGGAACTTAAAACAAATCTTATTAAACGCCTTTAAAATGAATAAACAGCTTCCAGTTAATATTTTAACTGTATTTGATTTGCACAAGGGTTTTTGCATTTACATCCAGCTCAATAATAACATCCTCTTGTATTTTCTCATATCCGATTTCATCCCACAGTGAATCTGTTTTCAGACGTTAAACATATTCTGCGCCCACAACATTTTGTGTTTGGTCCTGTGGGATTTCGGTCCTGGGCTCAGCAAACACTCCCAGAATAAATAAAGTGCTCAGTAAAGATCCTCATTCTAATGCACGACTTGTTCTACAGCCGAGATCCTCATCGCTCCTGGCTGATTGTAGAAAGTTTGAATATAATGAGAAGCCGAAAGTTTCTCCCAGACGATACGACGATTTCAGGCATGTCAGCTTGACGCCCCGACTGTCACCCTCACAGCCTCTCCACTTCCTCTAAAACACTCCCAGTCTGAGAAAGATGCACTTGAGTCACATTTCATGCTGGGTGACACCATAAATAGCAGCTCGGGAGTCTCCAGAATTTCTTTTGCCAGAGTTTTGGCTTTCAGGGGAGAAGGCTGACTTGGTTTGCTTTGAAAATCGCCGCGAGGGCTCGACATTAGTGTCAGATTTCATGTCTTGAGGTGGTAAAACACAGTCAGCTTCCAGGCAGCAGAGATGGACAAACACTCTGCGATGACAAGCAAGACTTGAATTTATTCAAATAGCTCATGACAAGGTGGTCCGGTGGGATTAAAGGAACGACACTGAGACCACTGCGGCTCGGCTAGACACCAGCTCACAGCTGAAACTTTAAAATGTAAATTTAAACTTGTCAGGAGCTGTTAGCAAAAGTTTCCCAGTGTGTCTGGGAAACTTGAGTTTCCTGTTCTGTGATCCAGCAGATCATTATGGCTCTGCTGTCATTTCCCTCCAGAGAAGTCTCAGTACATGAAGCAGCGAGTCCTGCTGAGTTTAAATATAACTGCCAGTGTGCATGATTACATGTAATCACTGCTGATTTAAGCAGGTCTGTTTCTACCAGAGACGCTCGTGTTTCTCGTTTACAGTCTGACCAACCACTTCTGTCAGCTTCCTTTGGGGATCAATACTTTTATTTTTTATTTTTAGTTGTTAGAGCAAAAGTATAATTATTGTTTTTGCCCAACATCCTTTATTTCATCTCAAATGACATATTTGGAGATTAACTCTTGAGCTCATTTTAAAAAGTCCCAGGTTTGTTCCTGTCAACGAGCTTTTACACGTGTGGTGTTCAATATGGAAATCAAATCAAACAGTGAAATATCAAATACTTTATCCCAAAAAGGAGAAAGAAATTATTTGGTTAATTATCCGATATTACAACTTTGTCAGTCCATGTCCTTTTTGAATCATGAAGGTTTAAAAAAAAAAAAGCAAAAATAAATAGAATAAAATTACATTTTTACCTTCGTATTTACAGACTAAATATTAGTATCTTTTATGTTTGCTTTAATGTTGTTTAATGTTTTGCTCCACAGGGTCAGACTAGTGGAGAGGGGGTCACCACACAGCCTGCCACTGATGGAGTCTGGGAAGGTAAGGTTTTAGTTTTCTCCTCTCCCTGTAATTAAAATGATTAAATAATTTAAATGTTGATGTTTTGTATATTTTTAGTTTATGCATGTGTTTGGTTATGTATGTATTTATTATCGTTTCCATTTTATTTTGCTTTAATGCTCCATTGAAATATCTGCATAGGTTTTGCATATCGTGAAAACAATCAAAGAAATGTTGATGTTTTGTCTCTGGTTCCTGAGCAGATCCTGCCGGGGGTCCGAATCATCATCGCCAACCCAGAGACCAAGGGACCAATGGGAGAGTCACATCTGGGCGAGGTTTGTCTGAGTTTCAGCTACCAATCACTTTTTACCCAAACCAAAGATCATGACAACAGCAGGAAGGGCTGACCAAAGAGGACACACATAACAGAATATGTAGAGGAAGATAGAAACAGACACGCAGCTAAAAACAAGGACAACAAAGCTGGAAAAAGGAGGTAAAAATAACAGAACTATTACATACAAGTAGGTGTATATGTAGAAATACTGGACCAGTCAAGTCACTTATCACTAACAGAGCGGCCATTCGTTTACAGTTTTGTACTTCCTGTTTAGTTTGGACTCGCCTCTTCCTGTCTGCAGAGAAGAGAGACGCCTCCTTACCTGTTGCCTCCATATCTGACATTAACGTGGGCAAACTGGGGTTAATGTACTGCAGCCCGTTGCAGCAGCTATACACAAGTTCCCTCTTCAGTCAGGGTGCAAAGTCGACACTAAACGATGCGTTGAAACTAGTTAGTTTGTGTCGGTGTTTGGTTGCACCGCGGAGACTTAAGGTTCATCTAAGCTACTGATGAAATCGCTTGTTCGATCGTTGCTAGAAGCAAAACGTAACCAGTTTGTTTTTCAAGATTTAGAAAACGATTCTTCGTATTTTAGAAAATAAAAACATCTTTATATTACTCCTTAAACAACTTGTTGGATTAAGCAATTAATAACAATTTGAATCATCCTTTTAAGGAGTTTATTAAATAAAACCAAACATTTGTTGGTTCCTGATTCTCCGATGTTCTTAAGACATTTCAGACACAAGCAAGTCATTGATTAACTGAAAATATAACTGATAAACTCATTGATAGCATGAGTCTGTTTCTCCTTTTACTTACTCATTATATCTCCAAACACATGCAGCAGAACTTTAACAGGAGCTCCACCTGCTCCACCTGCTGTAACAGCTGATGTCGTATGTTTGTAGATCTGGGTGCACAGCGGCCACAACGCCAGCGGTTACTTCACCGTCTACGGAGACGAGGCGCTGCAGTCGGACCATTTCAACTCCAGACTCAGCTTCGGAGACACGCAAACCGTCTGGGCTCGAACCGGATACCTGGGCTTCCTCCGCAGGACCGAACTGACCGACGCCAGCGGAGGTGAGGACATGACCCCCTCATTCAGTACCGTCAATGTGTGACTGATGGGGCTGACACTGACCTGTAATGGTGTCATATAACAGAGAGGAGGTCGGGATTAAACAGCTTCAGGGCTCATTTTAAGGGCTGCCTACCTCGAAGGAACTTATTGATGATGTTGTTTGAGAGTTACGTGATGGTCTAAAAGCTGTTTCCTCTTCCTCCCACTGTTCAAAAACGAAGCCAAAATATCCCGGATACGGAGCCAGAGTCTGCACAATAGAGATCCGCGATATCGAGTTCCCGTCCATACACCTGTCAGAACCAATCATGAGCACACCACAAGTTGTCAATCATGATGTGACGCCACCTTTTTATAGCATCAAATAACTAATTAAAACCAAACTGATCAGAAAAATGAACACTTGAACAAACATCAGCGTGATAAGAACTACCTAGAATGACAGAAACCATCTTTGGGAACATTTTATTTGACTTATACTTTGACTTTTCAGTTTGGCCCATGTCCCATCTGCTAACAGAGGGGGCGGGGCTTATGACCTATACTGCAGCCAGCCACCAGGGGGCGATCCAGGTGTTTTGGCTTCACTTTTGGGGAGCCGTCATGTCGTCCATTTTTATATACAGTCTGTGGTTCAGATGTTTAGACACTGAATATTGGGAGAAAATCCAACCATATCATTACTAAATCGACAAGGATTTTCACCATGAGGGGAGTGAACTGATGTTATATACTACAGCCATTATGTATGGACTTTTATTATTTGACCTTAAACCAGGATTTGTTGAAAGTATTCTGGCCAAAATGGCAGCACAGTCATGTGAAGTAACGCAGCACACTTGCAGTAGTATCCTCTGTTTTTTGATGATTTATTAACAGACATTTTATTCACCAGATCCAAGTGGAATTTGTTGTGAACTTCTATGAGAAATGACGTCCTGCATCGGGAGAAAGAAAACTTCCAGAACTTTAAAAACACTTTTTTCTCATTGCGTGTGCGTAGAGCGCCATGACGCCCTGTACGTGGTCGGCGCTCTGGAGGAAGCCATGGAGCTCAGAGGGATGCGTTACCATCCCATCGACATCGAGACCTCCGTCATCAGGACGCACAAGAGCATCACAGAGTGGTGAGGAAGCTAACGTAGTTTCACCAATTTATAATTAGGTTACGCAGGTTTGTAGCACATTTCTGAAAAGTTGGTCAAAATACATTGTGAAGACTGAATGTTTCCATCTCCTGCTATCTGGATTTACATAATTAATGGTTCACAAGCACCCTGTGGTTGCAAGGCCAGTGTCTTCCGACTGAGGTGGTTACATGAGGCATTTTTTACCTTTCTTTGTGAGATCTTGCAATTTTTCCACCAAAAAAAAAAAAAGAGGTCAAATTGGACGAATGCTGGGCGGTATGGCATGGATACAAACCTGGGTTTTCTCTGGGTGCTCCGGTTTCCTCCCACAGTCCAAAGACGTGCAGGTTGGGTCGATTGGCGACTAAATTTCCCGCCATGGCCCTCCCAAAGGATGAGCAGGGTGCCAGATTCAACTAGTTCCTGATGATAATAATAAAAAACAAGCCTCAATCTCCCCAAATGAACCGTGTAACTGTGATTACAGGCTGTGAATCGCTCTGACCAAGCTTCTCCAGTTGACCATTTTTTAAGTTAACAAAACTGAACCATTTCAAATTTAACAACTAAAACCATGTGATATGATTTATGGAGTTTGTTGGAAAGAGAGCACTATGGTTACATTTTACAGGGTTCGTACAAAGTCTTGAAAGTTTGGAAAATGCTTAATTTTAACAGTTATGTTTTCAAGGTTAGGGATATGCTTGAATTTAAACCTCATCGGGCATTTCATCATCTACACAATCACTCGTGTAAACCAAAAATTGTTTGTCGTCTCCTGGCATTTATAGTAACAATGTGATTACGAAGGCTACGAGAGTCTGGAAATCTTTGGTTTAGGTACCTTGAAACAGCTTGAAAAGTGCTTGAATTTTACTCTTAAAAAGCTGTACGAACCCTGCTTTTAGACTTAGTTCAGGGGGCAAAAAGTTACAGACAGGGATTCACTTTCATGGCTATTTCACTACACACACAGGGCATTCTGACATCCTAGACTTAGACTTACAGTTATGAAGTATTACCTTAAATTTACATAAAAATTGGGCAAAAATCGGTGCAATTTAGTTGGAATTGCTGCTGGAAATTTGGTTAATTTCGGCTCAAATTATCACAAAAAAACCCTGTGAGATCCTGGAGGGACATACGTCATGTGCATGTTTCTTCTTCTTCTGTGCCTCCAGCGCGGTGTTCACATGGACCAACCTGCTGGTGGTGGTGGTGGAGCTGGATGGCTCGGAGCAGGAGGCCCTGGACCTGGTCCCCCTGGTCACCAACGTGGTGCTGGAGGAGCACTACCTGATCGTGGGCGTGGTGGTGGTGGTCGACATCGGTGTTATCCCCATCAACTCCCGCGGCGAGAAGCAGCGCATGCACCTGCGCGACGGCTTCCTGGCCGACCAGTTGGACCCCATCTACGTGGCCTACAACATGTAGCGCCCCCTAGTGGCCCATATGGAGGTGGATGAAGGATTATTTAGGAAGAAGCAAAGACGGTCGGCTCCTGAGACTGAATAAGAATAAAACCGGAGTCAGAGGCTGAATTTGTGGCACAAGGGGACAGTAGTAGGCGACTTTATCGCCCTGAATTTCGTCTGTCAGGCAGCACTTACTCCCAGGCTATGTACTGCTGCCAACAAGCTCCCAGAATCAAGTGGTTATATTTAGGTTATTAGCGTCCAGGCCGAGGAGGCGAGATTTGTACTCGGCCTGAGAGGAAGTGCAGCCGCCCCGATCCAGAGCAAGAAAGTCTCCCATTTGTGCCGATTGTTTACGGAAAAGTGGCAATCGGAGGCGGTAGAGGACAATCGTTAACGTAGCAAAGATCCGTGCTTTTAAATTGCGTGTGGCTCACTCTGTTTTCCCGTTAAGTATTTGCTGAAGTCGCTTGGGTTTTTGTTGTTTTTTTGGTTTGTTTTTTAAACGTCCTTGAAAAAGTTTAGGCTATTTTTTTGAAAAGGATATTTACACAAAAACTAAACAAACTGTCGAAAATTGATATTTTACGTTTTTACGATATCAACCATCACAAAGAGCGAGATATGTTTTGATACGAGGGTGGGGTCTGAAGGGGGGGGGGGGCAATCGCAGCTGTCCTTCAGTTTTCCGATGAGGTACTACACGTTTGTTTCATGTTAGCTTGTTGGGGTTTTTTGTAAGCGCAAGTGTTACATTTTTTTATTCAACGTTATTTTCTGAACCGTCCGTCCCATCTCAGCGGGAGATCAGTGTGCTAATTTTCATAAACTAACAGCTGCAGCCTTTAACTCCGTTTATTTGTCCGTACAAACTTTGCTTCCACCGAAGCAAAAACAACACGTAAATTCATATCATGTAAGTATGTACAAAAAGAAACTGGTTTAATTTATTTTCTTTCTCTTTTAGAAGTATATGACGAGACGTTCAAGAATGTTTTGCTCTTGAATATTTGCTAATATAAAAAAAACAAAAGCGTATTATCTGAGTGAAACACTCACATCAAGCATATTATGGAAAATAGAAATATATGATTATAGATTATATTAAAAGTTGAGTAAAGGATTCACACTAGACAGAAGCAGTTTGACACACGATGCTTTTTATCTGCATGTTGGTCTGAAATGTTTATCAGTGAAGCTTTGAGGACTTTTATTCCAGCTTCCACACGAAGAGTTCTGAACCAGTTTTGGAGAATAAACATCAACTTTTATTACATTAATTCCCTCAAATGTCTAATTGCTGCACTCCATATTTTTTCAAAGTGAGTAATTTATGTAATAATACACCTAAGATTGCATAATTTGCCCCCTTTCCCCCTCTGTAGTGAAGGGCAGCAGTTAAAACTTCTCCTTATTCAGAAATTTGAATCTTAAAATGTTTAGAAACTGGATAAAATCTGTGATATCAGAATAGTTTTTACAGTAAAACAACTTTCATCCTGTGTAGTGTTTATACAGGGTTCATACAACTTAAGTTGAGTAAATTTCAAGCACTTTCAAGGTACCCAAACCAAACATTTTCAGACTGTCAAAGCATTTATCATCACATCTAAATAGTTACTATGAATGCCAGGAGACAACAAACAATGGTTTGAGTGATTGTGTTGATGATGAAACACCAGATTATGTTGAAAACTTTAAAATTAAGAATTTTCCAAACTTTCAAGACTTTGTACGAACCCTGTATATACGTGTATAAAGTGAATGCCAAAATAATCTATTTTCATTGGCCTTTATTGTATATTTTCATTAATTTACTTTTCCGACTGAGCCAGGTGTAAAAATATAATCTCTAATTTCTGCTCAGTTTCTGGTGGATAACAGATAATATGCAGTATTATTTAGTGGGTTGATGGTCAAACACAAAGACGAAACTCAGCATCAAATTGTAATTTAGGATCACAAGTGACTAATTCAAGGGAGGAATTCATAAAAAAGTATTCCCTAATTTAACTAAGGACCTTTGCTGTGAGGGAGCATAAAGTGATCCTGGACCTTTGCTGCCCTCTAGTGGTGACCAGGAGGAATTAAAACATTGTCCTTAAAAGTTTGTTGTAACTGGAGTTGGTGTCACTTTTCTGAAATTGTGAGGATTTCTCACTTTGGATCAGAACTCTTCACGTTCATCGGGGAACAAACAGGTTTCCTGATCTTTAAAATGTAATAAATAAGAACAAGAGGTTTTTTTTCCTTACTGGAATGAAACTCCTCAATTCCAGAAGACCAACAGCAGTACTGGATTATTTTCTTTTAACACCTCCGGCTGGGAAAGGTGAATCCGAGCGTCCCCGTAAAGGCAGGCAGGCGAGCAGCCGCTACTATTGTAAATATCAGAGTCAGAAGTCCTTCATATTTTTACATGGACAGATCAATCAGGGCTCATACAGTGATGTCACGACACGAGCAGACTGACACAGGAAGTTTTACCAGAGACCCTTTAACTCAGTGCAGAGCTGTGGAGAGGTCAAAGGTCGCAGGAATACGACGTGATTTGAGGTCGAAGCTTCTTGAGAAAGTTGTAGCTTCGACACACGAGGATTTTTGAAGAGAAAAAAAAAAAGCACTTTCTTCACAGTTTGTTTCTCTTTCTTTTATCAGCAAGATGAGATGTACGTCCCCCAGTATGTTTTTTTAACGGTTTTAAAAATGTCTTATTTGAGTTGACGTTAAGTCTTTCAATTAAATAAATATTTCAACAATTTTGACAATAAAAAATGGGATGTTAGCGTATTTATTATTATTGCTACGCAGGTTTTGGGAAATTGTAGAACAAACGGGTCTAATGCAGTTTAATTTTGGTGTGTCGTACTTTGTCTTTATACATACTGTATAGCATTACAATATAATACTGATATATTTATATTAGTTCCCAAAATGTCACAGATGGAAAACTTCATAAATTTAGATTCAGCACAAGTCTGGGATCAATGATATTTTAAAGAAGTGAACAATCTAGTTCAGCTAGCTAATGTTAGAAACTGTTTTTTTATTCAGAGCTGAAACATTTAGTCAATTAATCTATCAAACTATTTTGGTAATTGATTTTGAGAGTGTTCACAATGTAAAAGAAAATTAAGTGTATTAAAAAACACTTCAAGCTGAAACGATCGGTCAATCAGTTGGTTCGATCAAGGAAAAATTTACCAACCAGTATTTGCTAATTGATTATTAGTTTAGGTCAATTATCAAGCAAACATTCCAAATAGTCTGTTTCATATCTTTGTAAATTAAATATTTTTGATTTTAAACAGTTGATCGAACAAAACATTTAAAGATGTCATTTTATTTTGTAAATGACTAAATGATTAATAGTAATGAAAATTATTGACACTAATTGATGGCATTACTTGTTAGTTGCAGCCCAGCTTTTATTACGTCCCTTATTAAATTATCAAACTGCCTAAATAACCCTTTTTGAGCTAAATATAACTTTTATTCCATATTCCAACACTATGAAGGCTTTTTAACGGCTCAGGCAGCGTTGATCTCAACTTTTATCGTCAACAAATCCCGTGAACCAGCTTCAAGCCCAGTTTCCTACTGAAGACAAATCTTTAAAAACACCTCACAAATACGTTTGTTTCATTTTTGAAAAAAGGCTCAGTAATTTCCTAAAACAGCTGCTCACTGTAGTTTTTACTACTGTTACTCAAACAGGAGGAAATAGTGCATTTGTTGGGGACTATTTTCAGCGGCGGATGAATCCACACTCGGTGCTCTAGTGAGCATTTGTGGCAGCACAAGCTGAAACACGGTCTCCTGGGGTTTTATATCAATAAACTGTAGTGAACACGAACATTTGAGGATCGTGTCACTTTACAGAGATTTGTTAGCGTTGAACAACTACAGCTTCCATGGAGGCTTTGACAGCATCCCACAATGGCTGATGGGATATGTAGTTGTTGAACAGTTTCATGGTTGTTTACCCGGTACGGAAGACGAGAGCGGCCGTGCTTGCAATTATTTTTTCCTCCCATTAGCCTACTTATAAAGTTCAGGGTTTGTACAAAGTCTTGAAAGTTTGGAAAATGCTTAATTAATTTTAACTGTTATGTTTTCAAGGCTTTTCATCGTGAGGGCGATGGAATTCTGTTAACTTTGTTTTGCAGTTGCATTTATAGTAACATGTTTGATGTCATGATAAAAGCTTCGAGAGTCTGGAAATTTGTGGTTTAGGTACCTTGAAAGTGCTTAAATTTTACTCTTAAAAAGCTGTACGAACTCTGAATGTTTATCAGAGATCAGGAGTGCCACGCCAGCATGCATAGATGGCGTCCTGACAACTGTAGCAGCTGATTTAAGCCAAAAATGTCGGATCAAGGAGAACCCATTATTGACCATGGCATCAGACTGTACTTCAATCAAGGTCTAAGCAACATTCAGATCAGTCATCGTTATTTAAAGAGAAGACAACGAGATAAATTAACTCATCTCGAGATAACGGCATTAAATTGCAATCACGGCCATTCTCGGCTTCCGTAACCCGGATTACAAAGGGAAGAAAGAAATCCTGTCTTACCTGTAGCGGCATCTTGTCTTGCAGATAAAGTTTTGGTTTTTTCTTTGCCCAGGTTTTGAGATTTAAAAACTTCTGCAGTCTTTCCAGAAACAGTCTCCTGGTTACAGCTGTCAACAGTTTGTATAGGAACTACTGTACTTCCTCGATAGAAAGTAGTTCCATTTAATCATCATCCAGAGTAACTGGAATATAGTTTCTGGAAAGAGGTTAAATCTTTTAAATATTTTTTTTCAATGTTTTGAGCACTCGGAAATCTCAGATATGTCTCAAAATCTGGACCAATAAAACCAAAACTATCTGCAGGCTAAAACACCACTAGCGTGAAGTGAAAGTGTTTTGGGTGAACTGACCCTTTAAAATTACATTTATCCAGTACAGTTGTAGATTATTGATCTCAGATTATTGACAAAGTTCAGTCATCAAAAACAACAAAAACTGGAAACACAGGAACTTGTTGATACATTTATTTCCTCCATGTTAGCACATAGAATATATTTATATACATATTGCTAGCTAAAGCGTCAGGAAAAAAAAGAGCATAGAAAATGTTAAGCCACAATTAAGTTTACATATGGACAGAAGAGAAGATGACCTACAGGAGGTGAGAACAAAGGGAACTTATCACTGGTTTGTTCCAGTTAGAAGTACATGAATACTCTGCAAGTGCAAGCAGGTACTAGTACTCCCATAGTATCATGTACTAAAATACTCTGGCATCAGAACAGTGAAAAGTCCAGTTACAGGCGACAATCTGATTGATTTACTCACTTTTTTCAAGCTGAAAACGGCTGAAAGATGATGTGATTTAGCTCGACTGAAGTTCCAGAAAATAAAAAAACATAATTGTCATATTGCATCACTCTGAGGGAGTGCAACTACGTCTTTTCTTACATGAGGAGAAAATGAAAACAACAAAAAGAAAAAGAGCCGGAGACACACACACCTTTACTCATGCAGTTAAAAAGAGATACAAACTGGAATGACATCAAAAAGTTTTCCACATCAGGGGGGAAAAAAATAAAAACTTTTCACACTGAAACTTTTACGTTCGGATGGACGAATATAAAAACAGTCAAAGAAAGAAAGAAGGTCACGTGTGTGTAACAAAAAACGTGTCGGTTTGGGAGAACATGCATTTATTCATCGGTTGGTTGGTTTTTAACGTGACGTCAAAAACAACACGCACTGAAATGTTCGGATACATCGAAGGAGCTGCGCAGCTTTCACTGAGTTTAAAATAATAATATTAAAAAAAAGAAAATAACCAAACCAGGAACACACACGTGTTGAAAATGACACAAACCTCAGAGTGTCGTGGTAACAACGGAGCTGATATGATAATGGTTGTACATTGTACAAAACTAGAACTAACAGTCATCAGGATCGCTGTGAACACAGGAAAAAAACAAAAAACTGCTGAAATGTAATATTTGTGAATTAATTTACAATGTACATAATATGAGGGAGGATGACATTTTATTTACATGTAGTGCAACGATTAAAAAAAAAAGAAAGAAAACGACGGCATGTTTGGCCTGAGAGCCTGCAGACGAGAACTGTGAGAAAACACAACATTAAACAACTCTTTCCAGAAATCAGATACTAATATGAGCGGGAAAAATAAATCCTAAACACAGCGGATGAGAAGAGAGAGGCCAAACAGTAGCTGAACTGTACAACAACATGTTACATCTTAAAGTGATACACTTAAATGAGTTTCCAAAGAAAGACGAGTGAGTCTGGAACAACAGTTACCGTAAATTCTCTCTAATAGCGGACTCTTTTCAAACAATACTAATCAACTTGTTTGTTCTTACACAATAATAGTTTTTCTTAGTCATTAAATCCCATTAAAAAAACCAACAATGAATGTATCCTCCTAACAAGTGTCATCTGTGTATCCAAAGCCTCAATCCCACACACATTCTAGGCAAGTTTCGAGTATTAATTCTTCACACAGTGAAAAAGGTGGCAAAATTAAGATTACTGAAAACAGTGATTGATTTTAAGTTCTGCATTGATGTACTTTATCAACTAATACATTATTCTCCCACAATGCAATGCACAAAGGAACTGGAGGAGCTGGGGGTAAAAAACTGAAGTAATTGTGGATCCAAGAACATCTCAGAAAATTACAAACTCTTGAGTTTTTAGGAAAAACATTTTGCTTTCTCATTGTTCAGGTTGACTGGCAGTTAAATGGCATCATACATTATTATTGTATCTTCTCCTGTTGGTATAAAACAGTGAAGCATATTGATTTCTTGTATTCCAACTGCAAAAACAGTGCAGCAGTATTAGTATATAGTACATACTTGATTCAGTTAGTATGTAGTACAGAATTGGGACAAGGCTTTGTTTGATGTCTCTTGGCTCATGAATTGCATGACTTCCTGTTTCTCCTTTAATAACTGAAGAAAACATTTACCACAACAATGAATACGTAGTACATACTGTATACACTTAGTATGTAGTGTGGAATACACACACGTATACCACCTGAACTGATGAAGGAAGTTTTGAGTTTTCATTTACAGCAAAAAGAAGCGACGAGATTTAAACACAACAAACGGGATAAAATAAGGGGAGTGAAGATATAAAAGCCTGGTTCTGTCTTTATTTGAGGTGAATAAAAGGTCCTGCCCGCTATGTGAGAATTTACGGTATTTTATTTGTCACATGTTAACAGAAGCACAAACTGATTCATCAGCAATCTGTGTGTAAAAAAAAAAAAAAAAGGATGCGTCTGTACAGAGTAACTGAAATATTTTCCTCCGTTCAGTTAATCGTCATAACCGAGGAAACAGTCGACAAACTTTAAAAGTCTTAGAGAAAATTAAAAAAACTGGCAATTTTATTGCCCCTTTGAAAAAAGATCCCAAGCACCATATTTATACACCATCAACACTCGACATCCAGCACAGAGGAAACTATAGAAAAGGTTAATTTGATCATTCACATTTGCATAATGTTTTATATTGGTCCATCCGTCATCACTGCTTATTAGACACCAGCGAGCTTCTGGTCTTCTCTTCTTTTCTTTTTTTTTTTGTTTTACCATAATTAATAAAAAACAAAACAAAGACAAACTATGAAACTATCAACATGCATGTAGCCTTACTGGGAGTAAGAGGGTGAGGAAAGAAAAAGGAACAGGCACTGACCACCAACTACAGCATAAGCAGTGAAAAAGTCTCATAGCTAGCCACTTCAGGTTAAAAAAGAAAAGAGAATGAATTTCGAGTGTACATCACTATAAAAAAAATGACACTGACGGAGCTCGGAAAAATATACATCATTTTTTTTTAGGTTGTAGGAGGGCGCAGGAGAGGGAGGACTCCCCAGATCTTCCCGGGTAGGTTCAACAAAATGTCAGATGTTTTTTTTTGGCAAAATTACAGGCATTTGGGTTGTTAAGAAAACCAAGTGTGCAAAAAAGTGGACAAACTGTCAAATCGTGGAACCTCTCTAAGATCCAGCTCAGTAAAGATTGCTATACATTTCTCCAATTTAGAACAAATTAAAAACTTTTTTAATATCTGTCATAAAAATTACAGTCTATTTAAAAAAAAAAGACCCCAGAAATGTGCATTATATTAGAATAAAAATAAAACATGGAAGCTTTATTTTGTCGGTGTCTTTTAAGGCCGACCTCGTGACCCTGTTCCCAATAAGTGACTTGAGGACAATAAGATTTTAGGTAGAAATGATAAAAAGGTGCCATCCACCACAATAGTTCAATGAAAAAAGACTAAATATATTAACGTCGGTGAGCCATGTCATCCACTATTCAAGATCAGTTTTTTGTTATTTTTTAAATAGGTTTTCTCTATGAAAGCAGAGCTAGTTCAATGCTGCGATGGTACTTACGGTATGTTTTCATTTTTTTGTAAGATCAACGGCGTGTATTTGTTGCATTTACAGTAAGAAAAGTGATTTTTTTTAAAAATTCTGGTAATAAAATGTATTCAGTTAATGCTCATCTGTTACTAAACGCTTAAATAACACATTCTCTGACACAAGCTCAAAATCAGCACTTCAGTAAAGAAAAAAAAAAAAATGGAAAGAAACGACAACAAAATCATACCATAACTCTGCATTCGAGTCATGCTCTCGAGCAATCTGTTCATGATTCGGAAGAAAGAAAATAAACAAAATATAGAAAGAAAAAATCAATACAATGGGTACGTTAAATAATAGAAACAAAATGAAAAACTAAAAAAAAAGGAGAACAAATTGCTCTTTTCACGCAGAAAACATCAGGTCCACAAAGTTTTCAGGAAGGCAAGTAGAGAAGCTGGAGGGAGGTGTGTGTATGTGTGTGTGTTATAGACACTGACTGACAGGAGGAGGAGAGGGTGAGAGCCAATGGCGTGCTGTGTAGGGTCAGAAGGGGGCGGGGCTTGTTCATCTCTTCCTGCGGCAGGTTCGTTTGTGGTCGGCGTGCCAGTGCTCCTGCTGACACTTGATGGAGCAGTACGAGGTGTTCCAGCAGCAGTGGTACATGGCCTCCTCCTCACAGTTATAACACTGAAAACGAGACACAGTGGTCAGCTGCAGGTCAAACACTTAAACAACAACGCGGGAAAAGGCCATTATAAAAAGGACAGCTCCGGCCCTTGATTGTGATTGGCTGAGCAGGACAGAGGAGGAAGGTACAAAAGAAAGGAGAAATTAAATCAAAGGAAGTGAAGAGCGAACGAAGCCAGGACCGTTAAACAGACTATGTGGTCCGTTAGCTGTTTTCAGACCTGGACCTGGCTATTGATTTAGGCTAATAATCACCCCAATCTTTAAGCATCCTTTCCATTGCATCTGTGTGTTGCCTGGCAGAAGAATGATTATTTGTTATCAATAAATTACCGCATTTTTTTGTTGCTGTGCATTCATGCCAGGTATATGTAGTGACCGTTTTATAAAAGCAATACGCCCCGCGAGGCTTTCTGCTTTAAGATACACCAGCTTTAAAAACACTGAGAAAAATTCATTTACAGCTTGAAAGCAACAACGGACAAACTGAGCTCCCTGAAAAGAGGAACTAAATATGAATAGTAATAGAATGATTCTAATTATAGTAGAAATCATGTATAGTATAACAGAAAAACTGTGAATTATACTATATTTTGAGCTGATGTGTAGGATCAGTATCAGGGTGGATTTATTTATTTTTCTTAAAACTTAATTTGGACCTCAAATACTGTATACACCCACAAACATCACATATACTACACAAACTCATCTAATCCCGAACAAAACAACACAAAAACCCAAGACACCAATATTACTGAGAAATAAATAAAACACAAGCAAGCGCAGCCATCATATCTGACATCAGGGAGGATTTTGAATTGATTAGTATCAGCTGTATAAATACAAATACATGACTTAGTTCAAAAACGCCCCGTCAAACTCATTTAAATCTCTGGGACTGTTTCCAAACAATGTGAGCAGAGCCACTTTACATTAAGAAAAATAAGTGGTAATTTTGAGTTTAATTCAGCGATATTTTAAACCAGAAAACTGAATGTGAACTTCAGTGTTTGGTTCATGTTAGAAATGAAGAGTCTTTCTAAATCCTGTTCAAAGCATCCTGCGACTACAGATTCACACTGACACTCCTCTCTCCAAACATATCATATAAAAATATGACAGGATACTATACTAAATATTTTAGGACACCACTAAAGCTGTGATCCAGGCTGTATGTTCTTAAAGCAGAGCTGTTCAGCAAAATGTGATCATTTGAATGTAGTTTAAGGTATGTGGGCAATAAACGGCTATGTTATGTAGGAAGAGAAATATTGTTATTGACAGAAAAACACACAGCCACGACATCTCATGAAATAACCAAATTAATCTGGACACGGGTCACACGAAAACAAAAAAGACTCAATAATGAATAAACATTTTCGGTATAAACATTCAAACTTAAGACAGGATCAACTACAGTTACAGAGCTGAAAATAAAATGTGTCCAGCACTCACCCACTGCTTCTTCTTGGTCTGGGAGATGAGCTGTTTGTGTTGGGCCACCAGCTTCTTCACCTCCTCCACCAGCTCCTCTTTACACTTCTCCTTCACCTGCTTACACTTCCTCTCCATCTCCGCCTGTGCTCCGGCCACTGCCTTACTCACCGCCTGACGCTTCTCCTCCTCCATCTCCGCACGGAGCTGGAGAAGGGACAAAGACAGGCGTGGTCCAATACGTGCTCAAACTCTCAAAAGATCTCAAAGATTGCCAAGCATCAAACACAAACACACCTTCTCCAGAGCCTCCCTGACCACCCTCTCCGTCTCCCTCTTGTTGTCGGCCTTCATCATCTCTTTGACGTCGTTGAAGACCTTGGTGTACTTCTCGTGGCACATGTTCTGGCAGGCGCCGTCGCTGTTGGTCTGGGTGCCGCGGTGCAGCGTGCGTGGCGACCCTCCATTAGCCTTCTTGGTCTGTGTCGACACCGACAGCTTCTCGGGCTGCTGGGGCGCCGAGGACACTGGGATCTCCTGGCTGGAGCTGACCGCTTCCATCTCTGGCTCTGGGTCCTGGTGGAGAGGAGAGGGCGGGAGGGAAGAGAGACGTTTTTACGTCACACATACACAGACGAAAAAAGACACAGGGTTTCTGCAGTTAAGTTCAATTAAAGACTTTTTAAGACCTTTTTATACCACATAAAATGCAGTGTAACACCTGGGTTGCTATGAAAGTATGATGGAAAACCAGCAGGGACGATGTGGCATAGAATTATTTATTATATCTTTTTTTAGTACTTCCACGCACTTTATGACAATAACTCGTAATGATATAATTAATGAAATTCATTGCAACTTGGACCCAGATAAGTGGCAGAAAATGGAGGGATGTATTAACCAATGAAAATGATTAATTCATTTAAGTTTATGCTGAAATTGAGATGTTTGCTTCAGGGCTGATGGTGCTGCCTGAAACTGTCTCCTGCAATCCAACTTTTAGTTTATTAGATGTTTAACGCCTCCCGACAGCCTGGAATCAGATACAATAACATTTTATAACTAACACCATTTTTAATACCTTCTCAGGCCTTTTATTTGATTAAGGAAATTGAGCTCTATGCGTTTTAAGACTTTAAGACAATAGCTTCCAGGAAACAAAATATTTGGATATTATTGGTCCCAACATTTCCTTGAAACTTCACTACATCCTGCTGCAAAGACAATAAAGCTGATGCAGTAATATTACACAGCGAGCAGTGCATTAAGTGTAACGCTGGTCATCATCATAGTGGATTTATCTTTTTGAGATTAATGTTTTACATGAACATATAACATACACAAACATTTTTGATAAAGATGAATAGTTTTTTAGTATCTGTAAAATCTGTACAAATCTTCCTACTTGAAATATATATTTCAGCGACAATCTAATATCAGCCGACATATCGGCTGGGAAGATTTATCGGTCGGGCTTTTGTCGATTATTTTGGTGTGACGAGAGTCTCACTTACACTGGCTTCTTCTTTGGGCTCGACCATTTGAGATCGACGACTTTTCTTAGCTTTGGGCTCCTGGCTGCCTTTGAGCTGGGAAAATGGGAAAAAAGAACAAAATATTACAAAATAAGCTTTTAAGTACCTTAGTGTTCCTTCCCTGTTCCAATATAAACTGAGAAAGTGCTGTGGGCAAACTGATGTTAAGCATTTGACTTAATAATTAGGAGGGAACCTGGAAGCTAAAAACATTTACAATTTAAAAACAAGTTACAAAAGCTATTAACCATCTGTATTTTTGAAAGATGTGATGCAGTCTTAGACCACTTGAGAAAATTCAGTTTAAATCTGTTGTCTAGAGAAAACCATAAAGAAGTGCTGTGATTCTAAATTCCAGAATAAAAAACCTAAATGTTTTATCAACTGTTTTTTTTATACTGTTTGTCTTTGTAAAGGCAACAGGTAACTTTATATGAATAAAACACCTACAGCTACATGTTTTCATTTCCTGCTATTCTCCCCTAAACCTTTATTATTTCTACTTTGGTATTCTGATATGTTCATCATGGCAATTAATGACCAATTATGATAATTAATAAAAATGTTTTCAAAGAAAAAATAAAGCGAATAATGCTAAATACCATGTTGTACTAACAATGTGCACTTCAGCCACCAGACGGCACTATTTACTGTATTTATCTCTAACTTTCTATTTAAATGTATTTCACCTGACAGTTTACTGATGACTGTGTTGCTCTTTTACTGTCTCATTTTATCCTTTTTCTCCAAATAACTGTCCAACGTTGGATTAAATAAGTTTCACAGCAAACTACCTGCTGGTTCGGTGTTTTGGTGTAAGTCTGCAGCAGCACGAGGTGGATTCATGTTTATACTAACAGACCTGACAGGGAGGTACAACAGAAGTGAAAACCTCAGAGGAAGTTTTAAACTGGTGGTAACGAGACTCAAGAGTAAAGGTGTGAATGTTTAATGTGTTGTGACAGTGAGAGATGCCGTTTGTTGTGTCAGACGTTGTTTGACTTGAAGTCAAGATGACAGAAAGACACGAATAAACTAGGCAGCAAAAAAGTCTTCTTTCTACCCATCTTCACCTTTTCTGTTTTTCTGTTCCTGCAATGTTATATAAATAAAGAATACATTTAAGACTTTAAGAGGACCCGATAAGAACCACTCGCTCACAACAAGCACATAAAGTAGAGACAATACCCAATATTGAAAGGCATCAGAAACAGGTAAAGTTTTGAGACTCATTTCAAAAGATGTCTGAGGTTCTCAGGAAAGCTGATCCAACATCTCAATCTCAAACTCTGCTGGCTGCAGCTTCTGGATCAGACCACATGAAGAGCTGATTATAAAAGTCACTTCCCGGTGAGGTTTTGACGAGAGGCCTCTGTTCACTTTGCAATGAAATTGGGGGTTTTCAAGCACTTTCAAGGTACCTAAACCAAAATTTCCACACTCTCAAAGCTTTTATCATCACATGTTACTACAAATACAATAGCAAAAAAACTTTTCATTTTGGAGCCCATGTCAGTCAATCTAGCTCCAGTCCGCTCTGCTCTGCGTCTGGTGTGAGACGCCAGGAGAAATGACGACGGGATCGTTTCATTTGAAGTATTGGTTTACATGAGTAATTGTGTAGATGATGAAACACCAGATTATGTTGAAAATCAAGCATTTCTCAAGGAGTATATTCGAATTCCAGCATATTCCTAACCTTGAAAACATAACGGTTAAAATTAAGCATTTTCCAAACTTTTAAGACTTTGTTTGAACTCTGCTAATTACTCAGCGACTTAACCTCCAGTTGATGCTGTGGGCAGAAGTCAACTAGTTGTGGATAATATTTAATTCTATTTAATTTATGGCAACATCACTAGATTTACAGTTACAGATGGTACAGATGGTGATCCAATCTGCATAATATTGCTTATTTGTAACTATTTATCAGCATGTTGTCACACTGCAGGAGCCCAACAACATCTGTTCTTCTCCATTCATGTACTGCAGTCAGCTAATGATAATTTGTAAATACACCTGCAGGCATTTCACAATAAATGTTTTTAATGTGAAGACAGCGTTGGGCCTTTATTGTAAAACAACCACAGGAAGTATTGACTACTCTAGAGCGTTTACCAAAAGAAGATTTAGACAGTTTTCAGGAAGACACTTTTAAACATCGCATGAATGAAATTTATTGATATCACATCTCTGTTAAAACATGACGAACTGGAGCAAAACCAAAAACAACAAGGACTTACAACAATTAACGTCTTACAGGAGTAGTTTAGTGCTGCTGCTGTATGGGTTGCATTTAAACTCAAGGTGCAAAGACCCAATTCTGCCACACGTATCAGTAAAGTTCAGCATGATGAAAATAGGAATTGTAAAAATCTAATTTTTAAGAATAAAACAACATTAAAAAGAAGTGGCCAGTAACTGAACTGAGCCCACTTACTTGTCGGACCTGCTCGTTGCTGGTGGACGAGATGCTGGACTCAGCTTCGTCTGTCCGCTCCAGCCTGTCCATCCTCCCGCTGCTGCCCTCCTGTTGCTGCCGCTGGCTCTGGTTTTGCTGGAGAGGCTGGTGCGGCATGCTGCTGTCCTCCATCTTTGTTTTCCAAAAGCGGCCTTCCCTCAGGAAGCGCTGGTAGAGCTCCAGCTCCTCGCACGCCTTCTTCCAGCCGTTACTGCGCTTCACCTGCAGCTGCTGGACGCTCACCTTGATGTCCTGGATGTTGTCTGAGGGGATCCACGCTCTGGAAGACGAGGAAAACAATGCTTAATATTAACCAAGCAGCACTGCACCATTGGAATTCATTTCAGTGCATTTTAACAGCGTTTCAGTTAGTTTTGAAATCAAGAAACATTTTCTTTTTCTTTAACTATAATAACCTTGAATTAGCAGCTCTTAGCAGCTTAAAGTTGCTTTATAAATGGTGTGTACACCTGAGGGAACAGTAACAGGCCTCATTATAATTGTTGTGAAGAATAATAAATAATTCAAAAATAAAGATGTTTTGTAGTAATAAGGACCGATCAAACAGAAAAGTGATGCTGTGTGTTGCTGTGATGTCTGCCAGCTCTGCTAACCTCTGATGCTGGTGGCCAAAGAAGCGTACGTCCACCTGGTTGTCGTCCCTCTGAAGGACTTTGGCCGGCCAGTAGCCGAATCCTTTCATCTTGGCCCACACTAAGTCGTGGCTGGGGCTCTGCCGAGGCAACACACACAAAAACAAACCTAATGGGCCAAAGATACGACGCAGCGGTATATTTCTAAACAAGCAAAACGCAGCCACAGTTTCTTTTGCGGTGGGTTGACGGTACTATGCATACATTTGCAAGTATGTAATATTGTTTGATGACTAGGGCTGCAACATTTTTTACATTACTAATTAATCCTTATTATCTTTTCTTGTTTAACCAATCCTTTTAGTCTAAAATTGTCAGAAAAAAGTAAGCAAATGTCTGTAGCAGTTTCCCAGAGCAGTCAAACTAACAGTGATATTGGATAATAAATACACTTGACATGACAGAGCCACATTCTCTCAGATCAAACCACTGTTCTAAAAATATAAGTCGTTTCATTAAATTAAATGGACTTATGAGGGAGAGGTGTATCAATTAAATACAATACTATAATTGCATCTTACAACCGCTGCCAATAATAATAGTGGTATAAAAGTAATGCCTCTGATGTAAAAGAAACAAACAATAACATCTACGATAAAACTGTGAGTTGATGCATCTGTTACGAAATCGAGTTTGGTCCCAAGAAGCTGTAGGAGCAGGTCTGGTCGTACTCACACAGGGGTAACAGAACCAGTTGTCTGGCCGGGCGTTCGACAGGTAGAAGCAGTTCTTACACAACAACAACTCATTCAACTGGAAGAAGAACGACACAGAAGAGAGAGGGGATGAGGGAGAAAGGGACATAAAGAAAAGTGAAATGACTTAAAATCAAAGGAGACATATACCACTAAGGTCTTAAGCTAAGAACTCAACTAAAAGTCAATCTCACTGCTGTGAACTGTGAGAGAAAAAAATGAAACACTGGCACCTCATGGCATGTGTCGCTGAAGAGCAGCCGTGCGATCTCTGCCTGGTCGCTGTGAACTGCAACAAACAAAAATATATGTTTAACATTTTATTAATATCCAAATAATAACAGCTAAAATAATTGTAGGTTATTAGCAGCGAAAGAAAAACACAGTATAAGTGATTATATAAAATATTAGGATTGAAAGACAAAACAATTGGAGCGAGTGATATTTTAAAAAGAACGATGAATGGTGATTCTGGTTTTGATACCCAGTTTGCTCCTGGGCTCATTCTGCAATCATACATCATAAATCAAGCAGGTGTTGCAGTTTACAAATAGCATTTAATGAATATTTTCATCATGACATTTGGACCAATAACACCTGGTGATTCATTTCCATCTAGATTTCCAGATATGGGGTCTGGATTTCTAGTGGTAGAGCGGCTCAAAAGCTACATAAAAATGACACCTAGATACATACAGTAACATTTTCTGACTTTCTAGGACTTCCTATGCACAATTCAGAGCGTTCCCATGAACTAAAATTTATTTCTTTTGGGCTTATTATAAACTTAAACTTAAAGTCAACAGTGGGTTGAAATCCAAAAACAAAGGCACACTGTAAAATATTTAAATTAATTTTTCTAAATTTAAAATACTCATGCCACACCCCCACTTATAAAATTCCCAGAAATCCTCCTATTCCATAATAATAATTCCATAATATTACACATACAGTTTGGGCTGAGTATCGAACCTCAATACTCATTTTTGCTACAGACAAAAAATGTGTCTGTAGCAGAGAATCAAGGTACTGAAAGCTGGCATCAAACGTGTCAGATTTATTATCTTGTTTACTTATTGTTTGATCACATAGTTCCTGATTTCATTTAAAGGTTCGCACATTTTAGACTTTTATTTAACTTTTGTTAAATGAAAAAAGGGGTTTGTATAAAAAATGTCATAAATGTAATGTCAAAAAATTGTGCTTTTGTATCAGTACCACGCTCATTGAGTCAACTTATTGATATTACTCTATCAGCCCACAACCTTTAAACTAAATGCAAAGGAAACCACACGGGGCAACATATTAAAACGTGCACAACTTTGACCTACCTCCATACAAGATGGCGGTGTTGTGAACAATAAGCTGAGCGTCTGCTTTGAACTCCTCGAAGCTTTTATATTTTCCTTCAGCCAGGTTCTGAGAGAGAGAGAGAGAGAGAGAGAGAGAGAGAGAGAGAGAGAGAGAGAGACAGAGAGAGAGAGAGAGAGAGACAGAGAGAGAGAGAGAGAGAGACAGAGAGAGAGAGAGAGACAGAGAGAGAGAGAGAGAGAGAGAGAGAGAGAGAGAGAGAGTGTCAAAAATAGGGAAAGAGAGAGAAAATTGGTCAGAAAGAGAGGGAACGAGTACAAAGAGGTCTATTCACATGCTGGCTGTGAGTGTGTTTGGTGACCGACATGCAAGAGGTCCAAGAGAGGGCAGTGTACTTATTAACTAACACACACACACACACACACACGTCTGGGCAGTGCTCCAGAGTGTCTGGCAGAGGCTGGGTGTGATGCACCACAGCACAGCAGAGTCCTACCTGACCTCACACTCTCTCACACAAACTCAAAATTCAACACAAAATCTTACTCACACTGAAACAAGGTGTTACCAGTAAGAACTAAAATCTAAATCACGATAAATGCATCTCTAAATAAATCACGATAAATTCACATTTGGGTGTGGAGGGAGAGACGTGAGGCAAAGATACTGTGTGAGGTGAAAGGGACAGGTGCATGTCAGTGCTCTGAAAACAACAGGAAGTTAGTTACTGTGGTTTGGCCCACTTATCAACCCGGTCAGCAGTGGCTCTGACACACAGCTCAGGGAGGCACGTTAGGTGCCTGATTGCCACAATTTCTGTCAAAATTCGTATTCCTTCTCTGAGCCATAATCAGTCAAATCTGAACAACCAGGCACGATACACAGTTTTAGATTCAGTGTGACTTACACTTTTATTATTTCATTGGGATATCATTATCTCCAATGTCCACTGCAATGTCTCCTTATAACGCCAGAACTTGCCTGAGAATCTCGACATTTTAAGTTTCTTCAGTATCAAAGTAATCCAGTGATAGTTGTCTGTACATCCATGAGTACACACTGCTAATAGCTAATTCAGCAAATTGTGTGTGCAGGGATTTTTCAGCCTGTGGGGATTTGCGTTAGGGTTGAGAACAAACGTTTAAAAAACAGTAAGGACAATAGAAAAAAAATAAGATTTTAATGTATTTATCATTACATAAATAAATAAATGAAGCAGAAAAAGGGTTAGGAACGTAAGAGATAAAAGGAGTTTCACAGAATGACGCTGGGCATGACGGTTACCTCCTGGATGTTTGAGACGTCCAGCGCAGTGTGGATCAGCCGTTTGTACATGGGATGTTTAGTGTCTTTGCCTTTCTTGTTCAGATCCACTGCCTGCAATGTAGAGGAAGGATAATGATTTAATACCACTTTACAGAGAGGAGGGGGGTGTTAAGAGGGAAGGGATGGAGTGATGAAGCAGGGACACATGAGAGGCCTAAAGAGATGGAGGCAACATGGAGGGTAAACGATGATATTTGATACCATTTTTATACGGAGCGGTGAGATGAAGGAGGGATGAAGGGAGACAGGAAGTGGAGAACAAGAGAGGTGGAGGAAAAGTAATGAGATTTGACAACTTTTATAGAGCAGAGGTTGGAGAGCGAGGGAAGATTGAAGAAGGGATAGAGGAGATGAGCAAGCAGAGGGGGACACAATGGATGAAAAGACAGAGGAAGGAATAAAGGAATATTTTAAGAGGCCACAACCACAGACCACAGCCTGAGTGCAGAATTAAAGCATCCAATTCCAACTAAAATTACATAAGTTATGCTTTTTCCAAAAAAAAATAATGTTAGAGTTATTCAAAGAAGGAATATTTAAAAAATGGTCCTTTAGCCTCCAAGCTTCTGGGTGGATGGGCTGGCGTATGTATTTGAGTGACAGCTGAGCCAACAGGGGCAACAAGGTAAACAAACGTGTGCTGGTAACTGTGGCATTAAAGAATAAGGCAAAAGCATGGCTAAGTGATCATACAGCAATTTGTAATCACTGCACGGAATCACTGGCTTTCATGCAATGGTGAAAATTCATCTAACATGATTCAAACTTCATGTGCTATAAGAATAATGCAGCATTAAACCCAGTCCGACTCAAAGTAAAATCAAGCAGAAAACAGCAAACATTCACCTTGCCAGGGGCAGAATAGAGCCTACATCTGCTGAAAATAAAGGTCTTTTTTGCTTCCAACATATCTTTCTCAAAAATTAAGAGCCATAAGATTCTGATGAACAGAATTTAAATCATAATTTATAAAACACCCACACTAGGGACAGTTCGAAAACAGACTCGAGTTGGTTATTTTTCTAGAACACTTCAACTGGGTAAATGCTGAACTACATCACCACAAGACATGACGGACAAGAATCTGCTGTATTGTCATAGAGAAGTTGGATGAGTTGAAGGGGGATAACAGCAAAGATAATAGGTGGAAATAAATATGGTTGTTCTCACCCTCTCCTTCATACGCTGGACGATGAAGCGCAGGTATTTACTCATCTCCTGTTTGTTCAGGTTCTTCTTTTTACTGCCCTGCAGGACAGACGGAGAAAGAGGAAAGAGAGACGGAAAGTTTAAGAATCACAGCAGGATTTTAATCTGACCCTGCAGCCCAAATGCAAGGAGAGACAGACAAAGACAATGAGACAGAAACAGAGCTACAACTAAGTGGGAAAGAAAATATTGTTTGCATGAAACTTGCAGTGAAACTAGCATGTAGTTATTAGCTTTCTGCTAGCACAGACACTGGTTTAAATGATGATTACTGGCACTACTAACACATTTTTTGCATAATGAAGATCGCTGTAGTGGCAGTGTAAGAGGAAGAACAAGAACAAGAACAAGAAGATTTAGCCATTTAAGAGTAGACACACTTCCCAGTTTGACCACCTACCCTGCAGGCGCCACACTGCCAGTGGGATCCTCCATCTCTGGGCTTGAACTCCTCCGACAGACACTTGAGGTGGTAAACCCGGAAGCAGTTGTCACAGGTGAGGATGTCGCCCGGTAGGTGACACTCGAAGCAGTACCAGTCGTGGCTCTCTGCCTCCCACTCCTGCAGGAAAGACGCAGCAGAGCACAAGTTTGGGTGACCCCCCCCTCCAACCCGCCAACCACAGCAGGGGAGGAAATGGCTTTCTTCATCCTCCATCCTTGATTAAAACTAGCTCTCAGATTTACAGATTTATGATGACGGAAAATATTAAGGTAAAAGCACCAGGTTAACTTAAAGCTAAATAAAATAGAGCATTGGCTGGTGACCTGTTCAAGTCGCTGAAAGGTATTTCACTACTTTTCTTGATTGCTACGCTTCCAAAATGCACCAATCCAACAAATCCTGGTGCTGTATAGAAAATATGTGTTAATAAATTCCAGCTAAGGTGACTGAATAGTTCCAGACCTGGTAGCACGATTGTTATATCTAGACACTCTCTCATTCCCCAGTATACTTCACCAGCAACTTCGAAATACACAATTTCATTAAAATTGTACATGAGGCACTCTAAATGCAAATGCAATTTTTAAAAAAAACTTGGAAAAATTCAAAATATTTCCCCTTTTGTTTTACTTTCCTCCTGAATGTGAATATGGAAATATACCAAGTGTAACAGTATTCAATGAAGGAAGCGTAAAGAAACTGAAATGACTGGGCATGACTGGTCACTAATTCAAATTGTGCACCAGCTAAAAAAAAAAGTATAAAAAAGTATAAAAGTATAAGTATAAAAAAATCTCCCCTTCCATAGAAATAATGTTGAGCAGCTTTTCAGCAAGAGGCAAGCCTTTTTTATTTCTTTTATGGAGCTGCTCAGTGCCAACAGTTATACTGAGTTACCCCCAAGTGTGAATATGTGGAATTGTATTATTGCCAAACACAGCTCGGATTAAAAAAAGATCTACTGAATCCTTTCAATTAAAAATTTTATTTTAAGAAATAAGTAATGACTGAGAAGAAGGGAGATTTCACCGACCAATACCCACAATCCATTTACTACAAACTAGTTATGTGTACTGATTGCGGACATGTGTGTACATGTACCACACTCCTGCGTATCCATAAGTACATGAAGTCCTTGTACAACTACATATAGGCTGGAACTGCTGTTAGAAAACTAAGCGTTGAAGGTTTATCTCACCTACATAAAAATGATGTCTGATTTCATTTTTGTTTTTTCTTTGCAAACACTGCTTTAATGCATCTTGCATGCACTTTAGCTAAAACCACCTTTGTGTATTCAAATGAAACATCTGGTACCTCTTTGGGTAATTATTGTCTTGCCTTAGGGCTGGGTATCCAACCTCAATACCTTTCTGGTACAGAAGCCCCAATAACAAAATCTGTCAAGTACCAAACATTGGCACTGAATACCTCGTTAGATTAGTAGTCTTGTCTACTTTTTCTTTATCAGATAGTGACTGATTTTAATTCAAACTTGTCCAATTTCAGACTATTTTATTAAGGCAAATTTCTTGTTCAGATGCCGAAAACATGTTTATATTTCCCAAAGCTAGCAGTTTAAAAAAGTTTCATAAAAAGGTATTGGTACCAAAACTCTGGTATTGTACTTACTGTATTACTGTAAAAATTTCAAGCAATACCCAGCCCCAGCTTCCCTATTGTAATATTAATCATAAAATCAACATGATAACCTGCCTTTGTTCTGTGATCATTAAAAGTTACTATCAAATTGTTGGAGTGTTAGTGGCTGGAAGGTGTTGTGGTAATCCTGTCACATACTAATTTTCATTAAGGGGTTCAAGTGAAGGGCACAGAGACGGGAAGTATGAACCACTAAAAATTCATCTACTCATCAACCTGTCAGTAGTCCAACTCCTCCCACTCACAGTCTGGACCGACTCAGTAGGGGAGAGCAGGAGAGTCGTGACTGAGTGCCGCTCAGTAAAAGCTAGGGGGAAAAAACAGCACTTCAGTCTCTTTCTTGATCTTTTCTCCATGTGTTCATGTGCTGAAGGTTGGGTTTGAGTTTGGGGAAGCACACTAGATTTAGCTTATAATTGCAGTGATGATCGGATAGAACTTTCTGAGGAAGTCTGGTTGACAAGAGGCTGCTCAACGCTGTGGTTTTGATCATAGAAGAACATCTTACTGGGAATAACCCTGGTAAGCCTTTACACAGAAGACTTTAACAAGATCACACACTGCAGCACGTAATTCCATCTTAAGACATGCAGATTTAAACCAACTCGGACTGGAGTGCCTCCGTCGGAAGCGTGGGGGTGAAACGAGCCCAAACACAACCATAAATAGTCATGAGGACAAAAGGAGAGAAGACAGCTCTCACATTCACGCTGCCATTGCAAGACCAAAGGCCCCGATCAGAAGCAGGGTCCGCCAGGAGGAAGCACTCTACACTCTGAAATCCAGGGCTTCCTTGGGGGCTCTTTCAAAACCGGATAATCTACAACTGTTAGAGTCCTCACAATAATAAAATAACTTAACCTTTCACCACCCACAGGACGCAAGTACAGATGCATATAATCAATTAATTGATTTGTCGATCGACAGAAAACGAATCGGAAAACATTCTCCCGTTTCCAGCTTCTCAAACATAAAATATTTGCTGCTTTTCTCCATTTTATATCATTGTAAAAATAATATCTACGCCAGCAATTTAAAGACGTCACTTAAAGCTCTGGGCATTTTTTACAACTTTCTTGCATTTTATACTCTTTAACAAATTACACAAAAAATAACTGACGGATTAATCGATAAGGTAAATGATCATTAGTTGCAGCCCTAATGTCATATATGGACACCATATATGTCCACCAGACTTAATTACCTCAAACTTATCTTTGACATTTCCGTACAGACATTCCTCCTTGCTTATCTGCTGACATTACAGCTGATAACGATAAACCTGCAAAAAACGAATTAATAAATTGGCCAATATATTGTCCCAGGTGTTTTTATCGTTCGGGGTAGGTGATAATAGGATAAAAACTCCATAACAAAAAGAGACAAAACAGCTTTAGGCTAGAATTTAGCAGAAATAGCATCATGAACAGATTATTGAAGATCCTCTTCAAACAAGCTGTACTTTGTATTCGCCAGCAGACTAAATTTTCTTCCCGTATAAACAAGCATGAATCAGAAAATGCAACAATCCACAAACCTAGCTGATTGTAATGTCATTTGTTGGTTTATACACAGACTCGTGGCATGTGAGCAACATACAGATTCTCCTGATCATGGTTAGATCATGGTTCTCACTCCCAAGGTTCATCAGGGAACAACCTGAGTCCACGTTAAGTGCAACAGCTGTGTTCACATATTCTCAAGTGAACAGAACTGAATCAGGGAAATCTCTCCAGGGTTTCACAATTAAAGCCCATCTAGGTGTGAATATACTCTGAAAATCCATCCACAGATTGCTCTCTTCCCCCACACAAACACTTGACAATATAGAAATGGTGCTTGAGTTCTGTTGAATGTCAAGAGGCACTTCACTATTGTTGGACTGTCTGATGAAAGACAAGTGGCTGACTTCAAAAGGCTGGAGCTCTCTGAGACAAGGACACAGTGTCTGTGGTTCCAGCAAAGTGAGTTTTGACAGGAGCGTGGATAGAATTGGGCCCAAACAAAGATATAACAGCGACATAATGTTTGAGAATTAGCAAGACAAAAGAGACTGAACGTTAAAATAGCATATCATAAGAATGTCCTTGCAAATGTAAGATATTCTGCTAAAACTGGGAAATGAAGTTCAAAAATATTTAAGCCCTCAAATTTAGCAGCTAAATCAGAGAAAACTGTTTTTGGGTTCAAATCACAGACGTCTCTAAACATCCGTGAAATACCTCTGTGCTTTTTGGAGGGAGAAATGGGCCTTGACTAAAAGCTGCCAACAAAGGCAGGGGCTTGGATAGTGACAGAGGAGGAGTTGAGGCAGCCAGAGGGTTGGCTGCCTTTAGCCATCTTCCCGCTGCTTTCCTACTCTGGGTAACAGCTCTGCACTGTCAGTGTCAAGCTGGGACACGCCAGAGAGCCAAGCGAGGCCGAGCAGCAGGGTTAGCACGCCTTCTAATGAGCTGCACAAAACAACTCCAGGATTCATCTCCACCTCCTGCTTCTTTTAGAAGCAAACTGATTCACTTGTAGTCTTGACAGATTCTTAAGATCCACATAAATGCACTGCGCTGTAACTAAGTATGCATTTGTAGCAAGGTTTACCAAGATTTCTACAAATTCTTATCTTATAAAACTCTTTTCAGTGGTTACTTGACTGCATTTCAAGAATTTGGCTGGTGTTTGCAGGTTTAGACTGACAGTGGCTGGTCGATTAAGTGAGTCATATCATTTTGTGGCTTAAAAAAAAATTGCATAACAGAAGTGCAACTGCCACAATAAGCAAAATTAAGTTGTTGAAACCAATTTATCACATGAGTAATTACACTCAAAATTATTTCCTATATATTAAATTGTTTCTGTGTATTACATGCTTACTATAAATGAACAAGGTTAAGAGCCGAGTGCTACATACCACTTGACAGTAGGGGTGGGCAATATGGATAAAATCCTCTATCACTGTAGAATTCATTTTAATTCAAAATTTCAATATATATATATATTGAAATTTAATTTGAGAAAACAAACAGTAATTGCTAATGGATAAAACAGCCAAACATGAATGTCAGTGTTGGCTTATTTTGCAAATAAAATACCTGACAAATCAAAAGGACTTCAAAGCACTTGATGCAAAATCATATTAAGTCCAATATTGCCATAAAGCAGTTCTGCTTAGTGATTTGCAACATTGCCTATGATGTTAAGAAAAGACACATCTTTAATGAAACAGTATGGTAAAATATCTGAAAATGTATCTACTTATATTGTCACGCAACATGTATCGTCATATTGCCCATTGCTATTTCAGGGTTTCAGGGTTTCCTCCAGGAAATGATTTAGCTGAGATGGTAAACAACCCAGATCCTGATGCATGATTGTCACACACACATTCAATACATAGCATCTCCACTTCCTCCCCAAGGGTTACAGTTTTATTTCAAAAGGTGTATAAATTCTTTATGATGTCCACTATGAAACTCAATAATATTACTAACGGTGTTTTCACACAACTAAGACAAATTCATCTGAGAGCATCATCCATTTAGAGGTTTGTAGAGCATTCAAGAAAGTTTCAAACAGCAAAATCACTGACAGAGGGAGTAAAGGTGAATACAAAGTTTGCACAAGGAAGTTCACTGAACTTTGTCAAAATAATGGGTTAGTAAATTAAATGAAATAATGTGTATTTGCGCTCTCTTTTACAGCATATGTCATTACTGTCAAAGTGCATCAACACATCATATCATGTTCATTATCATGCATCACAAGTGCACAGATTCAAATTAGTTTAATCACCAAACTTTCAAACTATCAAAGGTGTTTTTGTTTTTTTATGAAATTCACCCTTAAAATGTGAAAAATCAGGGTATGAATTCACAGATAAAAGGTAGTCGTTTTTGGCAAACCTGGATTGAATCCAATCTGACTTGAGGCAGCGCATTTAAAACTTGTTTTCAAGAATTTGACTGTGGTATTTTTAAATGTCATGATCAATGTGTAAATGTGTGGTCATCTGTTTGAGGAGTAAATACTCCGGAGGTCAACACAAGGACACAGCACATGCCAGCTGGATTGAATCCAGGCACCTGTGGAGGGAGAACTGCTTTACAGTGCTTCTCACGTTCAAACTCTGTCCACTGAGAGATCGCTAACCTGAAAGAAGCAGTCGGCTGTGTTGCTAGCAGCATGGAGAAAACTAACCACACAAACCATAACCACCCCTCCTTCCCTCTCACCGCCTCCACCCTGCTTCATCAATTAAAAATGAGAAAAAAAAGAAAAATAAGCATGCCAGACAGAAGTTAAGAACACGGCAGAACACACCTCCTCTGAGGAGAACTACAACTACCAAGAACAAGATACTACAAACGCACTGATGCTTGCTACCAACCTGCGGCTATGCTAGCATTGCTTGTCATCTCACATTAAAATATGATTCAATTAAGCAAACGCTGATTACTGCTCAAGCTGTAATTTACACTTGATGTTTGACTCTAGTTGGCAGTGTCTAAGGACTGGATACAGCTTTGACCTTTGAACTGCACCAAGTGAGTGTTTCTAAATCAAGCAACGGCACAACTGTAGATAAGTAGCGAGCACGTACTTCATCAAGATCACGGATCACTTCCGCAAGAAATTTGGCCACGTAGACACAGCGCTGCAATGGACTTTCATGAAGCTTTTTACAGTATAACTGAATGACAGCAGGTAGCTTCTGGCAGTGTGTTTAATGCTGTACTGTAGGCCAGCCTGCAGGGCAATTTCCAAATGGAAACCTGATGTGTTTCCGGCTTTCACCTTGTTTGATAACTTCATTTAAAGGTGCAGCAAGCAGACTCAATCGCAAGCATTACTTAGTGCAAGAAGACTGAATTTCTCGCCACTGGCTCTGAAGGCTTTCCATATAATTTCAACACAGCCCACACCTTTTTTGCACTAACCAGAACATACTCTGTGCTGTTTAGTTTTTCCTGCAGCCTGCATAAAGATTCACTCAAATCCCTGACTGCACTGCATGTGGCAGAACCGATTTCTCACAGAATGATGTTAGTTGAGAGGGGGGAAAATGAAGTGATCAAATGAAGAACAAACCCTGAATTTGAAAGTAACAATGCAGCCCTTACCTTGCTTCCCTCGGCTTTCGGCTCCTGTGATTGCAAGTGATTCAGAGAGCAGTGTTTAAAAGTCCTGTTGCTAAAACAACCTGAGCTCCGCTGGACAACAGTGTCATGTCTTGAGAGACCAACAGATTTTTTTTTCAATCATATAAATATTTTGTACACACAGACCCCACAACAATTACATTCCCCAATCTCCCATGCTTCTTTCCACGGTTTCCATGGCTCCTTTTCTGGCCTGCAATCATAATAAATAACCTTGGATGCAAAGGTTTCATCTACCAAATGTACCTTGAGTCAAAGTAAACTAGTACATGTTTTGTATATGAGCAAACCACTAGTTCATGTTAGAACAAAGAAAAGAAGCTTACTAAGTTTTACTATCATATTATTACTATTCTGATACAAATCAGACCAGTTATTTTGTTTGTCCTGCATGTCATTTCTTGCTCACAAATCACTGATGATGCTCTTGTAGTTTATTGGTTTTGAGCATAACAGATTCTGCCAGGGTGTTAGTACCCTGGTGCAAAAAGCAGTGGGATTAAAGCAGCTACCAAATACACGTTAATGCCACTTGCACAGTAATCCATTAAGTGCTCCTTTTTGCATTACAAATGGTAAAAGACATGAGGAATCTCCCCAGGTAGTGCTGATACACTGTGAAATGACACACTCAGTTCAGCGCTACTGTGACAGAGACAAGTGAAAGCATTGCTACACTGTGAACTGCTCCTCACAACTAACAAGGGAAATAAGAGAAAATGAAAACAAGGACTATAGATGAAAAAAAAGACAAAAACACTGCACAGCAGAGGGCTGCCTGGGCAAGTCAAAAGATTATAGAGGCTATTGAAAAATAACCTGTGTGTGGTTTGACATGTTTAATGGGTGTTTGTACATTTTTATTTACACATAGAACTAATTATGAAGCCCTTGATTTGGCCAAAATATCACTACCTTTCCTGTTTGGCTCTTTTTTCTTAACCGAGTACTTCTTCATCATCGTTTTACAACAGTAATATTTGCTGCATATAACATCTGTGTGCTTTGACTCTGTTAAAACTGTGTTCACACTGCGAGCAACTTGACAGATGGGTGGCTATATCCTGACAGGATCTGTGTGGTGGTCTCAAACGGGGCTCCTATGGCAACTTCCTCACTGCAAATATGTCAAGTTAAAGGGCGAGGACACTCGCACACGTCACGTGTCACTTGCACTGTAATCTATTAAGTGCTCTTTGCATTACAAATGGTAAATGAGATATTTTTTAAGCATGTATCACATACCCTTTATGAACAATATTTACTGCATTTGTATTCTTTTTTTTCTGTCACATATCTCAGTTATGTGAAGCAGTAATCTGGATTCAGAAAACTAAACCACAGAAAAAATAAATCTTTTAATAAAAATTAAAAACTGACATTCCCATAGATGACAAGTGGCACATGCAGCCCCTTGTGTGACTTTTATCTATTCATTATTGTAACTTTTTCCAGCTCATCAAATGTCTGAATTTTCTGCTTTTCAAGAACAAGAAAAAACAAGAAATTTAATGTCACCACATCGGGCTCTAGGAAACTGTGATGCATTTTTCACTGTTTTCTGATGTTTCAATAATCAGCAGATTAACCGATAATGAAAATACTCATGAGTTGCAGCCCTAAACCTTTCTACTGTCAAACTGTCAAGCTTTGATTGGCTAGAATTATATATTTCTTGTTCATGTTGCACTTGTCAGTTAAAACGGCATCATAAAACAAAACACGTGTTTTTCTGTATGTAACTGTTTTTATTTATGCTGCTGACCGTCTTGGCCAGGTTCCCCTTGAAAAAGAGATTCTTAATCTCAATGGGACTCTTCTGGTTAAATAAAAAAATCTCATCAGTAGGGAAATACTACATCATGTGGGCCGTGGAGGCTGGTAAAAGCAAAAAGTTGGTATTCAGTTGTTATTAAACTTTTAAAGTTTACTTCAACATTTAGCTCTTTGGGAAATGTTGGACTTCCGGTGATTTCTTAAAAAATGTTGCTTACAATGTGAACACAGAGGCACCAGCAGGATTCTATTGTTATACTTGGAGAGACACACCAGGTAAATACCTCACATAAAAAGGATGAATTTGCTCGCTTTTGGTGACCAATAACATAGCATATAAAAAAAAGGATTTGCTGTGTTAGGAACCTGATAAACGTACCATCTCATCCCCGGGCAGCCAGTATCCTTCCTGCTCGATGCCGGCCTTGGAGCCCTTGCAGCCAACAGTCAGGGTCTCCACCACCAGGCCGTCCTTCACGGCCAAGCTCAGCTGTCTGGCAGTCTCCTTAGGGTGCATGCCAAACACACGGCTCAGGTACCTGGGGAGGTGGAGGTTGAGAAGTAATTGAGCAATGTGCGATGGCAGCTTTGCTGATGGTAGCCATTTATTCCATGGTAGCCAAACATGAACATTTAAAATCCCAATCTACAATAGGCGGTACATCCTAGCAGAGACCTACAACTTCTTGGATTTGTGCTGCTGTCATAAAAGTTGTTGAAATGGTTGTTTATGAGTCAGGTGAAGCTCAAGACCCTTTACATCCTTTAAACCAGCTCTAATAACCGTGTGCATGATCATCAGTCAGAGAGCAGGCATTTTTTTCTATGGTCTTAAAATGACTTTGTAATTTTCCACCAACAATACCCCAACGCTCCATAAATTAGATTTATACTACCCAAGAAACAGATAGAGATACATGTGGTTTGAAATTACAAGCAGAGAGCGTCTTTCTCGTCCATCTCCTCCTTTAATGCTCCCTCATTTTCCAGTTCGGGAGCATCAAATAATGACCTGGTTGATTCCTGCAGCTGCCTGCTGACTGGCAGTGAACCTCTCTGAGCAAGGTCATGTATCCTCTACTGTGGCAGACTGCCAGCGAACCGAATATGTCAGTGGGGAATCAGGTGAGAGTCTGTATTTACTCCTGAGTTACAATGGCTAGGCCTAAAGTATGTCTGCGAGGTGAACACAGGGTTCAAACAGATTACTTAAACCAAAGATTGTGAAACCAAGGTACCAGGGAACCCCGACGAGGCTCCCAGAAGAGACAAAGGAAGAACTTTTAAATGTACGAGACTGACATTTCTATGATATCTTCCACTGTTTTTGTAGTAATACACATTTTTGAGTTGGGATGCCTAGAGTGAAAATCACAACTTTACTTATGTGTGTGTGGTTGTGGTAAGGTGACTTAGAAAATTTAAGAACACCTGTATTTAACTATCAACCCAATCTGGTCTCCTCTTAGTTTATGAGCACAAAAATAAATTAAACCTTACAAAAATTACAAACTTGATTTATACATTTAACAGCACTTAAGTAGGACTGAAGCTAACAATTATTTTGTAGTATGTTGTGAGTAATTAGGTGTTATTTGTATCTTTGGTTACTCTTATTTTTTATTAACTGACTGATCATTTTGATCAGTTTATCAAACATTTTCATGAGAAAAAAGTTAATGTCAGATTAAAAAATTCCATACATTTTACAGTTGGTTAAACCCATACCAGAATTTTTTTTAATTAGCAATTAGCTTAGTTAATGATTAACTAATTGATTCTGTACAGCCTGACTGCTGTGGCTACATTTCCAGCCATGTGTGACAGGATGGTTAATTATTCGCCCCTGTCTCGCTGACTTTGGTCTCCTCTATTTCCACAAAACCAATGAAATCACCGTCTTAGCCACAAAGCCCTCCTGGTGAAATTAAGCTACAGTGGGACTGGATAGGGTGGAGGTGAGGGGGTGAGGGAGGGAAGGTGGTTGTGCGGGAGAGCTGGGGCTATCCGCTGCATGCCGCTGCTTGCTGTTGCCATGACAACAGCCGCTCGCCGCCGGTATTCATTTGGCAAGCAGCCAGGTCCAAGGTGCTCGCCAACTTGCCGTATGAGATGTGCTAAGTGTTTCATTTAGTCTCTGCCCCATCCGCCGACTGAAAGGAACGACTGATCAGTGAGGTCTGCCGCGGATGATTTCTCGTCAATTTGCATAGTTTGAACAATGTGAGAGATTCCCAACACGGACAAAATAAACGGTTAAAGCATCATGAAGCCAACCTGCTGCAGACTCTATATCTACTGGGGGATGATTGCAATATACAGTGGCTGGAAGGGCAATGAGTGAAGAGCGGTTGGAGAATGTCAGAACTCCAAACAGCTGTCAATCTAGTTATTGATCGTTGCCTGGTATGGCACTGAGTGCAAACAGGGCTCAACAAAACACCCAAGCTTTTCCTGTGCAGCTTTCGCCAATACCCACTGCAACAACAACGTCACACAAACAATTAGCCGATTAATCGACGAGTCGTTCCATCGAAAATTAATCAGCAGCTATTCTGATGACTGATTAATCACTCAAAAATACCAAACATTCTCTGGTTTCAGCTAGAGCAGCAACAATTACATAAAAAAATACATTAATTTACAACTATTTTGATAGTTGACTAATCGTTTCAGTCATTTTTCAAGCAAAAATGTCAAACATTTGCAGGTTTTATGACAGTAAATGAAGAGTCTGTTGGTCGGACAAAAGAAGCAATTTGACGATGTGACTTTGGGCTCTTTGGATTTTATAAGTCTTGGAAAACAAGCTATTCTGATTTGGACTGGCATTTTTTCACTACTTCCTGTCATTTTATAAACCAAATGATCAACTGATTGATTGACAAATTAAACCAAAAATTGACAATGAAAATAGTTAGTTGCAGCCCTATACAATTTAAACAAACTAAATGCATTGTGAGTTATTCAGCTACCTTTACTAACAGCCCTGAGTTTAGATATTTCATTTCAAAGTAAAGGGGTTTTTTTCAGCCTGCGTAGTAACATGAAAAGCCTGGGAAATGATTCATGTAACACAACATGTGTTACCTACATACAGGAGGTTCAAATAATGGCATGTTTGTGTGTGAAGCTGTTTTCTCCCCTCAGGTCATCACCATGCTGATGTCAATCACCATCTGACTTGGGAGTCATTACTGAATACCTTGCTTAAGGACATGTAAGCAGGTCAAACTAAAAACAGGTTTCTGCTTGAGACGTTTGAGGGCTATTGAAGTTTTTATAGGTTAAGGATCACTTCCAGACAACATTTTCTCAAAAATGTACATTCTCATGGATAAGTGGGTTAATTTACTCATAATGTCAAATGTTGAAAAATCTCCTAAGTCTATTAACCCTCTCACTCTTCTCCGTGTTTCCGGTCGCTTGATGTTGTACAGCAAAAATGTAAAAGGTAGTCGCAGTAGCAGAGGTCTGTGGATTATCCAGAGTAACCTGATCTAGAAGGACGCATGGCCGTTGAGTTTTTCAAATTTAGGTGAACTAACCCTTTAAAGCATCCTTTATCAGTATGTGAACTTTAGTCAAAGGACTCTAATGTAAACGGACGTACCATGACAGACACACATCATCATATCCATCTCATCTGTGGTGAACTTACTTGGAGATCCTGTCCATGTTTGCAATCTGTTTCTGGTTGCGGATGACCTCGATGGCTGCCCACACATACTGGACCACCTTGGGGTCCGCCTGCCTCTTCTTCACCACGCGTGACATGATTTCCTTATTCATCACAACTGTGGGAAATATAAATATAAATCAGCAGATGTATCTGCTTTTGTTCTGTGAATGAAAAGTAGGTTTAAGTATACTTGAGTTGTCGTACCAGAACACAAAGAACCAGCCTCATAAAGAGGCCAGATTCTTAATGGTGGCAGTGATACCAATTAATGGATACCAGTGGAAGTGTTTATAGTGATGGTTACAGCTGTAGTAACAGCCTTAATATAATAGTAGAAGTGTCAGTAGTAATAATATTGGTTTGTATATCTCACTGCCGTGCAAGAGATAATCCATATTACCAATCAGCAATGCTGATCAAAATATGGCTTACATAAGCAATAATCACATTAAATAATCAAACCAGGGTTCTTCATGTTGCACTAAATGGTCATAATAATGTGACATAAAACAAAAATGAAATGTTTTCATAAAATACTTGCATATTGCATTTATAAACATGGTTTTAAAGAAAATCTGTTTGTTATTAATTTAGAAAACTAAAATACTCCAATATATCATCACAATATAAATTCCACACAAGTATGATTAACGGTAATATTAAATTATTTTCAAGCCCAATATAACAAAGAGGTGGCATTAAAACAGACAAAATATAAAAAAACATGTTGTTCTCACTATGCTTTAATGCACGGATACGGCAGCACACAGTATCTGAAATTAACCAACATCTGAACTTTTCATACAAGCACTCCTGTCATTGTCGGACTGCATGTACTATAACAGCCAAGTTTGGCCATAAAAAGCAAGGACTAAGGAAATGCTGAGTAACAAATCACTTGTCTTTAGGACTATCTGATGCAGCTCCGTTGTTTACATGTTGGTCAGTGCAAACAGGAGTATCTGTCCAGACTTGCTGACGATGACTTACTCAAAAGAAAAACTTCTTACACCATCATCCTAATTGAGCTCTAGGCCTCTGAGACAAAACATCTAGGTGATTTGTGGTTAAAAAATAAAGAAATCAAATTATTAAAATAATATAAAATAATACTCACATACTGGAAGAAAACTACTGTCCCAACCATTAAAATGTGGCTGTATTAATCGCCAACTATTTTGATAATCAATTAATCGTTCAAGTCATTTTTCAAATGTCAAACATTTGCTGGTTCCAGTTTCTTAAATGTGAGGATTTGGTCGGACAAAAGAAGCAGTTTGAAGACGTCACATTCATCGATAATGAAAATAATCGTGTGTTGCAGCCCTACAAATATGAGTGAATGACATACAGGGAATTTGGGTGGGTTAGCCTGACATAGTGGAAGCAGTTTGCCTCACATACGGTTACAATGATAAAATATATTCAAGATGTTTGTGCCAAGGTCTTTTATTTCAGAAGTAAATGCAATCACAATAGTTTGAGATGCTTTGAATAAAAGTTCTTGGGAAACGGGGAAAAAAAAGTCCAAGAAATATTTGTTGTGACCTTGATGATCACTCTTCACATGCTTGGTGTTTGAAGTTAGTCAGACTAAAGCTGCAAACACCTTTGTGATGATGGAAATCGAGAACCGGTTCCAAATTGTCTGATCAATTGGAATCGTATGCCTCCAAGCACCGATCAATTCCTTTTATCCATGCCGTCAAACTCGTGTCTACGCTGCTGAAAACATGCAACACGGAGGAGCCAGGAAGAGACGGTCCAAAGTGTGGCTTCACGTCACGAAGAAAGATGACAACAGTGATAGCTGTAACATCTTTCTACGCAACATGGGCTTCAATTCCAGGAATGCCATGGATCTGACACTCCACCCACGAGTGCCACTGCTTCCCAACCGAACAGCGAGGGTAAATCTCCTATGTTATAATAACAACAGCGCCACGCTGTGACGCAGGCAGGCTTAGCAGATTTTTTCTTTGACCAAGAAAACCTAAACGAAAACGAATGCTGTACAAATATTCTCTCATTTCATCCATTTTAGATGACGACAGACAGACTGCTGCTACAGCTAACTCTTTCTACACTGTGTTCAGACTAAGGGAATCGATAAACAATCGGACCGATAAGCAGAATCGATAATGGCATTGGTATCAATAAACTCTTATCAATTCCCATCCCTATTTAGAATTATGCTGGCAGTCTCTGTCCTATCCAGGCACCATTTATTTGAACCTCATATGCCTTATTCCTCGTGAAAAGTATCAATTACATATCATGCTTTGTTGTCCTTAGGAAGACATTCTTAATACCTCAGACCATTTCCCTCCGTGACATGTGGACATCAGAACAAATACTGCGGTGGTGAAAATGTCAGAGGAAATTTGACAAGGAAAAGTCTTAAGAGACCTTCAAAGGTTCTGAATAATACTGATTTGCCTCTTAACTGTGGTGCACAGCCCTGGCCTTCCCCAAATATCTTGACAAATTCAAATCCAATTTTACGCGGTCCTCCTCTTAACCATCCGTGAAGCTAAAGATGTCAGTTTCATAAATCGCAGCCAAAAGCTAACCATAATAATGCTTAGAGCATTTTATATGAAGGAAGATTCTTGGCTTTAGTGCACTTTGTGGGTGGAGAAGGCTGCGACAGACGTCGAGAGGGGATGTTCATCTTCACACTTTTCTCATGAGAGTATGAACTGTGGTTTAGCGTGAAAAACAAAAGGCATGTAAGAAAAATCTAAATTTTTGGTGTTGAGCGCAAATAAGCAAGTCACCCCAAAATAAATGTAAATGATGCTAAAATCAACACAAAGCATGTGGTCGGTCGCAGCAAAGACACAAAAGATATTGTCTAGAAAATGCAGTGGTTCATGTTCTGGTCGTGATCAGCGGTGGATGTTTCTTAAGTTGAGAGGTGTGCGATATAATCATCTCCTTAAGCATAGTATTTTATATTTCTGCTCTGTTGCAGACTGGTACAGACCTGATCTGAGCCTAGGTACACAAAGTACACAAATATCAGCCTGATGCATTTCATATTAAGGTTGCAAGTCAGGCTCATTATCTTCATTTGGACTCCTCTAAGTGTGACTGAATTGTCTATCTCTATCAGATTTATCTGCCTATTTTTCATTGATTAAAAAAATCTAAATGTTTCTTGCTTTCATAATTTCACAAATTATAAAGATGAAACAGAGTGCTGGCACAAATTAGAGAGAAACTGCACAGAAAAGTAAATAATAATATTATTAAAATACTAACTACAAATAAGAAAATACTTTGCTCGTAATTTTCAGTCATCACAAGTTCTGGATTTTCTAAACGAATAAAATCCAGCCACACTAAATACAACAATGCGGTCTCCAGAAGGTAAAACAGGATTTTGACACTCGTATCACTTAATATAATATAGTGTAACAAGGAAACACTAAAAACAAAGTGTATAAACATTCTGACATTTACATTAGGGTGCACATTACGCTACACAGAGCAAGGAGGAACCCATCTAGGTTTAAAACAGCACAGCGCTCTCAGTCCAGAGAGCATCAGCGAGTGGAAAAATCAACCTCAAAATTTAAAGTCTGGTAGTTCTGCAAACTTCACAGCATCACAAGGCAGCGGGAGGAGACAGAGGGAATGGGAGCAGTAAGGTGACAGATTCTGCATCAAGTGCAGTAGGTGTGAAGGAGGTCCACCTGAGCCATGATGCCCAGGCAAGCATGGCTCAGGTGGACCTCTGCCTTGCACACCTCCGCCTCCAGAGAGGTCACACTACAAGATGACAGCAGGACGGTTCTGCTCCCCAATCAATTAGGCAATTAGGCAAAGCGTGCGAGTCGACACTGGAGGCTAATTAGGAAACAGCCAACACGGGTCGGGGGGGTTCCGTGGCTCCCAGGACGCACAAAGAGACCGCACAGCTCCAAGTCAAGAACCCCCCCCCCCCCGTTAGTGAAATCAATTATCCCCGCTACGGCAGGTCCTCTCGCCGTTAGCTGCCGCCGACACGACGAGGCCAAACGAGATCCGGATTATCACACTGTTGCTTAAATTGCTTAAAACTCAGCCACACATCTCGTGGTTAAAACGGCATATTAAACCCCACTGGTAGACCTGGCAACAAAGAGGTGGCCGCGGAAGGCCACGGGCACAGCCACCCAACAAGCCGAGTTCAGCTACTAGCATGTCGGGACAAAGTGACCGGTTCAAGTTGCTCTAAATGGCTCAAACCTGCCGATTTACGCTGCGCATAGGCCGAGCGATTAAAATAAAACCCCGAACAAGCGCGCAACATCCCCGGTTGGGCTGGAAAGCAGGCTACCGCGGCGGGCTAATTTCTGTTAGCGACGCCAGTACGCCGTTAACGTAGCTAACGTTAGCTAACGAGCCCAAACTTGGCAGCTTAACCGGGACGAGGTCCGCAGTCACGGCGGCCGCACACGAAGCTCCGTCCGCCGCCGCAAGGCGCCGAAGCGCCGTCCGGCTGACCAGCCGCCTGCCCGTTTTGTTTTGGAGGGCGCCATGTTAGGAGGTAGGAGAGGCTAAGCTAACGGCTGGCCGAGCGCGTCCCGTTTTCACCGGAACAAACGTCTGAACTCACCGTAGCCTCCCGGTGTCACTAACGCACAAGCGCTGCAGGGAATCCGCGAAGGGCCGAAGGCGAGGCGGCTCGCATCAGTGTTGTTTCGGGCCAGTTGAGGCTGCGGATGGTGGTTTGCGTCCAGCAGCGCTGGGCCGGGAGGTAAACACAGCCGAGCGGAGCTGGTCCCGAGCCGACGGGAGCTCTCTAGTGGTGGAGTCCGGCTTACTGCACCCACCGCCTGGGAGGATTAAAGGGGCAGTCCGCCGAGTCTACCTGTCGGTCTGCTGGTCCTGGACGGAGCGAGACTGTGGTTTCTGTTTCATATCGCTGTAAACGTTGGGTTTATGTGGAAGCCCGTAAATTATGAGATAAAAAGTCGAAATTATGAGATAAAAAGTCATAATTATGAGATAAAAAGTCATAATTATGAGATAAAAAAGTCGAAATTATGAGATAAAAAGTCATAATTATGAGATAAAAAAAGTCGAGTTTATGAGATAAAAAAGTCGAAATTATGAGATAAAAAGTCGAAATTATAAAAAGTCGAAATTATGAGATAAAAAGTCGAAATTATGAGATAAAAAGTCGAAATTATGAGATAAAAAGTCATAATTATGAGATAAAGAAGTCGAAATTATGAGATAAAAAGTCATAATTATGAGATAAAAAAGTCGAGTTTATGAGATAAAAAAGTCGAAATTATGAGATAAAAAAGTCGAAATTATGAGAAGTCAATTATTCATCATAATCATAATTATGACTCATAATTTTGACTTTGTATCTCATAATTTCGACTTTTTTATCTCATAGTTTCGACTTTTTATCTTATAATTATGACTTTTTATCTCATAATTTCGAATTTTTTATCTCATAGTTTCGACTTTTTATCTCATAATTATGACTCTCATAATTATGACTTTTTTATCTCAATTTCTTTTTTTCATCTTTTCTTTTTTTTTTTTTACTGGCGGAATTGGGCTTCCATAGGTTTAGGACTATTTTTTGGACAAAACAAGCAATTTGAGAACATTGCCTTGGGCTGTGGGATATTTGTATTTTGTAGGCTAACAGTTAATTAATCAATAAGATAAGTGACAGATAATTTGATAATGAAAATAATCCTTATAGCAGCCCTGAACAGAAAGCCCCCTTTTTCACATTTTTGAGTTCTTATATTGAACATATGGAAGAAATACTGTGATCATTCCCAAACAACTTTATTTTTTAATCTATACTTAAAACATTTACAAAATCAGTTTGTAAGTACTATGGAGAGAGGAAAAACATGCTTCTCTCATTGATGATAATGATTACATTTGTGCTGTTTCTTTTTCTTAAAGTTAGGAAACGAGTGGAACAAAATAAACATTAACTATTCTGCTGTAAATACAGGGGAGACTTAAGGGTCTATTTAAGGAGCAAGTAATGATCCAAATGGAAACAAATGCTCATTTACATGGATGTTTCACGTCAAACTCTTAAGTTGTATATGTGAAATATCTTACATGTATGTGGGCAAAACAAGTTACACATTGCACCTTTTAAGTGAAACGGAAAGAGCAGAAAAGGGACATAGAAGAACAGAAATCATACAGTATCAGGAAAACAGCCAACAAATAGACATGCAAAAAACAACATATGCATTCAAAATACATCACACAAAAGATGAAACAATATTATCTATGCTTCCACATGAATAACTGTCTACTAAACCCCAGATAAACTTTTTGAATTTCATGCCAACTTTTTAAAAGTGATTTGTTTCCACAATACTCACACATGGCAATTACAGTATGAAGGTTAGAAAAAGATTGTAGTTATAACTTTGATAAACTCCAGCCTGAGAAATAAAAGTTGGATACGTTACATGCTCATTCCCCACCACAAACTATGTCTGAGCAGATTACGAAAAGAGTGCCACTTAAACTCATAATTGCTCCTGTCTATTTAAGTATACATAACTCAGCAGTGTCTCCAGCAGTAGTACCATAAAACCAAAGTCCAGCACAGAGAGGCTGAGTGAATGTGGTCTGGACTCTGTGGAGGAGAGTCATGGTTTCAGAGACGCTGTAGAAGGACAGAATACCTGCACTGTGATCCAGGTACACTCCTACTCTGGAGGACCGAGGACCTGAGACGGGAGTTTGGACATTGTTGTACCAAAAGTTATAACTGTTTGTGTCACAATCTAACACCCAAGATTTGTCATTGTATCCAAATGCACATTTATTTGAATACCCTGTTCTGCCAATAATCTTGTATGCAATTGCTGCTGTACATCTACTGCTCCACTCCACCTCCCAGTAACAACGTCCAGACAGACTCTCTCTACTCAGGACCTGCCAATATTCAGTGAATCTGTCTGGGTGACTAGAATAAGACTGTTGTTGACTCATGAATGTTGCTTTTCTGTTCCCCTCAGATAATAACAGACGTGTGTTTGCTGTGTTTGGATCCAGTGTGATTTCTCGTGAATATTTTAAGAATCCAGCTCTGGTCTTGGGCTCTGGTTGTGGCAGTAAAACATCCACTTCAGTCACTGTCAGTGAGATGTTTGTCCATTTCTCCCTCAGAACGTCCTGTAGTTTATCTCTGACTTCTGACACAGCCGCTGTCACGTCCTCAAAGTAGCTCAGAGGACGGATATTGATGCTGGATGAGTCTGTAGGTTCACTGAGTCGTGACAGTGAGGGGTAGTTGTGTAGAAACTGGTTGTGATCCTCTGTGTGTGACAGCTGCTTCAGCTCAGCGTCTTTCCTCTTCAGCTCAGTGATCTCCTGCTCCAGCTTCTCCTGAAGCTCTTTGACTCGACTCACTTCAGTTTCCTGCTGGGATCTGAGCTGCTGCTTCACATCAGAGCTTCTTTTCTCCATGAGACGGATCAGCTCAGTGAAGATCTTCTCGCTGTCCTCCACTGCTTTATCAGCATAGCGACTGATAGCCTCCACCTGCTGTTGAAGCACCTTCACATGTTTCTCTCTGTCCTGGATTCTCTGCTGGATGTTTTGTCGACTCACCTCGAGCTCTCTCTGCCTCTCAGTCCTTTCTGCTGCAGCTGAGACTGTGTCGTGGCCTTTATGTTCATCCACAGGGCAGAGATAACAGATACACTGCTGATCAGTACGGCAGAACATCTTCATCACCTCATCATGACGAGAGCAGATGTTCTCCTGGAGCTTCTTGGAGGGCTCCACCAGCTTGTGTTTCTGTAATGGAGCTGCGTCATAATAACATGGTGTTTTTCAGCAAGACAGGCCTCGGTGTGAAGGTCTGCCTGCACTGAGGGCAGCTGTGGATTTTCTTCTCCTCCTCTCCATCCCAGTGAGTTTTAATACACTTCATGCAGTAGCTGTGTCCACAGGGAATAGTCACCGGATCCTTCAGTAGATCCAGACAGATCGAACAGGAGAATTTTGCTCGGTCCAGCTGATTTCCTTGCTGCGCCATTTCACCTCTCAGTGATAGTGACTGTGAAATAGTTTCACTTTCTCTGAACAGAAACAATCTCTCTGCTCCTTCAGCTCTCGTTGACTTGCTGCAGTGAATGAGGTTTATCAGTTCCTGCATTTCACACCATGTTGTTGACACCCATCATTATACCTGCAGATGTGTGACGGGGAGGGAACAAAGAAATATCTTGATGGGGTGGAGCTTGTCTTTGAGAGCAGGAGAATGAGGGAAGGGTTTTCAGCCTTTACTGCTTTTTGTGAAAGGAAGTGTGTGTTACGTTTCATTTACAACGTGCAGTAAGAATAGTTGCACTTAAAGCTGTGACACTCAGCTCACAACAGTTAGGCATTTAATATTCTTCATACTTTTCAAAATTTCCAGCAAAGTTAATGGAGTTTTAAAGAAGAATAAAAAACAATGCTTCAGGTTTTGAAATTCATTATTCAGTTTTGTAATCACTGTTTCAACATCCAATTCCTATATCCTGCTGAAGAACTTTCATTCAAATGACAAAGTGCTAAGAACAAAATAAAGACATGAACAACTAGCTATTATAAAAGGAAAGACGTGTAACGCTCCCTCCTCCCCTTCTGCATCATCTGCATGGGGTTGGAGCTTGTGCAGCCGTTCTTTCCAACCTCCAGCTCTGTGTTCACCTCAACAAGTCTGCAGGAGAAAACTGCTTCTCTTCACATGAGGACGCTGGCTCTCTGTCGTCCACTGAGGCTGGAGAGTTGCTATGCTGAAATTAGGTGCTGGATATTTGGACTGAGTGAAATGAATGTAATTTTTATTAAACAATTTCCTATATTTAATATATTGCTTTATACAGACATATATCTGCAATATATATTATCGATCAATATATTGATTTGGCCTATTTATGAATGTAGCTCTACGTCTTTTCAGACTTTTAAACTTTACGTATAAAGTCTGTTTATTGTTCAAGTGCAGAACCAACTTAAGTCTGGAAATTCAAAAAAAATTATTATAAACCTGGAGGTTTCAAATTCTTTATTCATACAATTATTAAACAGCAGTAAGGGACTCACACTCAGTGTTTCCATCTAATGTAAAACCTCCAGTCAGTGAGTATCATAAGCTAAACAACCAACAAAGAATATGAATTACCATGATGTATGACACAATGTACTTTTACTGTACAGGTTTTTATCAGCCTAAAAACATGTTCTTAACTAAAACCTGCAGACAAAGTGAGTCGAGGAGCTTTAACCTCCTCTACATCCCTGGTTAGCAGGATGAAGGCGCCCTCTTGTGTTGTGCATCAGGTTTCACATTTCACTTGTTGACCTGCTGTGATGTTCACTGCAGGAAGACGTGTAAAAACTTCACTGAGCCTTTGGCAGCTTCAAACAACATCAGTAAAGAGAGATTTCAATATATGTGATATCACACTATGTCAGTTTGTTCACAGGAGTCACAGCCTGTAACACTGATGCTGCATTCAGGTCTCATGGGAAAGATGGTAGAGAAGAGTTTCCACTTTACAAACATTATTCACATCAGCTCTCAGGTTGTAAATAGTATTTGGGAATGTGAGATTTGAGGCTGCAGGTTAAAATGTCTGACTTCTTGATTTTTGATTAAACAACATGTAAAGAATCATGTATTCATTTCATGATTTTATGACTGGACCTGATATAGGCTGTACATTTTCCATTTGTTGCTGATGTTGAAACATTTCACTGGTTGAGTGACAACTGGAGATTTATGTTGTTTTCTCAACCATAAATTATTGTGTCCTGATGACTTAAAATGAGACTCAACTGTCACGGTGAGTAAGACCCAAATGCAGACAAACAGAGAGGCTCATGCAGTTCAATGATTTAATTTCACTAAATGAGTTTACATGCAGGTACAGGTAGGCAGACAGGCTGGCAGGTATACAGGCCACTGGAAACAGGCAGGTCCAGGTTACAGAAGCTCAAAGGAACAGACAAAGGGCTTAAAAAAAAGAACATGGACACTAGACAGATGGCAACTAGTATGAACCGACAAGAGAACAGAGGAAGGGGACCGGTATATGTAGGGAGTGACTGATGAGGGAATGAGGTGCAGGTGGGAAGATGGGCAGGGAAGCTCAGGTGAGGGGAATGAGGTGACTGAAAAGCAAACGGGAGTGGCAGGATCTTGAATGAGAGGAGAAAGTCTGAGGGCATCTTGTGGACTAGTGAAGAATAACACTGGGAAAACAAATTTGGCTGGAGGGGAGGGACAGAGAGAGACTGACAGTACATGTTGCTTTCAGACATCAAGTCCTTCTGATGTTGATTCTCATTTAACAGAATGCAGCATTTTATGTGGATATTATCATGATTAGAAAATCCTTCCTAAAGTACCTCTGTACTGGAAAAATATGTTGTCTCGTGTGTGTCAGGACTCAAGAAACATCTTCACACCCAAACATGACCAAATCAATTCAGACCATTTTCCAATTCTTTTAAAGTTTGTGTAATAAATCCTCTTTATTGACTAAGTCCACAGAGAAAATGTTGGTTGTAAAAAGCAACAAGTGATGTTAAACTCTGCTCATTTCTCTGTGTCAAAGCTGTTTCAGTGAAGTTGAAAGGACAGACTGACTGACAGATGCTCTTCTGCTCTAAACATGAACACTGTACTTTGTGGTGTTTCAGGAGGAAAACTGCCTCAGTTCTTCTCTCATATTAGTTTGACATTTTCTCCATCAGCTTTGTATGAAACCCTGGAATGAAGACGAGGAGAAAATACTTTGTTCATGTTTGTTTATTCATCATGTAAACCTTCAGTTTGTTCACACATCCCATCAGTAAAGTCTGTTCAATGACTCTTGTTCAATGATTTCAGCCTCGCTTGGCTCAGCGCTAGCACCCGCTCCCGAGTGTGAACAACTGGGCTGAATGTGTCGACGCAGCGTTTAACAGTCCAGAAAACAGTAAAAAACACAAGACCAGTCTCAGCAGCTCCAGATCTAAGTATGGACGTGGACAGGAGCGACTACTGTAGACACACAAACCGTGAAGAAAAGCTAAAAGTACAAAAAGATCACTATGAACAAAGAAAGAGGTCAGAGCTGCAGCAACTGGCCGCCATATTCATCATTATTCATCATTTATTACAAATCTTATGTTATCAGCCTAAAAACATGTTCTTAACTAAGACACTTCTGGCTATTTGAGTTTACAGAATTCAGCAGTAACTCCATTCTCAAAAAGATAAAGTCCAGCATAGAGAGGCTGAGTGAATGTGGTCTGGACTCTGTGGAGGAGAGTCATGGTTTCAGAGATGCTGTAGAAGGACAGAATACCTGCTCTGTGATCCAGGTACACTCCTACTCTGGAGGACCGAGGACCTGAGACGGAAGTTTGGAATTTGTTGTACCAAAAGATATAACTGTTTTTGTGACATCTTAACACCCAAGATTTGTCATTTCGTCCAAATACACATTCATTCCAGCTCCCTGCTCTGCTGATATTCTTGTATGCGACTGCTACACAAACTCCTCCTCTCCACTCCACCTCCCAGTAACAACGTCCAGTCAGACTCTCTCTACTCAGGACCTGCCAATATTCAGTGAATCTGTCTGGGTGACTAGAATAAGACTGATGTTGACTCATGAATGTTGCTTTTCTGTTCCCCTCAGATAATAACAGACGTGTGTTTGCTGTGTTTGGATCCAGTGTGATTTCTCGTGAATATTTTAAGAATGCAGCTCTGGTCTTGGGCTCTGGTTGTGACAGTAAAACATCCACTTCAGTCACTGTCAGTGAGATGTTTGTCCATTTCTCCCTCAGAACATCCTGTAGTTTATCTCTGACTTCTGACACAGCCGCTGTCACGTCCTTAAAGCAGCTCAGAGGACGGATATTGATGCTGGATGAGTCTGTAGGTTCACTGAGTCGTGACAGTGAGGGGTAGTTGTGTAGAAACTGGTTGTGATCCTCTGTGTGTGACAGCTGCTTCAGCTCAGCGT
>SEMN01000665.1:0-260150 GCA_005408345.1 Macquaria australasica | reverse complement strand
TTTTTCTAGACATAAGAGGAAAATGCCAGCACCCGCTAATTCATGAGAACCACGGTTCATAGTCCAACAGAAAGGTCTTCTCTGACATAAAGGGGTTAACTGTGCATGTAGCTGCACCCTGCCATGTTCACTCCATGTTAACCTGCTTCAGGATGAACAACAAGAACTGAAAATAAATAGCGGGGTGGTGACAGACCCAGGAAAAACTGTATGGCCCGTCACGAAGCAATGTAAATTTGTCTTTGACATGGCTCGTAAATAACTAAAAGAAAAACACTACACACAAACAGAGACATGCTGAATGGAACAATTGACTAAATATGGCTGTGCAAGAAGTGGCAGCATGCAAAGACTGTTGTGCCAAGATATAATGTTGAAAGTGAAGATGTAACATATTACTTTGAAGTTTTAAGGCATGTGCATTATCAACAGTAAATTTTATCATGGAAAAAGAATAGAAGTAGAAATATGGAATAATGTTATTACATTTGCAGAACACACACAATTAATAACGTGGATTAAATACTTTTTTTCCTACCATCAGCAGTTAATACAGCTGTTCTCTGTTTCCTAAAAGTCACGCCTTGGCTCTCAGGTATCGCTGAAATTTCCCACTTTTTTTTCATGTGCAGTTTAACTCGTACTTTCAATTTTTTTCGACAGCACTTTTGGCCAGCAGCCTTTATCTTGGACAGCCAGGCCTTTCTGGTCAGCTTCAACACAAACACCTTTCTGTGTCAGTGAAAGCATCATCAATCAACACACATATTCAACCAGCTCTAAAAACACACACACACACACACACACACTCAACCTGCTCTAAACACACACACACACACACATATATTCAACCTGCTCTACAAAACCCACACACATTTTCAACTCATCACTTTTTATGTTTATTCTGTATCTTCTAACTAAATAAATGACATTTAAAGCATCCAAGTAATGATTAGAAAGGAGGACGACAGAATACAGAAGAGGATGGGAGGTGGTAAGATGGAAAGTTACAAAAATCAATACCAATTAGGATACTTTTTCTCACATTGAATCAAGATAAAAGCCACAGAGGAGGCTGTTGCCCAGAAACTATTCAGGGATTAATATAAAATCTGTTTATCCTGAGCCAGCATTAACCACCTAAACTTGGACAATGTGGAAGAGACTTTCTGCTCTACTTTTTGTTTTAAAAGAATAAAAATAATGCACATATGTTGTCTATTTAGAAAGATAATGCTGCTACATTAGAGCAGTGTTGGGGAAGTTACTCAACAGGAAGTAAGAAACAGGAATCGACTGTTAATTGCAATGAAAGTACTCTGCTCATTAATCAATGAGGTTGATTATTTTTCATATTAATCGATTATCTTTTAATCTATACATTTTTAGAAAAAAATGAAAAACACCCATCACAGTTTCTTTGGGTCCCAGCTGGCATCTTTAAATTACAGGTTTTGTCCAACTAATGGGTGAAAACCCAAAGAAATTAAATTCTCAAATTTGCTGCAAAAGTTTGGAATTTTAGGTTGATAAATGGCTTAAATAATCGACAAATTGATTGATTCAATGATTATCAAAATTCGTATGTATTAATTGTCTCTTGATTTACTAATCGACAAATTGTTTGAGCACTAAATTACCGATAATTAGAACCATATTTTATAATTAGAACCATATTTTATAATTAGAACCATATTTTTCAGATATATACTTGAAAAGTTTACATTAAGATGAAAAACATGCATCTTTAGGCTTTCTTCACTGACGATAACTGGAAATGTAGCCCCATAGACGCAATGCTGTGTGATCAATGTGTGTTGCACTTCAGAAGTCAAACAGATTCAGATTGATCTTGGCAATCTTCTTTGCAAACTTTATCTTTACAACTTGTCTTCAAGGGATAATATTTCAAAATCCTTCAAAACAAAATCAGCATTCAGATTTAGAAACAAACAAAATGCACTAAATGCTCTGAACAGCCGGCTTTTCTGTCTTCACTCCAGCAATTAAGGAAACACATTACAATTTATACACGAAGAAATCACATTAAAACACTTATTGCTTTTATCTATGGGGAATAATTTCCTTGAACAGTTTTAGCTTGTTTTCAAAAAGCAGTTATTTACTGTATGTTTTCTTCTATACTCTTTCGTAAGGTTAGTATAAAATCTGCCTCCACAGAGATATGGCTCAGAACATAGAATATGATGTTACTGTAAGTCGTACAAAGCATTGGGCCTCCTGATGTAAGACTGAAGTCCATCTGAAAATGTTTCGAATGGATTTCTCTAATTACTACCTGCTGTCTACAGAAATTACCCAGGCAAGCTAGTCCACATGGAAATAAAGAAATCTTTAAGAGAAAAGTTTCTGGAAGAGTCGAATCCCAAACCTCATCATGTCGACAACACATCCCTACTTCAGCCATTTTGCCTAATGAGTAGCAACTTGGACTCTTCTCTGATAGAGACAAAACTCAAAAACTACAAATCATGGGGGAGTTTGATAACCATGACACACGGCTGTGTCAGGAGTTTGAAAAGCCACAACATATCAAAAAAAGGGTATGATCCAGAAAGTGAAAGCAGGAACAGTATTTTCATTTTGTCATACATCTCATAATGTATGCAATCACTGCATTCATTTACTGCATACTTTGGTACTGCCAAGACTATGCAAGCAAAAAGTAAATGACGATATAAATCACTAATGATGTACATCAGGAGGAGCAGAAATGGAGAAAGAAAGAAGTTGAAGAGAAAAGTTTCATCTCTGTGATTGGTGACCGTCATGACTGCAGATGGTAGAAACAAGAACAGCGAGAGCGGGAAATGAAGCAGGAAAGAAACAATCTTGTGAAGAACCGAGCACGGGCTGTACACCGACAAGTCATCGCTAAACCCGCCTGGGGGTGAGATTAGAAAACAAATCCACCCCATTTGTGGGAAATCTGGAAAATATCCATATTCATGATAGAGAAAAAAAAGGTGTCTGACTGTGTGCGACTATGTGTGCAGGCCACACGATATGACTCTCCTCCTGATACAACGCTGACATTTCGGTCATCACCAGGAGGGAGGATGCGGGTAGAGAGAGGGCAACACAACCCTGAACAGTGTCACAGCTTTCTGCTTGAGTGCCGAGCTTTGCATATTTAACACAACAAGTGTGCATCTTTCTGTCTGACAGTGGTGGAGGGTGTCTGCACGACTTCAGCCAAAGAGCATGTACTTTCCTTTAAGGGAGGTATTATCACATTTCTTAATGTTTACTGGCTGAGAACACTATCTGCTCTGAGGAAGGAAGATCTGACTTCATAAATTTAAGTTTGGTATACTTTCTGTTGTTGCCACTGCTTGTTTATGTGTAGGCGCGTATGTGGATGCTCATTTGTGGGTGGTTGTGAATGTTTTTGGTTTTTTTTTGCATCTTTCCCCCCCCATACTGCAGCTACCAGCCCAAAGGAATATGGAAAAAAAGAATAGGCAGAAATGGCAGTGCGTGCAAGTTGACAACCTTAAAAGCCTGCACTACACCATGTGCTGTACAGACAGGGCATTCTTTTTTTCAGTAGCTTAATTTGAACAATATAACATAATATAAATATGTTTTTCTGCAAAAATATTGTTCATATTTAAATTTAACTCCTGGTTGATTTGGTGACACCTTTGGTTTCCATTTGAAATCATGTAGGCTGTTGAACACTTTGACCAGCTACTTTGATAGAAATGCAACAGAAGTAGAAAGAAGGTGTATCTGCTTGCAGTGCAGGCAACAAAAATAAAATAAAGACTATAGAAGTCAGTCATCTGACGTGGTAATACTGAAGTTGTGTCTTCAGCATTTTGTGAAATGCATACATGTTCCTGGCTTTTAACTTCCCTGCATCACGTCCAGTTTGTTCTCTTTGAATCCTTGTGCATGGGAATCCCAAGTGGTGACTCCACCAGAAACAATCAAAACTAATATATAGAGAGGCAGTTACAGAATGTAAATACATTGAATGGATATTATAGTATAAAATCAATATTGAATATTGTCTTAACGCAGGCTGCACAAGAACTTTCACTTAATAACATACAGTCTAAAATTATCAAAGTTCTGTTTCAGATCAGGAAATATCTGATCAAAAAATAAATAAACAAGATCAAAAACATGCTAAACATTCATCCATCGTTGGATACTGGTGCAATACCCCCCTTAATTACAATTTGGAAACATGAGTATGCTAGGACTTCATATTTGCTCCAGTGCATTGGTGGTGGGGGTTTTCCAATCGACTTTAAAGTCTTGGCCTATTGACCTTTAACATAAGCCTAAGATTGATTACAGGTGTAGTGTATGCAGAAAACATTATAAACATGAACTGTATGCATTCAACAACAGGCTTATGGGTAGTGTAACTTGCATCTATTAACAAACACAGAGTGAATGATGTGCATCTGTGACATGCACCTTCACCCTACCATCAACCCCTGCAAATTGCACCCAGGATGCATTGCTGTGTGGGAGGCACAAAACACAGCTCACCCAGATCAACTGCAGCTTCTGTACACCGGAGCAATGTGGCCTGCCCTTTCAAAGACAAGAATACATATTTGACATGCACAACAGACTCGGACAGATGACAACTAACCGGAATAACAAACTGCCCTGCTGTGATGCTGAGAGAAAGAAAAGAGAAACAGAGAAAGAGAAGCAGCCAGACACAAAATTGGTCTAATGGTTGACTTCGATCAAAAGAGAAGATATAAAAGCAGGGGAAAGAATGATTAGTCTGCTGGGTGTCTAATAGGAAATTGAAGGTGAAATGTCCAAACCCCTTTAGCAGCAAGAGAAGAGTAATAGAGACAGCCAAAGCCAACATCTTCATCTGAGATCAATGCTTTCTAATCCAGGACACATGCACGCATTAATGATCTCTTAACCTCTCACACCTTTTTCTTCAGCCCCCATCCTCTTAATCTCTGACCTACTCGTTCCCTCAACGCTGTTTGCTAAACATCTGAGGTCCCTGAATCCCAATAACTCCGTTGGACTGGACAAACATTTTAAAAACGGCCTCCCACTGAAAAGTTCTCTCCTCTCCACAGAGGCACTCTCCTCTTGATAAATATCTCACCGTTTAATGACGCAATTTTGCTGAAAAGTTCAAGATCATTACCAACCAGAAAGTGAGAGGTGCATACGTTACCGGCGACTAAAAACAATGAGACTGCCAATTCGCCAATGAAAAATATGGCCAAGCTTGGTGTACAGGCTGTTGTATATTTATGGGAGCCCATTTGCTGCAGCTGATATTTGTAACTAGGAATGGGTAGCACACTGTGTTGTATCTAAAATGAAATATGAAACCACTAAAGCAAAAACAGTGAGTATTTGGAGAAAGTTGAACTGGAATATTCCATGCAGGAAATCAGGTAGAAACATAATGACACCTCATCCACTGTGAGCAGATTAAAATTTCTGATGTCGAAAAATGTATTATGGCAGAGCACCTCTGGAGATAGAAATTACTTCATTGATTAAGTTAGCTAAAACCAAATATGTATTGTACATTGTCAAAAATAAAACTCTGCAATGAGCATAAAAGCCCACCTAACATCTGGTGCCAGTACGTGGAAAACACTTTCACCAAACTGCACTAGTATCAAAAGCTTCCTCCAATACATCACTGACAGAGACGGTCCTCCCCCAAAATATGTCTGTGCAGCAGTTTATTACAACCCATACTTGCATTTATTTAGCAGCAACCTCTAGTGGCCGTAGTAATTATGACGAGACTGTCCTCCCAAAAATACAGCCATATAGGTCGTCTGTGCAAGCAGCTTATTACAACCCATAAAGAGTGCTGAAGTCTGTGTAGGGAGGAGATTCACCCAGGAGACCGCTGTCCGTGTCCTGTGTGAAACCAAAAGTCAACATTGACTTATTTTAACTTACGTAGCCTACGTAACTTAACTTACTTAACTAACGTAGTTATTTTAACCCAAACCATGATCTTTTCCTAAACCTAATCAAGTAGTTTTGGTGCTTAAACCTAACCAAACTGCGACTGTTTCACAACGTTAACCAACATTGACAACGAAAGTCCGGTACGCCTATATATGTCGTTTTGGGAGTCATTGACAAACCTATTCGACCTATACTGTCGTTTAGGTTGGATGACTTGTTGCAATAACATCAACCCACACATTAAGTTCACTAGTGAACAGAAAGAGAATGGTAAACTACCGCTTCTAAACACCTGTGTTCACGTGAAGGCTTCCAATATAAACGATCAGTGGTGAGGATACCCTATCCAGAGCAGAACGTCTTCTTTAATGAGGTGGAGGATAGAAAGAGCGAGATACTGCAGGTCTGGGGTGCACCACGGACCAAATGATGAGAATGAAACCTTGAACTGAGACCAGGACGCACATTATTAACTCAACGGGAACCACCAGAAGTATCCCAGTGGGACTCCCTTATGCTGAAATCAGACTACACTATATTTTTGTGACTTGGCTGAGAGACATGGAAGACTACACATTGGACCCCAACCAATCATAGCTTGCTGTCTTTCAGAACTTGTGTGACATACATAGGTGATCGGTAAGGTGCCAAGGTCACTGTTGTCAGCACCAACAACAAATGTTTACATTGCAATAGCAGTTTTATGAATGAAATTGAACCTGGAACTATTCATCATGACTCGGCAGCGGAGGACTGTGTCTTTCTCCCTCCCAGTCGGTAGAAAGAGTATGAGTGTGTGGGTGTGCAGCATACATATGTGGGCTGAGGATGAGGCCGTACTATGCAAGTGTTTTTAATTTGATAAAATGCCCCTGACCCGAGGGTGATAGTCAAAGGGTTGTAGGTTCCCTGAAATAAAATATAAAATCTTTTTTCTTTTGCCTTGTTGTGCGTGGAAGAGTGATCTGTGCATCAATAGGTCAAGACGAGAAAAGACATGAAATTCTGACATGCTGTTTTTTGTTTTGGTTGGGACGATGTGAGGAGAAAAAGTTGTGAATGCTGAATAACCTTTTTGAAAAGCCAATCTACAAATTGCTATTCAGAAATATTTAGAAAATATATAAACAATTACAAACAGCTCTTGTGAATTAATTAAATGGTAAAATTAGATATGTATAACCATTGCAATAATTAAATAATGGATTGGAGTTTTAAAATGAAATAGATTGATTTATTTTATCTTTATTAATTTCCATTATTAATTTAATATCATCTACTTATTCATTTATCATGGTAGATATTTATATTATTCATTTGACATTCAATTATTTCCTTATTTATTTCACTTTCCATTTATTCATATTTTTCATGTAATCCATCCAGTGTATTATCATTATTAGCCTCATCTCTGATGTTTAGAGGTAGATGATTTTCACACAGCACTGAAGTTTACCTTCATAAAGACTTTCATGTAGGTAAAATAAATCATTTGTCCGCACATGTTTAGTTAATATGATGTAGAGTTTTGTTATTTTTCACTTCACTTAATTAAAACAGTGTTGTTTGGTTTTTTGCAAGCCCTGCATTGTTTGTTTGTTTGTTTGTTTGTTTGTTTGTTTGTGTGTGTGTGTGTGTAAAACCTTGGAGCTCAGTGTGGTGTACAAAAGCAAAGAAATGGAATTTGCAGCCAAAATGTCAGAGTCTGGTAGTATACAGTGATAAAGCTGCTGCTGTTGAATTAAATTAGTTCAAAATGTTAAGTTTTTCTGCTAAGAAAGCACAGTCAATAAGTGTAACTTGTTGTTCATAAAGACCAGAGGCTGTGTCCCTGCTGGTTTCACTCCTCTGACCCTCTCCACGGCCCAGTATGTTCTGACAAAGAGAGACTGCATAGCTTTTAACAACATACAGAGAGCTCTGCCACCAAACAGCCCATAGCTCTGACGCATGGGAAACTAAAATGAATGGGATTCACTGCATTTTCCCTTGAGGCCAACGGTCTGTGCACCCTCGGATTTACCTCACATCCCACCACTCACAAGCACAGTACTGTATATCCTTGTCAACGACAAGTGCATGTTCTCTAATTAGATTCAAAGTGATACAATCTGAGGCATATTTGTTTTAGATGGGAGGACTAAAATATTCACATCCTTTTGATCAGCAGATAACAGTATTTGGTTTCAGTGATAATTATTCCAAAGTGTTACTATAACATCACATTTAGAGGAGTGATTCTCTAAAAGTAGGACATCTCATATCCTTTGGATGCATCTCTGCATGAAACATTTCAAAAATGGCTTTTGTTTTTTCACATTGAATTATATGAGTAGTTCTCAGTGAGATCATGCTAAAAACCTTTTCCACTATTCCCATTTTAATCACCAATTCACTATAAAACAGTATGAGTACATTGTTTTTCAAGATTTACTAATTTTCATTTTATGAAATTAGACAGCCATTGCCAACTCACTAACAAAAAACATTCTGTCCACCAAGCTAACCTAGTCAGAAATGAGTTGTACCAAAAATCTATGTTTATGACTTAATGCACTTTCATGTGCTTTCCACAATTTAATCAGTCTGTTCTTGTGCACTATGTAGTGCCCTTAAAACTTCTGACAATAAAATTAAAAATGTATTGTCCAAAGCATGTTATGACACCACAAAGACTACAGCCAAAGGGCAGACCACAAGCATACACGTTAAAGAGGAAATAACTAGTCAGCAGTCTGTCCCATAAAGACAAACACAACAAACTAGGCATCCATCTTCACTTGATGAGTGAAAAATCAAGTTCAGTTCTCCTCTCTGCCTCCTCTCCTGCTGCTCTGCTTTCTCATTTGTTTACTGTTGTTCCAATCTGTGGTATGTTTGCATAATTCTTTCCTTTCCTCTTCTCTTCCTCATCAAAGTGAAGGTGTTCACTGTTTCCAGTGAACTATGTCTCTGTCATCTATGGTTTTTGATGTGTGTACTAGAGTGGACTAGAATTTTGGACCAACCTGGAAAACCTATCCAAACCTGACATTCACAAAACAATTCACACTGTCTCATCTCGAAAAACATTTTTTTCTGCTGGGATGATTAAAAAAAAATAAAAATCATGGCATCAAGTTGGGCTTGAATGTTATTGCATACATCATGGAAGCATTTTATCTCTGCAGTGTTTTATTTTATTTTTTTTGTTAACAGTGCAAGAATGCCACTAATGATGTAGATGAAATGCACTGCAGCTCAACTGGTCCCTCAGACCTCCTCATTCAGGTAGACTTTCAGCTACAGTTCGGTAAAAGCGTTCATATTACCAAATATTTAGGTAAACTGCTCCCAGGTTTGGATGAAACAGCCAGTGTCCTACATTGCCCATAGGTGTAAATGTGTGTGTCTACATGTATTACCCCCTGTGACAGGCTGTCGACCTGCCTAGGCAACATCCCGCCTCTTGCCCAATGCATGCTAGGATAGACACCAGCCCCGCACAATCCTGAACAGTATAAGCAGTTTAGAAAATGGATGGCTAGATGGATCTGTTTGATATATCTTCACACTGTGCTCTCTGCCTTTCCGTGTGATTTCACTCCTTGCCATCAGTGTCCAGAGGATGCTTTTCCAATTCAGAATCAATCAGGGAGAAAATGAAAATCTCACTGGGTTGTATTATTTATACACAGAGACGTTGCTTTCTTCATGCTGTGATCAGCAGCCTGCACTCATTATGCACATAAACACACAAACACATCTAGACAAACTCACACATATTTATATACATACATACAATCACATGCTTTTAGATATGATGTATGACAGAAAGGATTTCCTCTTATACTCCTCTTACAGTATACAGTATTCCTACCATATGTGTATAATTTAGAAAGAAGACAAGTGTCCTGGTTGTTTGTGTTTTCTGTGATCTGTGTTTTTGAGGGAAGTTACCAATACACAGTGACCAAAGGAGTCAATTGTTTAATGAGGAGGTTTGTGTTTTGGCAAGATTTACAAAAGGAACATGCAAGTTAAGTGAGTGTAACCTGAGTAAACTGAAAAAGTTTATTTAATATTAATATCCAAATGGCTGATAAAGCAAAATCAGAAAAGAATATTCTACATGAATATCCCTGGTATGATGTAGTACTTTCTCAACATAGCAAAAACATTAAGTCGTATGTCAGTCAGCTCACAATTTACAAAAAATAAGTTTGACTTCTTTAGTGGTATCTACCATGCAGACAGTGTAGGTTTTATTTGTCTGTCTCTGAGATTTCTGCCTCCTTCCCAATACAATGGAGGTGAATGTAATTAGGTTTGTGGTGCTCTGGATGAGTCACAGATGTCACTGTTAACAGTTTTTATAGGGGCTATTTCTTCAATAGAAAGTAGTTCCAATGGCAGTGAGGTCTGTTTAGGACCTGTACATATGGGGCATTGTGCATCAGGCCATTTAGGATATTTTTAGTACATAAAACCAAAACTATATGCATGGCTAGATACCTCTAGAGTGCATAATTTGGCTGTACTGATCCTTTAAAGGAAGTCTTTTCAATCTGTTTGTTCAGCTACTGGACATGCATCTTTGTTTTTTGACAAACAGCATATTAAACTGGTTGATAACAGACCAACTAATTTGTGTCCTTAGTAAGTAATAAATAAATTTAGTCAGCACCATTGGATATTATAAAGTTTTGTGAAAAGTTACACGAAATGGCACTTCCCCCACTGCGAGGTGAATCGTTACAGCAATTAATTTAATGGATCTGTGTTTCCGCCACATCAACTGGGGATTAAAGAACAAAGGCAGGAATAAAAGAAAATGGGTGAACAGTGCTGAGTTTAGAGGACGACATGTCATGGCAGCGGGGTCTTAAATTCTGACAAGGAGCAGGATGTGACAGGGACCATCTCCCTGACACTAGAGAGGTTTAATCATCTCTCATGGTTTCACACATCATCGCTCCTCGCTCCAGATTAGATAAATCACTCCTTTTAATAAAGCCTTTCTGGGAGTTTGCAGACTCTCAAGAGGAAATCGTGATCTACGGTGTCTCAGACTGTGGTAATGTCAAATATCTACATAAGTCCCTTACCAATAATACACTGGTATATTACCTTGTTGGTCACAGAAGGTCACAGCACTGATGCTTGTCACTGTTTTCTGCTAAAATGAAGCTGGAGGTATAAGACGACTGGCAGCTCTGTGGCCTCAGATGGTCTGAAGTCATCAGCCCCATCTGCTGTACCTTTAGGCAAAGCCATGGGCACAGCCAACATCAGGTAGTCATTGTAATGGATGAGGTGAGATATTACAAGATCCTGTCAAGTGCTTTCAAATGAAGGTCCTGTGTAAGTTCAAATCATTTGCATGTGAACTTTTTCTCCCCTGGATATCTTGCTTGCACAGCTAACTAAGGCCGTATAAAGCAGATAATTGTGAAAACATTGTAATTTCATGTATTCCCTGCATTTTCAGATTGCTTTTTAAATGTTCACTATCTACATTAAAACACTCAAATGAAAATAGCAAGTGCCACTTAATGAAATTCAAGTCGTGCAAACATAATCAAATAATACAAAGGGTATCAATATAAGCTCTCATTTCACTATAGCCTATCCCTTTCTTTCATCTCCATCCCACTTTCTCTCTAATGATAGGCCATGGACACTTAAAGAAATCCTGCTATTGAGTTACAATCCATCCACCCATCTGTTGATTTTTTGCCACATAGGCCTATCTGCGTCTGGATAGTGGTAGCAGCAGGTTCAACCAAGAAGCCCAGATGTCCTTTATTGATGTCACAACCTCCGGATTCTCCTGGGGGATCCTGAGGCTTTCCCAGGCCAGATAGTTTTACATAATCCCAGTGTGTTTTGGTTCTGCCCTAGGGTCTCTTAGTAGTGGCCTGGAATACCTCAGGGACACGTCCAGGAGGCATGATCAGATGCCCAAAACACCTCAATCAGGTCCATTCAGTGCGAATGAGCAGCAGGTCTACCCCTAGCTCATCATTCTATTCCCTAAGGGTGAGCCCACACAACCTGCGAAGGAAACTCATTTTGGCCTCTTGTGTTTTCAATTTCACCCTCTTAGTTCTTACCCAGAGCTTGTGGTCCCAGATGAGGACAAGAATGTTGATTGGTAAATTGAGACAAAGCTCTCAATTGACAAACACAATCTGGTATAACACATCCATTGTGCAGATGTTGTACAGATTGTTTTGTGAAAGTAATTTATTCAAAAGCACTTTAGAACAAGAGCTGCTGAGTTTCCAGTGAGTCTACAGCTTGGACACACAAGGTTGCTCCATCTCTGAAATAACAGCTGGTCCGGATAATATTCTTCCTCTTTGGGTTTGGAAAGGGGATCAGTCAAGTTCAAGTGATGTCAAAATAAAGTTGGAAGTCTTCTTGAGTCGAGTCTTAAGTAATCACATTGAAAGAAATAACCTCAGACAACACCCTGATGAAGACGAAGATAGATGAAAACGTTTCATGAATAAAGCATTGTGTACTGGAGAAGAGTTGTGCGACCTGTTTTAATTTTGTAAAGACAGCTCACACTGGTCTGCACCTCACTGTGAGTGCATTTTCGAAGTTAGAAATTGTTGTGTTTTTCTCTCAACACAAGAACACATATTTTTTGCTGAAGCAACAGCTCAGTATGCCCACCCTTCTTACAATAGGTAATTTATTTGGTGTCAAATGTTACAGTGAACAAAAGTTATAAAGTCTTTACTAATGCGAAAACTACAGGTACCAGTAATTAGGTTAATACATAATAGCACCCAGCTATTTCTTAAGAACGCCATTATTTGATCATTTACAGCACAGCCAGCTCTCTCCAGTCAGTTCCAGCTGTGTAGGTCTAAAGTACTGGCGACTACAAGCTCCATTCATTTAACCTTGGTGAGACTACATGGCGGGGAAGCAAGATGTACAGCTAATCAACACATACGAATGGATTCAGTCTCAGGGGAGAGGTTAGACAAGATGAAGGGGGAGCATGAGAAGCGAACTGCACTCCACTGTGGCAGTGTGAGAGACGAAGCACATTTGACAGCAGGAGCAGGTGAGAATAATTCACAGGTTTTATCATTGGTAGACAGACATGGAAGAGATGATAGATGAGGCACTGCGGGCTATTCACCACAAATATGTTACAGTATCCTCATTCTCTCTGGGGCGATCAAGATAAACAAAACTCCTCATGCTTAACTGTAATTCCATGCTAATCAATTGAGCTTCCAGGGCCTCAGTGGGGCAAGTAAAATGTAGATTTTAATTAAGAGTTGAAGCTGCAAGGTTTCTCTTCAAGTTATTTGTACTATTTGTTCCTTAATTAATTAAAAAAAATGCCATTCTGACCGCTGGGCAGGGTTTTATAAAGGCCATAATGCAAAGCAGTTAATCTGAATAAATATTTAATGCCATGTGAGGTCCTGTTTTTCTGAAAACAAGTAAAACATTCTGCCAATTTGGTGAGCTAATACAACTTTCTTTCAAAGAAATCTCTTTTGTTTAAGGATTTTTTAATAAAAAATATAAATATTGTCAATACCATGTAACAGGACAGAGAAGATCTGTTAACCACTATTTTCAGAAAAATCTGACTTGTTCTCCAAACAAGATGAGCTGCATTGGGAAAAAAGTAAATGAGACTAAAACTTTATTATAAAAATGTAATGATATGATACTGTAATGAGTAAATTTACTTTCTTAAAGCTACAGTAATCAATATTTTTATAGTAACAATGGATGAAATGACTACATGTAATGTGAAAGCTGTGAAATCCACAGAAACTGCACAGTTCCCGTCAGATCTACGGAGTGTTTTAGCATCTTTTCAGCTCTTTGTTTTGGTATTATAGGCATTGCTTTGGTATTACTGTTTTAGTCCCATCTCAGCACTCATCAGCCTCGTTTCCAGCAGCAGCAGGCAGCTGTTTTCAGCAAAAAGCTCTGATAAAGCGTCTGTACGCTATCTGCCCAGCCTCCTAATGGCAGACAGATAAAGTTTGCGACTAGCTGGTTAAGAAAGTGGAACATTTAGCGGCTAAAGAGCCAGGTACTTCCCCTAAGGTGAAAACATAACTAAAAGAAGAGGGAATATTGGACATTCACTAGATAAAAACATCACTTGGAAATCATATCACACTGTTGTTCTGTGAAGCACTTTGGGCTGCATATTTGTATGAAAGGTTCTATATAAATTAAGTACAGTTGAGTGGAGTGGAGTATCTAGACAAATGAAATGTCCAACTACATTAAGAGAATAAAAGAAACCTCAGGACTTTCCGAACTTGGTGAAGGAGGATGATGGAGCAAGAAACTGAGCTGAGGCCTGCAGCCAACACCTGACTGTCTGTATAGATGAAGGTGACGCTCCCTTTGTCTGAGATCCAGATGAAAGAATAGTTCAGCCGCTTAGAAAGCTCAACGGGGAAAAGTACTACCTTCAAGTTAACTGTCACAGCTGTCAGCTGTCATAATTATCACAGAGGCCTTGAACTGATTGCCATAAGATGATACAAGGTTATCTTCGTGACAGGCCAATTCAATATCAAGAGACAAGCTGGGGGCTGACCCAGGCATTTTTTGGGGCCCTAATTTGCCCCCTCTCTCAATCCCCTGGTGTCTCAGCAAGTCTAAAGAGGGAAAACAATACTTCACCAAAAATAGCAATTTTTAAAGAGCAAACACTCACCTCTTGTAGTTCTCTCAACGTTGGTAGCTTTCGTCTTTGTAGGGGACGGCAGCTGCAGTTAGCTTGGATTTGGTGACCCAGTTTCACTGCAAAAAAGTATGAAAATGTTTATTGAAAATTCTTAAACCACTACTGCAGCAAAATCTACTTCACCACTGTCTGTCCACTGGCTCAGTGTGATACAAACACTCATTTTTTGGCCAAAATAAGACTAAATATATTACATTCTACAGATTACCTTATCTGACACTTGTCATATCACCTCTCCACGTAAAGGGTTAGTTAAGGGTTAAGTGAAGGTAAATTACACTTGTTTAGGTTACCATGGTGAGGTTAAGGTTTTCAAAAAACTAAATACAAACTTCCCTCATTCAATTGTTTTTTTCATGCACAAACAGGATAAACCTTTTACAAACTGGACTTACAATGAAGAATCTTAATCATGATGACAACAGAATATTAAGGCAACATGAGGTAATTTACAGTGCCCCAAACAGTTCTATCAGTTGTTATTTGTCACTCAAAAACCTACACATTAGTTTAACACGCAGGAGTAGGAAGTGTTGTATCTGTGTGATCACAGTATCTTCTGAGCCCAGCTGCTGGCCTATCACTCCCACTGTCAAAAGCAAGCTCCTTTTTCTCAAGAATCACATGTACTGTAATGCTCTGCCACAAGTGTTATTATACAAACAGCCATAGTCTATAATTAATAATGCTACAGCTATTTGTCAACGTCAGTATAAAACGCCAGAGGCCAATTGTAAACCCTCTTCATTTGTCGCTCTTAACCTGGCTGTATTATTGGAACATCAACAGAGAAAAGTACAGCATTTAGTTGTTTTCTGTTGCCAGCTACATTTTAGAGGAGCACAACTGCATACAAAGTCAATAAGGCACATTGGATATGAACAGATGCAGATTTGTGGCACAAGTTGAGGGAAAGATGCATCCACTAAAATTTCAGCGAAAACCTTCCCAAAGCTGTATGATTTTACTAAATGAACATTATTCAAGCTTTACATATTTCCACTGTTCACATCTGAAACAAATAGAACTGAAGTGAAATTGCATATTACAGCTTTTTCCCATAAACTGAAAGAAAATCCAGCAGTTTCGGCTGTGCCCACAGACAATCTAACTGAAACCAACAATGGCTCCACATCTATCTCACTGCTGTGTTCCTGAACAGGCTGAGTCAGACAGGTTGACAGGAACAAAATATCAGATGGAAACTGAACAGACAGCCAGAGAGAGTGACATGAGGGTGGAGAATCAGAGAAACACAATACTACCAGTCCAAGAAAGGGATCGAAAGACACACTACAGCTGAGAATTAATATTGGCGTGTCATGTTTCATAGTCTTGTGTGGCTGGATGTTGGCCAGAACACTCATTATGGAGCTACAAGGTGGGGTATAGACTGTAGATGATAATGCTTTTCACCTGCAAACTTGCAATTAATCACACTACCCAGAAGTAAAAAAAAAAGCTTCAAATTACGTGCAATGTGCAGTTTTCTATATGCATACTTGCTTCACATTTTTTAGAGTCACATGACACGTGAGTGGATCTGGCTGTGTTGTACTGCAGGAGGTCACCACAGGCAGCCAAAAGCCAGCATCTAGTGAACTCTTTTGAGGCATATATAGCCAGGAGGCATCAGACCCGTCTGGGAAGTACCAATGATTAACCCCCATACAGTGAATATCGTTATCGGGGTGCTATAATTTACAATGAATAAATGTGATATTTCAGGCACCACTGAGCCGATTTTTACAAAACATGGAGAATGTAGTGGACAACACCTCTCAACGCTATAGTTTCTTTAAGGATTCTTCAGTCATAGACCATTAGACATCAAATACACATTATAAAAAACAGCACCTTTATACCACAGCTGCTCAAAAATGATCACATTACATGAACATAGTACACAGGTGGTGTTTAGGTCAGCTGTTTGACAGAAACATTGATTCTTTTTAAAATAAAGTCAGTGCTGACAATGTTGGAAGTCCATCACCTTTTTTTATACAATTTCATTCACCTTTTTCCGTCTACCAAGGTGTTCGTTAAGGTAAATACTTTCTGCATTTACAGTTTTGCACCCAAACATTATTACTAAAACTGCCACCAGAGCAATAATTTTATTACCTTTCATGAACCTGCTGTCAGTTCAGACATCCGCAGATTATTCCGACTCACTGCGGACCCGCAAGGGACAATTCAAGGCAATTTGCTATTTCACAGTAGAGCTCTTCTGAATGTAGGCCTATTTATTTGAATGTGAGAGGAAAGAGAAAAAAAAGCACAAGAGGCACATTGCTAAACTCTAACAGTTAATTTCCTCTGTACAGTATATTGTGCTGCTCCTTCATGCAGTAAAGTTTGTGTTGATGATGATTAGAGTTTCTGTTGAAATTATGGTGATGGTTACAAATTGTTTTGCCTCTCGAAACTACAATATAAAGGGCAACATATGCTGGCAGCGTACAACATGTGTCAAACATCCACGCCTATTGTACAAAGGGTAAATATGACAGTGTTGGAGTTGCTGGAAGGCACATTTGAAGGGGCTAGGCTAGCAGTTTCTCCCTGCCTTATGTCTTTCTGCTAAACTAGGCTAAACACCTCACCAAGCTACCTCTGTGTTGTAGACAGAAATTCAATTTATATAGATTATTTTATCTGCTGTATCTCTCAGGACAGCAAATTTCAGAATTTCCCAAATATCCCAAGTATTCCTTTAAATGGCAGATAATTAATCTGCCTGCTCATAAACATTCTTACTACACAGTCTAACCAAATAAAGGCTAGTTGAGGAGCCTGCACAAACTGATTGCAATTTATTAACAAAAGGGAAATACATAGCAGTTTCCTGAAATAGACAACATATTTTATACAATTCACATGATAACTCTAAAAAGCCAAGTACAAAAAAATTAAATTAACCATCCAAAATTGGTCAAATGTGACCTCAATTATCACTTTCCTGCCTGTCTACTTTTACAGGTGATGAAACACAGAGGGTTCACTTTCAGTTCACTCTCTCTCATAACTTATTTCACAGTGAAGCCGGATTGAGAAATTGAACTGGAGACGTACAGCGGTGGCAAAGTGGAAGCCAGTGTTAATTTGTCTTTGAAGGCTCAGTCACTACATGAAAAGGGGTTCATTTTTTCATGAAACATCAGCTAAAATGTGTGGGGAATGTTGAATCTTTAGTATATTTAGTAGTTTAAAACTTTTAAATTGGTGCCACATTTTTTTTTAACCTATTTTACAACAAGGTTTTTTAATCTTAGGTATTCTCCCCTAGTGACAAATACTGATATTCACTCATGGAATCCAATGGAGTTAAACTGCCTTGAGCATCACAAGAGAGATATTTATCATTTTCCATACGACAAAATCTGCTACTTTGTTGTTACCAGGAGATACTGTAAAACATATGTAGATCTGTATAAAAGCAACAGGGTTGACTGACTTTGACTTAAGCGCAAGAAAGCGTCTGTATCATTAAAATTGCATTATTAATATTTTTAATTACAAACAGGACAGCTGCATTGACCTCATCTGCAATGAAGGTCTGTAACCACCTGTCCAATGTTGTATCAGACCCCCAACTCGCCGCCTCCAGTCATTTCAATGAGGGGAAGGCAGCAGAGGGGAAGCGGATGGATCAATATGTTCCACTCGCACATCAAATTGTGGAACCAATGATTGAAGCCTATTTTCTTGGGGAATTACTTTCACTGCACCAAGCTAGCTTGCACAGCTACTACAATGGCAAATGTGTGGTTTTTGATTTGATTTGCAAGCTAGTGTACGTGTTGTGGACCTTTGGGTGGGTTGTACCAACGCTATGACATTCTCCAAAGCACCTGCCTGTCATCGCAGCCTTGGACTGTAGCGGCAGCAGGCTGCTTTTTTGGGGAACGCTCTTGCAGGTAGGCGGTTGCCGCATGGTGGTGTGAAACAGCCTTTACGTGTAACACACCTTGGCTGCGTCGCAGAGTGTCACAGGGCTTCACTTCACAAGCAGAATGCATCAGACACATTATACCGACAGAAGAGGTATTAGTTCAGGTAGCTACAGTAACCAGGATGTGCTGATCCGGGAGCGAATGACTTGGTTTTCTAGAGAGTTAGACAGTGGGGCAGTGATGTATTCTGCCAAGTTGTTATGCCACTGGTGTATGGGCTTACACAGAAAACAATGGTGGCGGGTGTTTTAATGCGCTTCATAGGACGCCGGTGTGTGTTGCCTTTTAATCTACTCATCATCGTTTGTTTTCTTCGGTGATTACAGGCGGGGAAGAAGACGACAGGTAGCTAGCAAACACGGATGTAAACAATGCATGGTTCAAAATATTAAACAAATCGGCTTTACGAAGCTTTCATGGGGAAAGAAATGCAATCAACACACTTGTTGGCTCTCAAGGATAGAATAGAATACATTTTGGTGAGAAACACTGAATGTAAATGTTTACAAGAAAACTCCACAGGGTTCCTTTGATATACACTATATGACCAAACGTATGTAGACACCCCTGTCCACATACATTTGTGCATTTCTGGGACTGGTTTGGGCATACAATGATATTTTAGACTATAAGCATACTTCCTTCTTTGTGTCAACAAAATGACAACATGCACCCATACATAAAAGCCAGGTCCATAAAGAAATTGTGTTCTCAGTTAGGTGCGGAAGAACTTGAATAGCCTGCACAGAGACCTGACCTCAATCGCATTCAACACCTTTGGGATGAACCGGAACGCCGACTGCAAACTAGGCCTTATCGCCCAACATCAGTGTTGGACCTCACTAATGCTCTTGTGGCTGAATGGGAGCAAATCTCTGCAGCCAGGTCCACAAATCGTGTGGAAAGCCTTTTGAGAAGCAGAGAAGGCTGCATATTAAAGCCCCTGGCTTTGGAATTAAATGCTCAACAATCACATACCGGTGCAATGTTCAGGTGTCCATATAATTTTGCCTATGTAGTGTACTTAATTTTGCCAATGGCAAAACAATGGGCAAGCCTTTCCTCTAATGATAAAACACATTATGATCAGTTTTTTAACTGCCCTTATATCAGAATTCTGTAGTGTAGTCATGTGCCATGTCTTACGGTTGCATATTTTTGTTTGTATGAGTACAGTACAACAAATGCCTAGCAACTGTTTATGTGGAAACAAATTATTGAATCTTGCATCCAAGGGCAGGCTATATAATTCTCTACATTACATCTAAGTACATTGTAAATATCTGTTTTTGCCGTCTGAATAGACCTTATCTCTCTCAGGACACTTCAAATCTTCTTTGAAGGGCCGGCATCTCGAGCTGCAGAGCCCAGCGAGCTTCTCATTGACAGTCAGGGCAGCTGTGTCTGAGCACATCTCACCGCCATGCTCAGCAATGCAGCACAGATGGCATCAAATATACTGCTTAAAGTCATCATTCACTTTAATGTTGCAGCTCCTGGCCAGGGGAAGGCTGTGGCTCTCCTTCTTTCTGTGTGCCTCTGGACACTAAAAAGTTACCTGTGTCCCCCCGCTGACTCACAACAGCCTGCTCTGTATTCTTGATTGAGGGTGAAGGGCAGGAACACTCAACACTCACCTCCAAATTGAACAAAGAAGAGTAGACTTTATATTAGGCAATTCTGTAGGTTAGCGGCCCACTATATGGTCAGCAGAAATAAGTGTACCCACCAAGAGCTGTCATGCCTCTTTTTATAGTCTCACAATGGCTGTTTTCAAAGAAAAATGCTTCAAACCTTTTTTGTCCAAACACAGTACTTATCCACTTTTTAATTCTGCAGTCTTTTGAGATATCTGCTTCCATGAAAATGACCACCTCGCTGCTGATACCTTTAGAAAAAAATTATATATTATCTCAAAGTAAAATACTTCAACTTGATTTGACTTTTGTCCTCACATCATTCCTTTTGTTCAGGAAAAATGCAGTGTGCACTTTCTTAGAGTGCCTTGTGAGAGGTATAGCTGCCCTATGAAGGTGTGATATTAGCAACGTGGGTGACTCAGAGAGATAATCCTCACTATGAAGTGATGATTCATCTGAATGCGGGGGCTTAAAGAAGAGAGAGAGAGGACTGGAGGGTCCCCACAGGATTTTAAACAAGTTGTAAGAAGAGAAACCAAACACACCAGCAATTTGACTTCACTTCTCTCTAATCACTCACTCTCTGCACCTGCAAACTCCAAATGAAAGAAAGCAATTGAACCAAGAGATTAATCTAAAATGAAATCCTTTGTAGAATATCTGTTTCCCGCTTGCACATCCGGGGAATATTAATATCCCATCTGGGAGGAAATTCACACCTCGTATGTGTTCCTGTTACCTTACGTCACCAAAAATAGTAGGACTGTCCACCTATGTCCTCGATTGAAAGTTGTCCTTCCCTCTAACCAATCAATTTGTCTGAAAAATATAGATATGCATTGTATTTGATTGTATATTTTGACTAAGCTGTGTTATCCTGCCTGATAAATTAACACTGAAGCCATGACAGTGACCTTCTTGATATTTCTAATGCAGGCAAATCTATTTCAATTACCCCGGTCCATGACTTTTCCTATGGTTCACTATTATCCAATCTAGTTTAAAAGCTCTGCAATAATATAGTAGCCCAAATAAAAATGTCTTCCTTGGAACACCAAGTCTGGTCGTCCATGTTATCTGGCTGTGATTATTATTATTTATGTATCAGGTCTTAGGCCTAATTCCAGAAAGTTAAAGCTGCTCTAATCAATATTTCATCATTGGAGCAAATAACTAGATTCAGTGAAAGAGCTTGCTTGTCGTGATGGACCCGCAGAGAATTAGCAGTCGACTCTGCAGTTTCCTTCAACTCTACAGAGCGTTTTTAGCGTCTTTGAGCTCATTGTTTTGATTGTATGGTCAATCAAGCAACTTAATCGTTTTGATTCACTCTCACCCCACAAATTATGCAACGTTTCCAGCAGTTTTCAGCAAAAAAGCTCTGAAAAGCCACTGCACACTAACTGCCCGGCACCAAACAGCAGACAGACAAAGTTAGCAACTAGCTGGTGAACAAAGTGGAGCATTTATGCAACTAAAGAGTCAGATATTTCTGCCCGGAGTTAAAGGGAGCTAAAAGAACACCTATTATCGTTATTATATGATGTGTTTACAGCTTGTTGTGCTGCCTGCAAATGAAGATCTGTTAATGCAGGTTAAAATATACAAAAGTTTACAAGGACATGAGGACAAAAGGCTTAGCATCATTACCTTTTAGCCTAAACAAAATACTAGATCTTTTGTCTGTAGTTTACTTGAATGTATTTGCCAAGTGCAGTAAAGTACAGAGATCAATACCTTGAGCTCTAATTTTTCCCTTTCTAGTGTTTTTCTATATTTTCATGTCATTCTATTCCCTACTAAAGGTCAAACATTTAGTGTTGAATCTGTCCTTTTTGTGCAGTTTAGCTGGCCTGACAGTCGTCTGTTGCAGAAGACAGACAGACTTTATTGTTGCAGTTTTATTTATAGCTCAAGATATTAAAGTAGACTGGAGTGTCTATCAATTTTAATCTATACTTTAGGCTGATATAATTATAGACTGAGTCTTCCACTAATTGATGGTTGCATCATGACAGTGCACCCACATGGTTTGACTTCACAATGTACAGCTACAGATGAACAGAAGATGTAGCCAGGGTTTTATTTTATTTTACAATGAAACAGTTTATATGTTCAGCTCACATTTCAGTATTACTGCTGCAGAGAATAGATTAACCTAGTTAGTGGAGTGCAGTCAGTGTATTGTCAGTTGATATAATAAACTGGTGATTTACAGGCAATATTACTGGTAGTCAATATTCCATTGTTACTTCCCCTTAACCCTTCCCTTACAAGCCACCATCAGTCTTCAGTGGATCTCTAAAAACATGGGTGTCATGTTAAAACAACTCAACTGTGGAATGAGACACCATTTATGACTTGTACATTTGACCAGAAACCAACAGATGATATGACGACACATGAACTGGGTGAAACCGCCTTCATTGAAATGGATGCAATGCTATCTTGAAACACTGCATCAGGTTGTCTTAATACATTTGTACAAGTTCTCTGGTGCACAGAGCCGTGTGTTTGACATTTTTAATTGTTAATAAACAGCAGTAAACATGGGTTAGTAGTTAGGTCGCCTACTAGATGACATAATTAAAGCAAGTGTCTCAAGAGAGTATTGGGAAATCTAACGTGCCATTAGCTAGCTTTAATTGACAGAAAATGCTCATGTCATCATGCAGGTGACATTGGGAAGTGTCACCTGCAAGAAGACTCAGCTGAGGGCTCCCACTGCTCCTGTTTGTGTCAGGACTCACCTTGAGAGGGCAAGGACAAAAGAAATTGGGTGAGAACAGAAAGCAGAGCAGTGAGTCAGAGAAAGAAATAAGCCAAGAGACCATGTTGGGATGTCAGATAAACGTCACAACAGGACTGCGATGCAGTGTAGGAATTTGACCATTTGACACAGTGTGTCCCTGCATGATGTCCTGGTGTGTGTCAGAGTAGAGGTTTGATCATGTGCAATGATTTGGGACAAAGAGAAGGAGGGGCAGTTGGTGGAGAAAGTCTAATGGTCAGAGAAGACCAGACAATACTACTACTTCCCTTAAATAACCTTTCATCCCCTTCAATGCTCATAAATGGCTACCCACAAATGGCTCAGCTGAATCCAACAGTGCTACTGGCTGACTGGACTGGACTAAAGCTTGCAATAATAACAAAGGACACCAGTCATTTAACATCGTGGGTAATCATCTCAGATACGTATGTGTCCTAAAGGTCCTCAGTTAATGTCAGTCTGTCTGTTGAAATCTTCTAGCCTTTCTGTATACATTTTTCTGCCTTCTTTTCTCCCAATTCCCCCCCCGTCTTCTTCCGTCTCTCTCCCTGTCTCCCTCTGGTCTGGTCACAGTGCAACTGAGGCTGATAATAAGCTGCGGTCACACCGTATGGTCTTCTCTCCATCTGGATTCAAGACGTCGCAGTGGAAGGAGGAGGGCAAGGAGGAAGAGCGGAGGGCGAGTTACGAGGGGAAGAGGAAATTTGGGTCACGCTTGAAGCCATAATGATGGTATAATGCACCAGCACAATCTCTGCTGCAGCACCGAATAAATCACAGATGCAACACCCTTCACAGATAATAACTAATGGCTCCTCTCGACACCCCAAGCCAGTGCACAATATGAATCTGCACCCAAATAGTTAGATAAATGAATCTGACATCTGACATTGAACACCCCCAACCACACACATGCACATACCCTCACCTCTCAAACTCCAGCCAATGACATTTCACAACTACCTCCGAGGCACCCAAACAAAGATTGATCAGAGCAAAAGGTATCAAGCAGGAGATTATGGGACCAAGTTCCCTGAGTTTCCATTACCGGCCTCCTAATCCGTTTATAAGGATATGCTCTTAATGGGCATGAGCACTGAGAGCTGTGTGTATTGTGTGTGTGAGAGAGAGGTCATCCATCATGGACGGACCTCTGAGGAGGCGAGGGGACAGCAGGGAAGGTTAATGTCAGCCCGGATCTGACTGAAGCTCACATCTATTCAGCATCCAAATCTCCGGTGACAACGCTGAGCAATTTAGCCGCTTTCTTCTTCGGCTCTCCTCGACATCTGTGATACATATTCCAGCGAAGCACAGGTCAGCCACCCCGACACGCTGCACAACAATATCATCTCACTGAGTCAACGTGGCCTCACAGTCGGGCCTAAATTCATCCTTTCCTCCAAAAACAGTGAAAAATCCTATCATTTTAACATTTGAGTAGGACAGTTCCACCTTCCGCTTCAACTCCATCAACAGTAGAAATAATTTAAAGGTGACATCTATAACTATATATTTTATTGGCTCTTTGCACAAAGGAATCAAATTATCAGTAAGGGTTTGCAAGTGTTGCCGATCAATGTCACTAATCTTATGTCAATCATTACTGAGATTCCGAGATTTCTAATCAGGCAGAGCTGGCCTGGCTCTGTGTATTTGCAGGGAATGCTCCAACTTCCCAGTCTCCCCCTAGCTACCCACTGGCTCAGTGTACTTGCTGTGACTGCTTCATACTCCCAGGCCTTTGGACTACCCACCAGCTCTGTGTATTTTCTGGGTACGCCCTAATTTCCCAGGCCACCTCAACTACCCACTGCCTCTGTGTATTTGCTGGTAATGATCTGATTTCCCAGGTGCCCTGAACTACCCTCCCGGCTCTGTCTATTGTCTGGGCATGCTTCATACTGATAGCCCCCCAAACAACTCACTGACTCTGTACTACTTGTCATCTGTATATTTAGTGTAAAACCCCAAATCTCCCAGGTCCCCTGAACTACTCACTGACTCTGTATTTGCTGGGAAGGTTGTGTAATGTCAGACCCCCTAAATTACCCTCTGTGAATTCTGTGAATTTTCTGGGCATACTCCATAATGACAATGCCCCTGAACTACTCACTGGTTCTGTGTATTTCCTGGAACGTCCCTTACTGTCAGACCCCTTTAACTACTTATTGGCTCTGTATATTTGGCGAAAATACCAAGATCTGCAAGGTCCTGAACTACCCACCAACACCGTCTTTTCTGGACATGAAGTGAACTACCACGCCCCTTGAACTATACATTGGCTCTGTGTATTTTCTGAAAATGCTGAAATCACCCAGGCCTGTCAACTACCCACTGCCATCTCAACCAACTCCCTCCGTGCATTTGCTAGAAATGCTCAGATTTCCCAGGTCCTCTAAACTTCTGTATCTCATTGTCCTGTCTGTTGAGGCACTGGTTTGGAGCTACAAGTCAACTATGCACAGAAATCCCCCTACTTACACCTACATGAAACCTTCGAATTGGAGGTCAAGTGGATAAACGGATGGGCTCACTGGCACACACACAAAGATTTCATTCCAAGGCCGAAATTTTTAACAGATTAGAAATTTCCTCTGAAATATTTTGGTAGCTGCATGTCTCCTACATGTGCACCCTGTTGCATATTTAATCTGACAAATTTCTGCTCTCTTTCTGGTGGCTGGTGAAAAGAATTTCATCTCCGCATTCAGGCTTGGATAAGTGGGACTGACTGTGAAAGAGTGAAAATGAGAGTTATCAGCACTGCACAGAGAATAATCATCTGTTTTAATCGGCACCCATACGCTTTCTGGAGACTTTTGGTGGATGTCTGCTTGGACACATTTGTAGAAAAGGCTATACTATTCCGACAGCATGTAAGCAACATGTAACTTCACACTTCCCGACTGCTCTATCACCTGTCTGCCTCCACTGGTGCAGTGGATACAGAGAAGTCATGATGTATTCATGAGCTCCACATGAATATGAAAATCTGGGGGGGAGGGGGGGGCATTTTTTGACAGATCTCACCATAAAAATGCAACCAGCATGACATGATTTCAGAGCAGTAAGGTGTTTGCAGTATTTCTAAAAAGCCTTAACTATATCACAATGCGTACTCATTGCTTTGATTTGCCCAAAGACATAAGCTTTATGAAAATAAATGGCATGTCTTTGAACCAGAATCACAGTAGAACAGTCTATTGAACAGCAGCCTATTTTAGTTGCATTTTCCTGAGGTGAAATAAACAAACGCATGCTACTCATTTGTGTGCTCCCTTGTGGTTTTTTTGAACACCTACACTGGCACGGAGCTAGATACAAATGTGTTGTACGCTGCTTTTATAAGGCAAGTAGAACTTCAGCCAAAGGCATTAGGCTGTTCCTGATTATTATAAACGGTTTCCAGTTTTAACCATTTTCCACTCAACCTCATGATGATTCATATTCATATAAACAGCAGTCAGAGAATCCTCTGGTCTGTCCCTCTATATGTGTATCTCAACATAAGAATCCTCTCTGCTTTTCAGCTCAAGAAAAGAAGAAACTGTGTACAGGAATGATTCATTTGTATCAGTTACAATTTTCTAAAGCTACAAAACAGGTTTTCAATTAAACTCGCTGTATTTTATGTACCTGTATCCCGTTTTTTGTGCCAGCCGTCGTTCCTGAGCAAACACAAATAAAGCACACAGGAATGTTTTGGCGCATGAGTGAAACAGTGAGGAATGGTTAGGTGCATTAGCATTTCAATCTGTTCTTGTCTGTATTTTTAGACATTTACATGTATATAGAGAAATGTCTGTGGATATGCACTCTTGTAGGAGCCTCCCGGGTATTTGCACAACCACAGAGGTATTATATCTGATACGAAGTGAAACTAGACATGGGGGGAGACGCTTTCAGTGACAATGAAAAGTTTGAAATTGCACCTTATCTAAAGCAGCAGTGTTATACAAGGCTGCAATGGCTTGAAAATAAGAGTTGCCTGCAAATTGAATTCTGCACATATTCTCAAAAAAATTCAACAGGAGAGATGCAGGGAAATGCCAAAGAGCATATATGGTCAATGTTGATGTACTCAACTCAGTTTGGAAAGATCTGTACTTTTGGATAACCGATAAGAAGTATGAGATACATACATTGTGTTGATATAAATACTATTAAAATGTAATATTAGATACTTTAAATATATACAACTGTATGATAAATTTAAGATTCACAAATATTCTAAATTCCAATGCAGCATTGCACACAACAAACACCTGGTAGAATGACAACAAGGAATGTATCTAATAGCACTGCAGTCACAGCAATAATGAACAACAGTTTCCGCAGGGGACCAAATGGGGTTATACGCAGCAACGAAGGTTTGAATTTGATCCGAAAGGGGCAAATTGAGGCAAACCCATCCATGCAAGCTGAAAATGTTTCAGCGATACGACCCAGTAAATCTGAAATGCACCTATTAACATCACATGTTCATCACAGATTGATGTGGCCCTTTAAGGCAGAGTACTACATAAACAAAATGTCTGCCCTAGGACCAACTGGGACTAATTATGTTTCTGCATAGCTCTTTATTAACAGGGACTATGACTGTACTATGAATCACTGACACCTAGCTGCCTCTTACCATTAACATGCTTTGGTGAAAAGTGTGACCAGTATGTTTACATATTCATGTACACAGCTCACTGAAGGCCTGGGGTTACATCCCTGGTCGGTCATTTCAGGAGCTGAACAAATCAACATGACCTGGTTAGCAGAAAAGCTATTTTAGCTGTTAATATGAAACCTTCCTTTGATCGCCAGCTCACATCTGCACAGCAACCTGTGCGAGTGTGTTCAGAGCACCATGAAAAGGTGCAGTTCCCTCTGGACCTGCACACTGGCACGACAGCCTCCTCAGGCTACACAAACATATTTATCTCTTTTAAGAGATGCCCCCATCTCAGCTTCACTCTCACTCCCAGGTGTTGGACATATTTTTACCCCCTGGTACTCAGAAAACATCTGTGGGCAGCTGGATGTTCCTTCGACTCCTCTGTGAGTTCAGTTAAAAGCAAAACAAGCGCTGTCTGCTGTCACAGAGTCTAGTCAATCAGTCCTCGGTGATCATTCTCTGAACACCTGTCAATCACAGGCCTGAGTCACAGTTTTCTGTGGGGACAGAAGGGAATGAGAGAGAGATAGAATTTAAAAAAAGCCCTATTTTAAATCCCTCGTAGGCATGTGTGAAAGCAACTATCAGTGTTTTTCTACTTGTTAAATGTCCATCTACAATGACATTAGCCATGTTTTCATTCAATTGTCAAGCACACTTGAAATGTTGCAAAAAGAAATGCAAATCCGGTGCGTTTCCATCTGGTTTTGAGCGAATAAACCAGGCTTGTTGCAAAGCGTAGTTTTGTCAGAAGTTGGTGGTATAGGCTACGCTTTGGCTGTAATCTGCCAGTAAACAGAGTAGAAGTAGAGGTTGTGAAACGGAAACAAAACAAGTCGCCTTGGCCATCAAACCCATCTACGGGAGAAAAATGGAGAGAGGTCCTAGTTTCTATTGGGCAAGTTTTAATTGTTCTTTCATGTCAGTTAGTATTGACCATGTTTCATGCTGTCTGGAGACGAGGACAAATTAATGCGGAACAGTTCAGCGGAAACAGCTGATCAGATCGTACTTTTCAAACACACTATTTATTTGATGGCTGAAGTTACTAATTGTGTTGTATACTTTTTATTCAACATCTTTCTTTCCTTCTTTTTTTGTATTTGTTCTTCCTTCCTTCCAGTTTTCTTTTTAGTTTCTTGCTTCCATTCCTCAACTGACCTGGTGAAAAAAGTGAAAACCCCATAAAACTAAAAAGACACACAAAGTCTCCATCGGACATGGAAACTAAAATCTCTTATTCGCCATTAGTGCAGAAACAAGTAGTTTGTTAATCAGTTAGTTGACTGGCAGAAAAGTAATAGTCAACAATTTTAATGATTAATAATTTATGTAATTTTTTAAGCAAAACTGCTGAGCATTATCTGGTTTCAGCTTTGCAAATGAGTATTTGCTGTTTCATATCAGGAATTATCAGTTTTTTTTTATTATTGTAAACTGAATGCGTTTGGGTTTTGGACTGTTGCTCAAATAACACAATTAATTTGAATATGTCACCTACAGCTCTTAGAAACTGTGTTGAGCATTTTTCACAATTTTCTGTCTTCATGGACTGAGCGATTTATCAATTCCTCGAAAAAACAAACAGATTAACTGACAAGGAAAATAATCAGTAGTTTCAGCCCTATGCACCTACAGAACACCTACACCTGTTTACTTTCACTTAAGTCACATTTGGAATGCAGGACTTGTAGTTTACTACTAATGGAGGATTTCTCCAATGCTGTACTGCAATTTTAAATGATTTCATAACTTTGTCTAGCAATAAAATGGGAACAGCTGTTCTCAACTGCAGCAGAAAGGAAGAAAATGTAAAGAAGAGAAGGAGGACTGATATCCTCAGACAGCCAGAGGGAAAACAGGACTGAAAGATAACACCTCAGTGAACAGATCATCACAGCCCAAATTTCACTCAGAGTACAGGAGACTGAAAACATCTATGAACAAAACATTTCAGCATGGCTGACATAACCTTCTCCTCCTGTCAACACACTCAGTGCAGCCTGCTGCTCTCTGGTTGCTATAGCAGTGGTGTCAGGCTACAGTCTAGTTCAGTCTGATAGGAAAAGCGCCCAGAAGGAGGGCATTGTTCAGCTCCGTGACACAGCCTGACAGGCAGCTGGGCTGATGTTGACGGGTTTGGGTGAAAAACGACGACTGGATTAAAAAATGACTCCCATGGTGCTCTGCAATCTCTAAAGTTAATGACATCTCTCTGCCATAAACAAGACTACGCAACCTCGGAGGCACCACTCTGAAAAGAAATCTGGTGTCAGTTCACAATTAACGAGATGAATAATTGATTTCTCTCTTGTTCTACATCAAATGAAGTTGAGGAGTGCCCTTCACTGCAGACTTTCACTTGAATACAAAAATGATCTTTGCAGAATGTGGTAAAGTTGTACATGGAGTATTTTGAATCAGTGTTCCCTGCTATTAAAGAGATTAAAAATACCGTGAAGAATGAAATAGTTTATAACACTATACTGCAGGCATTTGAATTTTTAATCCACCAGAATAACATCTTTCCTCTTATATTTGGGGAGAAAATGTGCACACAGATAAATAACAGGTAAGCTCTCACATAGTGCTCTGACCTTTGAGGACAAAGGAAATGTTGCTGCTGTCTTCAGGCAAAACTGTCACAGGTATTAAAATACCCACACTGTAAAATCAGAGCATTATCTTTAGTACACTCTCCATTCAGTGTAGGTCTATCTGCACTGACTGAGAAGAGCCAATGAAAAAGGTACCAGCAAAGGAAAGAAGCAAGTACAGGACAGGTGGACTGAACCCTGAACTAGCTGAGGATCATTTGAGAATTATATTTTTGACATCCAACCTATCGCCACACAGGTTGCACAATGAACTAGGACAATAAAGTCTTACACTACCCCAACAGCTGTGCTTGTGTGGCATAAAGAATGGATAACCTGTACTATCATGTCCCCAAACCCAAAGGGTTGTGGTAAATTTGAGTTTAAGCATAACTCAGATCCTCCAGATTCATTACAGGCATAGACAAAGTCTGAAGAATCATATTGTTAAATGCTCTTTTATAAAGCTAGGAATATTACATTTATTTATTTATTTGGGGTAACAATTGAAATGCATAGAATGTTTATATCTAATGTGTGTATTTAATCACATAGCTTTTTTTTTTTTACCTTTTATATTGAAGTCTAACTAGAACTGATTCAAAGCGTAATGCAGGAGTGTATTCTTAGTCCTACACATTTTTACCTAAACGTGTTATAGAGCATATTTGAGTGCATATACCTTTGTTTCCATCCAGAAGCCTAGACATCCCGAGTACCACAGGATATTTCATGGGTAAATGTTTTCATTTGAAATACCTTTCTTAGCAAACAGGCTTTAGCCAGAGAATCTCTGATAACTGAACATTCAAAATAGGGATTTTTTTTTGTTTGGTGAAGGAATTTCAGAATCAAAGATTTTTGTGTTAACTTGCCTGCATGACAAGTTTTCATTGCAGTTGTAGCTTAACAACATTTCTGCCTGCAGGAGCAATCGGTGTTTGTGTGGAGCCTTCAGGCGCTCATGTGTTTCTGCAACACGATAAATCCAGTGATATTTGCTTTCTTACACACCTGTGACACAGAGCATCAGGCCACATGCATCTGTCCAGAGTGAAGGAACCACTGATGTTCAACTGCCACCTGGTGGTTAAAGTCATACTGTACAGCAGAGGTGGACAGCCATGGATGACAGCAGATTGCCATTTCAAACACCGCAGCTGCTCATTTCACTGCTTTGAGAGCTCTCCTCTACTGGAGACAGCAGTTCATCCAGAATAACCAGACTGGTAAGTTTTAGGAAGCATTCAAGGTTTTTTTGGTTTGTTCCCTTTGTCTCCAACCGGTCTGCCAATTGTTTCTAGAATTGAGTCCAAACATGTTGAAGCTGCTTTTTGCAAATGTGCTGCAGAGATCTGGAACAAACTCCCCAAATTTCCTTCCAACAAGTCGCCATCATTACAAATGAAGCAGCCCCATCACACACACAATAATCATATTTATAGTTCCAAAGTCAATATAAAGACTAAATATGCTTCTTTAAAAATGTAGCTAATTGTAATGGCATCACTATGGTGCAACTGAAGTAGGATTTCAATCAAGAATTGTAATGTAATGTCACATGTGGGCATTAATGCCTCAAAAACAGAAACTCTTTGCCTCTAGGGACCAGGGACAACAGATGTAAACTAGCTGCTAAGTAACTCTGGTGCAATTACTTTTAATTGTGTGCTGTCCCTGCAAAAACAAACAATAAAATAATCAAAAAAAATCTAGAATTTGCCAAGTGGGAAAATCCATATAAAGTTACCAATTTTTGCCAGCCTATTGGTGCCATTCATGGTGGATATTGAGCTTTTACATTATCTTGATGCATTCATTTTATAAAAAAAAAATAAAAAAAAAAAAAGGAAAACAAAGACAAGTGGCTTAAAACTTAATTCATTTGAAATTTTTATTTAGTGAAATGACAAAAGCACAAACAGTAGTTTAAAGGGTTTACCGATTCTTTATGATCTAGTCATGTCTGTTTAGTAAGGTCAGTATTGGTGCCGATACCAATCTACAGTAAATACTTTTCAGACAGGTGCTTTTTGTACTACCTTGTAGAGAATCATGCGCACAGGTGTTAAAATAGATCAGCCTTTATCATTACTTAGGTATACGACTGATATGAATCTCATGTCATATTGCCAAGTCTCAACTTTAACCAAATGCACACATTATCAGGCCTGAGACCCACTGCTGGCTGACAAAACCAGAGAACATGCAGATATTTCAGATGAGCTGTGGCCTCTGATGATGCAAGGCAATCACAAAAACTGTAATCCCTTCAGAGGAACCCACAGACAGTCAACCTATTCCAGTCACCTCTGCAAAACAGGCTCAGTAAAAGCAATTACTGTGATGTACATAACTGCTCTGACTCGAAGGATTACTGAACAGTTGCATGCTATGACAAAGAATATGAAAAAATTTATATCCATCTATCTATCGAGAGAGAGAGTTTGTGCATATTTATAATGAACAAAGATTAATGTAGGAAAACTGGGCTTCCCCCTGTGTTGCTCACCAGCAATAAGCCCACAGTATAGCTGTAGAGCTTCAAGATGTCTTCCCAAGGTACACAATGGTCATCAATGTTCGTGCTGAGGATGTTGATGTTGTTCACCATCACCTGACATGATGTTCTGATCCAACACCTCGTCCATCTGTCCAGTAAAGTAGAGAAAACACAGATTGGTCTTTCTTCAGAGATACATAAGATACAGACAAGACCGAGCAGAAATGGAAACATTTCTCAATATTGCAAATCGTTTCTACAATTGAAACGTTTCAGATTGAAACAAGTACAGCTCAATATTCAATTTGTATTTTTTTTTCCTCCTTCATTTGTTCCAACTCTGTTCTATGTGAAAAGACACAACTTTAGTGTTTCTTCCTAAATAAGAACACAAATTGATGCAAAGAAAATATGCCCTTCACCTGTGTAGGAACCTGCATGCCGGTGTTCAGGTCCCCAGACAGAACTGGGATAGAGCATAATGGAATCAGGATTTGGGTCACGATGATAGGCAGAAGGAAGTAGGCATAGCCTAAAAAAATAAATAAAAAAATGAATAAGTCATCACTGATTAGGCAAAGACAAAGACAAATATTGTCTCAGATGGTCATTTTGACATTACATGCAACCTTCCTGGTGTCATTACTGGTTATTTAGCAAAACCACAATCTTATCTTAAATCATAGGAGACCTGCAGAGCTCTATGAACTTCTCAATTTGTACACTGGGAAAAAAAAAAAAAAAAAAGGGACCATCATCCATTAAAGAATTAAATACTGGTTGTTCCAGCATTCCAGGTACAAATATCCTCCTTTTGTCCTATTTACAGGACTGCTGAAAGTTTAATTGTGGCTTTCAGCTGGACAATCCAATTGGTACCTTTTCATGGTGAACAGGGTCCTCCTGATGTTCCTAGTTTGACATTGAGCCATATAACTATTACAGAAAAGTCAGACAAATTTCAGTATATAACCAAAGGATACCTGAAACCATTTGTATTATCTAATGTTAATGAATCTTCACAATGTCCCAACTCAAGTATTCAATTATTATTATTTTTTAAATAATATAAATCGGGTTCAGTGCCAACAGCAGCTGAAGTTTTAGGACCTTACAAAATCCTTTAGTACAAGCACACATACTGGAAATGGGTTTTCCAGCATCATATAGGGTCAGTTAAGGTCGTACTCCAGCAGCTCAGCGATCACGGACATGTGCAGCGGGTGGAGGTCCAGGATGAACTTTGGTTGTGACCTGCAACTGCACCAGCGGCTGCTGCTGTGGGGTCGACAGGGTTTCCTGGGCGTGAGGCTGCCTGCAGGAACAAAGGAAGGGGGAGGTGGATAGAAAGAGGCCAGGGGAAATTTAAAAGCAGAGCCAATTATTTAGTTAAGGAAGTAATCAGGACAAATGGGGAAACCTAGCAGGAAAACCGCTATCGTGGGCAGTTTGTTTTCCAAAAGACATCAAGAGTCCGACTATCAAGTGGGCCACTGATCCCAGCCAGCCCAAGTTTTAACTGGGTCATTAGTGACCAACAGAAAAACTACCTGCTCATGGAGGCACTTAAATGATAAATAGAAATGTACCAAGTTACTAACACAGTGAGAAACAAATGAATGTGCTGGACAGAGTATAGCCTGGGCTGCCTCAGTGAAAACTCCTTCAACTGTATATTACAGTTGCCAAGAGGTGACTAAGGAATCTGCCATCAAGCAAACTGAAACATGATTGTTCTGAATAAAATCTCATTTATTTTCACATGATTTGGCCAGATAACACAGCCAACGAATAAAAAACTGTTAAAAAGGCATTGATGAATGTACTGCTGTCCACCTCTACATGGACTGTTGACTGGTTCAACCATTTTTCTAAATTTCTCATCTTCATTTTTTACATTTTAGGACTTCACTGCTGTGGGCTCAACACAGTAGCCTTAACTTTTTTGGTGTACACACTCAGTGAGCAACTTTATTGGAATGAATGGGGCGCTTCGTCCATTAATCCCAGTGTTGGCGGTACAATCCCCGGCTCCTCCTGTCCACAATTCTCATGGCCATTTTCTCATGTTTAAGGGGTGGAGCCCCTGAATGCTCTAGCATGCTCTCAACCCATGGCAGTTGGAGAAAAAATTATGTATTATTGTGGAGAGTTCTGGCATGAGGCCACAGCTGCTCTGATCACAAAAGAAGAAACACCACAGTTCAGGCAGTGAACACAAGACCCAGGAGGCTTCCACCGATTGCTTTAAGAAGGAATCGGGATTTTGTAAAAAGATCAAGGAACTATTCAAGCATTATTACAAAGTTATAAGAAAACTGATTCACTAGTGTGAAATATTAGAGCTGCATACATTTCCAGGTGTTAGAAATCAGTAGGGAGGCATTTACAATTCAGGCAGTGATAAGAGTTTTAAGCTTTTAGCTGTGACTTTTTTTTTCTGCAAAAGAGGACAAATTAAGAGGTGAAAAAGATTTGCTCTCCATAAAAACACAGTAGTTGACTGAATTAGGCTGTGTCCTCACCAGCTCTCCAACTGGAGTTCCTCCACCCATTACGAAGGGAAAACTTTTGCTGGCCAGATACATTTTGTTCACAATGGCTCCAGCATCCTGCCTTGAACTCTCCCATCTTCAGGCTGGGAAAGGAAGAGAGCAGAACAAAAACACAGAATTGTAGGTGAGGAAATGACAAGACAAGGCAGTAATCCACTGTTTGTCAGGTGTGGGGGTGACTCAGATGGCCCCTGTGCACAATGGGTGTCACCACAGGCTGTCAGGACAGGTCTGCTGTGCTACAGCAATCAGCAACCCGACTGATGGTGCAACTCATCATTGTCACACCCCAGTAGCTCTCTGAAACACTAAAAAAAAAAAAAAATTAATAAAAAAAAAAAAAAGGTATAGAAGGACTAAGTTTTGGATAATGAAGACATTTCAACTTGTGTATTCCAGAATCCATGTCACCACTCTCCTGTTACTTTCCACTACATTTGCAGAACTGAAAATCACGCAAATTAGACTAATGGACTTAAAGAAACTGCTTTTTTGAGATGGATCTTTTTACACACATCACCACCATTATTCTGTGCATTTTACTGCTGCATATTTGTGGGGTTGGGTGGATCTGAAAGGGAGTCAGAAAACACCAGGAAGGCAATATGTCTCTGGTTATATGCTAGATGATATGCTAGCATTTATTTGGTTTTAGTACATACATTGAAACAAAAGCAAATAAAGTTAAGTTTAGTTTCACTCACTGTCGCTCTTTTAGATTAGTTGTGAAGTTGACCAATAGTGACACTACTTGCATCAAATGCTTGCTACATGACTGAATGCTGTACACAAACTGTCCCAGCATCAAGGATTTGTTTGACAACTCAGCATTGCTCACTGCTAACTTTGCCCCAATAGTTCCAGAGCTATAGAGAAAGTACCTAACCCCAGAGCAGGGGCATTTGTGGGACCAGAAACTAAATTTAGACCCTGGACCCCCCAGTTGAAACACAGGTTAAGTCCTTGACTTCCTAAAAAGGTTGCTGGTAAACACTCAGTAGATGAAAAGGGCCATCTGCCATTACTTACAATGTAGAGGAGTGCCATCATTAAACATCCAGGTTAAAAAAACAAAAACAAAAAAAAGTTAGTTTAAGTGACTCATCTAAAGACGAGCAGCTGCTTTGACTCCGATAACTAATATGCTAAACTAACCAATTTCCACAATTGGTAACAGTCTTGCATGAAACAATATGTTAACTGACAACAAGTGTGGTGATACACATGCTGCTTGTCGAATCAATTTGATCCAAAACAAAACAGGTGGACTGAAGCCAACAACAAATTGATTAGGGTACAGGATGGATATTTTTAACCATCTGTAGTAGATGTTATGTTCCATGGACAACATGACTGATTCAAGGACACTTCAAGGACAAAAGCACTGTGGGTGACTAATTCAAAAACAATGTAAGTAGACCCTTTGGGAAAAGGTTAGGTAGACAGTAGCACATCCAGAAACGGACCTCGAGGAATGAAGGAGCTTGCCTCCGGGTCAGTGAGCCGATAGTCCCGCTTGAGGGAGGGGGAAACGGAGCATGAGAAACTCCACAGCATAGCATCGTTCCACTTCCAGGCGCTAGACTTGTAAAAAACAAAGGACAGGCAATATTAATACAGATTCCAAAAAAATATGTCATGTTTTGGATTGGGTGATAACTCTGTATTATTGTGATGATATCAGTTTGTATAATATTGTTGTCCAAATAAGTCACTCAAAAAATAAAAGTAACTGAACACAAACAGAGTTCATTATTGAAGAATTGCTGCGTCATCTGAAAATCTCAGCATCAGGCCCAACATAACAGCTTAACGCACACTTTCAAGCCATATATATATATATATATATATATAGAGAGAGAAAACTTTGGTTGTCGAAAACACAACATTTGGGGCAAATGAAGCAATTTAATCCCACGTTATGGCGTACACACACACATAAAAGGGTTCAGGGTTGAGTCAGACGGCCCCTGTGCACACAGCGTGTCCTCAGGTTGGCTCGGATTGGGGTGTTGGTGCCACTGCAACAGACACCCCAGCTGATTAGTGCAACTCATCACTCTCACACCCACCAGCCCGACTTCAACATGCTACTCTGGCTTTCCGGATCAATCGGGAACACCGGCGTGCCCGCTAGGTTGGCGTTACCCTTGTGTTTTACATTTCCGATCGGCGGGTAGCTTCATCCGGTCTCGTCTTACTGCCGTGTGAAGAGTTTAATGAGTTGGCAGCAGAACCGTGCAAACCAGCAGCTTAGCCATGTGCGCAACACGTGGTCAGTGTCGGTTCATCGTGGAAAAACTCAAAACTCAAAACACGTGAAGCCCACGTGACACTGAAAGAAACTGGAACGGTTGGCTGACGTTAAAGCACACAGCCGAGTTAGCTCGTTAGCTGTGCTACCGTCTAACATTCGCGTTAGTTTCTCAAAAACGTCAGACTGTTCTTCCTAAAACAAAACAGCCAACCAAAAGCACCTAATACAAACTTACACAAGAATCAGGCGGTGTCTCGGTCGTTCCTTAATAACCATTTTTGCTCGGGTTTCTTGCTCGTCGTAGCTAACAGTTTTACTTCTCCTTTTAAACAAGTGCCTTCTGGAAAGCTCATCGCTGATTGGCTCAAACGCCGGGGCGATGGTGGACGTTTATTGGACAGACGAACCACCAATGACGAGCTGTGTTCCCGGCACACGCACACGTTCACGAGAGCACGTAAAGTGGTGAAATGCCTGCGCGTTGCTTCGACTTCTGCTCAGCGTTTTGGTTGAGAGAAACTTGAATTTAATTTTAGAACTTGTGTTTGTGATCTTCTTTTATATTACTTTACATCTTACTTTTAAATTGAACCCTTATTTTGAATATTTTCATTTGATATTTTCTTTTTTGCGGAACATAAAGCACATTGGAAATATTGACATTTCCTACTCTTCTCTGTGTGCGTCTGAGTAAAAAAATGAGTGCAAACACCCAGTAGGTCACCCTGATGACTAAACTTTAACCCCTGGATGAGGCAGTTTACCGGACCATGATGATTACTCATCACACGTGATGTTGGTATAAAATGTCTTCATTAAAGCAATTAAATGTTACTGTATTCCTAATGATGTCACAATGTAACATACCAACAGGTGCTTATGAGTTGGGCGTGGTTGTCAAAGATTAATAGTGCCTCAATGTCATATCCACTGTATTATCCCTGTAAACATTCATGATGTTCCTGTATTTTTATTTATTAATGTATTTTTCATCTTTTATTACAAGGTCTGAACACAAGATACCAACTAAATCCAAGTTAGGCTACTGATGTTTTCTGTTGCGGGTTGAAGCTTGTTTACATCAGTAAACAGACATATTTTCAAGCATGCTTTTTGCACAGTACATTGTGTGTGGTCTGCAATTACATACTTCATCCTCTTTTAGAATTTCGTCTCTTCTCCCTCTGTGTGAATGGTATCATTGGGTTTTGCCTTTGTGCATTTGTGGAGTCTGTCCTCTTTCCAGGTCTCTGTGGTAGAGTAGGGTTTGTGGTCCAGGTCCTACCATCTCTTGGTGGGACCTGGAAGTTGCTTGACGTCTTCTCTGATCCACATTATTTACTCCAGACACTGTAACACTCTTAAACTCTTTACTTGATATTAAAAGCTATATGTACTTTACTTATTTTGTTGTTTTATTGTAATTCTGCTGTTGCTACTTTGTCTGCTCCGTTTGTACTACAACTACTGTCTGTCTGTCTTGGAAGAGGAATCCCTCCATTGTTGCTCTACCTAAATATTTCCCCTTTTTTTGTGGAGTTTGTCTTTATCCAAATCTCAGGGTCTAAGACTAGAGGGTGTTGTATGAAAGTGACTTGACTTGAAGTCAAACTCCTTAATTATATACTATGTGAAAATACCTATAATTGATGTGATCCAAACATTTCTGATTATGCCTTTAAATAATAACAAAAGCAAATATTACAGTTGGATGACTTGGCTTCATGCCTCCAAAACCCTGATTCTCTGATTACATCTTTGCTCTCATTGTTATGTCTGTAATTATCTGCAGAAGCAGACATCTGCGTTTCCTTTATTGCTATGTGATCATTGTGTCTGATGAGGAAAGCCTTTGTTTAAAGAGCAATAAAGTGCATAGATGAGTGAGCCAAAAGTTTCATTGAAATGCAAATGCAATTTTATATTAAAAGATAGCAAAGGGATTCACTATATCACACAACACAGCTTGTTAGTACTGCCATGGAAATACATATACAGTCTTTTCATATTTACACATCAAGTGACAACCAAACAGAAATCATAAATACCTCTTTTTGTTAACTTTACAACAGCTATACGCGACCAGTATTTCATAAGATAAAAGAGCACTATTAAATAACTGGCATCTTCCCTATCATGTACAAGGCTTGGAAACACAGTGGTTAAAATAATCCAGCAAAAACAAAACAAAAAAATGTTCTTCTCCAGTGAGTAAAATTAATACAAGTCTAAAAACGGTCATGAAATCCCTTTGTACAAAAGACTATACAACTTAATCAACGCAATATCTTCAACAGAAATGTTTAAATGCTTATATCCACATGATAAAATCTGTACAGTTTGAGCATTCCTGCAGCAGAGTTGGAGGGACTGTGAGCCGGGATGATTGGTTACTGGGTCGCTGTGATGCTCTGTAGGCCTACTGTAAACCAACCGTCAGAGACCGTAGTTATGTAGCTGCCAAGACCCTCTTTCATTGGCCTCAGTGCTTCGTCTAGCAGCAAATCAGCAAGTTGCTGAGCTTGTAGCAGATACTTCAAAATACATGGTTCTGTAAAGTCTAACCGATATATTTGTCAATATAGCGATATAGTATTTCCTTGTACCATATTTCAACAACAGACAGAATGGTACTCTAAAGTTAAAGCAATGCATAATATCTTTACTTGTATTAAATTCATTTTTCCGTAAGTTGTCAGTGATATATTTCTAAACTATAAACCCTCACTGTCTGATGGGGTCAGACATGCACAGTGTTCCTAAGTTACCCATTTGTTATACTGTACTGTGGCAGATACTGCGAGTACACCTTTGCACTACAGATTTAGAGTTGATGGATCAAAACTCAAATTACGAAAAGAACAAATGTTCTCATGTACCCCTACTAGTGTTTGGCCACGCAGATACTTTTGGTTGTATGTGCCAAGTTTTTGATATATTCGCCTCTTAAACCTGCCACTACCCCAGTACAATAGAGAGAGCCAAAGGGAAACTGGAATTTTTGTAATTATGTTCCAGAAGTAATAAAATCTAATTCAAAATCACATTGATATTTGTAGTGAGGCAAATAATTTAAAATCTAACCCTACAACATAACCTTTCTCAACATTATTTTGGTTAGTTTAGTCAGTTTGTTAAAACAGGGATGGTAATTTCTTTCAAAAATGATGTAATATCGTTGTTTATCTAATATATCTGTTTGTAGCAGCGTAAAAAACAAAAAACACGATTTCACACAAGCCTAAGACTGTTGTGGCTCAAAGTGGCGAGGTAGAGAATGGACATGGAGGACCGAATGGCATATACATTTTTTAGACCGCTTAAAATTTGAAGAGATGACATTAGTAGAGAATGTGGGTGGATAGCATGGATGAGGGAACATTGGTGACGACAATGTATAATGCACGCACTCCCACGCTTTTAGTTTGTTTTTTCAGTGCTAAAAAATTAATTGTTAAATTGAACTTGTTAAAATCAAAGAGCTTCAAATTCTAATAGTAAGTGCTGTCATAGATTATCATTTATCTGGATAGTAAACCCCAGGATCACATTTTTTGGAAAGACCAATGAAAGAAACTCTCAATGAGAGATTGCACTGTGAGTGTTTTTGGGCAGAAGAAATCCCAGAGACGTACATCTAACACCTGGGTAAATAAAACCACAACTATCTGCATGGCTGAATAGCCCTAGTGGTACATGTCTGAGAAAATGTGTTTTTCTGTGATTTGGGTGACCAAACCCAAGCAAAACAAATGTCACGAACATTTTAAAACCTCTGAGAAAAATAAATATACAGCTGAAGGAGGAAAAAGAATGAAATGTTTGGCACTTAGTTACTTCATCGGGGCTTCCTCTGCAATGCCGGAGGATCAGCAATGGTTACAACTTAAAAATACAAAAAACACTACTTTTGCAGTAGATGAATGGACTTCTGCAACCAACTGAGAGAACCAGCTACAGTAAGTCCTTGTTTGACCTGTTGGAGGCTGTAAAATAAAGAATCAGAAGCAGATGGTGTCATCACTGAGGGCAAGTCAGTAAAGTAAAACGAAACAAACAAACATCCCGTAATTAAGAATTAGATTTCTATTGAAGTGTAAATGCAGAAAGAAGCATGGGGACTCTGTGAAGCCCCACCCTTTGGCACTGTCATAAATACAACTCTTGAATACCCGGGTCCTGCTGCACAAATTTCTAACACAACACTCTCGCCATTCTCTGAAAGTCAGCAAACCCACTCCACAAGTACAAAAACGTTCATAAATAGAGTTCATAAAGACATGAGTGGCATTAGAGAGAGCATCACGGTTACATCGTCCAGGGAGTATGTTGTAGTTTTAGCTTCGTCCCCCCCAAAAAAAAGTTCACAAAAAATAAAGGTGAAATTGTACACAGAGAAGCGTTTGTCGCATTGAGAGTCTGCATCCTTTAAAAAGGCTCCAGATAACGCTTCTGTCTCTCCGTTCACTTCCTCCCCAGAGTCCTTTGCTTTCTTATTCCAGCATGCTCATTAGTTTATCATTTTGCCTAAAGGCAGTAGGACTGAGGGTACTGTTGGAGGACTGTACTGCATGTGTGTGTGCACAAACAAGTAGGACGGAGCCCCAGTTTCAGAGACTGGAGTTGTGTTTATGGGAGCTTAGTTGTGTCTAACCAGGTTCATATGTACCGTTACTCTACGTATGCAACTGTTACTGTGTTTGTACCTATTTCTCTTTGTGTGTTTGTACCAGCTATAAATACAGGTGTGTGTATGAGTGTATTAGATAATGGAGGTTAAAGCATGGAGGGCAGCGGGGCCTCCCTCACACTTCGCTCTCAGTGGAAGGCTTGCGTGTTGAGGCCCAGCCGGTGTCGGGCAGGCTGTGCTGGGCGTGACGCTGTGGGGTGATGGCTGAAGGGGTCAGGGTGGTTATGGAGGAGCATTCGGACGCCTCCTCCTGGAGGAGCTGCTCCGTCTCGCCATCATCTAGCGAAGCGCTGCTGGCCTGCAGGGACACGGTGTCTGTACGCATGCAGGTGTGCAGGCCGCCTCGGGACGGCTTGATCTGTTTTAGGTCATCCCAGTAAAGCTCCTCATTGGACAGAAGACACACACCCTCCACAATGCGGATCTTCTCCTTGGTGTAGCCTCCATCCACTCCCCCCTGGACAACGAGACACGATTAGTTAGTCAGAGTGATTGCCTCTAAATCAGCCATTTAATGGGAAAATCCACCCTCAAGTACTCTTCAATCTGTTAAACTAAACATTTTCTAGGAATCAATTTGTGATGAAATATTTTGTTTTCAGTGTACTTAACGTGGCAATGAGCCACCAAGGTGTGACAGATGGACTGGCTCTCCGTTATTTCTTTGTTACATGCACATTTCTTTCTTTCTCTCTTCCTTCCTTAACCCTAACCCTTCCCTCCTTTTTAAAGAATAATTACAGCTTACTGATGTTAAAATCGGCTACACAAACATCACCTAAATTTTAAAAGTTCGACCTGTTAAAGGGGGATTTCCTTTTAATCAGCGACCAACTGCGCAGCACTCCAGAGTAAGATGTCACCTTCAAACACAACCCATGCACAGCAAGTTGGCTCCTTTTAGTAATGCTGTGCTTTATTCTGGAGTTAGTTTGTCATTTTCAGATTAAGGTGCTACAGGTAAATACCATAAACAAAAAAACACCAGGCTGTCAGCCTGTGTAATCTGGAGTGGAATCCACTGGACTGCTTTGTGGCACAAAAAACAGGGAGATGGTGTTATCTTTCCACAGCAGATGGAGTTATGCTATATTGCTGTGTATAATCTATTGGACAAATTATTCAGTCTGTTGTAGAAGGAATAATTTGGACATCTCCAGTGTGAAAAAAGTACATACAGTAGGCGCGGCACAACTACGACAGCAAAATGACCCAAAGCAGTTTGGCTGGCATCACTCAATGTCAGTGTGCTTACCTGAAACTGCTGCTTGCTTTTTTGTTTCATTTTTTACAAGCAGCCCACAAGCAGTCCAGCAATAAAGTTTCCAGTATTTTTGACAGCTGGTGCAATGGGTCGCAATAAACAGAGAATTGGAAATGGATTTGGCTTCATATGCATAGCTCATAATGATGAATAAAGCAAAAATCAGACATCCTTAACTTCTATAATTCTTTTCTCTCTTTTGACAAATAGCAACATCTTACTTGCAGTAGGAAGTAACAGGGTTTCTGGGAAATGTAGTCTTGAGTTTAAGAAACGCTATCAATTATATCACAGTTCTGACCATCAATTGTCTGCAGCACTGTGCTCTTAGACTGCTTCACTGTTGATTTGAGAATGATAGTGATGTTTAATGATGATACATGTAGCACCTTTAACAAAATCTATCCATACATTTGGATTCCTTTCCTGTTGAAATGTCAGTTTCACAAAAAAACCTGATAAGTAGGATAAGCATTGACATGCTACTGATCACAGAGCTCTGAAACTGCCCCAAAGAGAGAAATGATTAATTTTGGAAAGCAGGTTGCATGCAGTGAAAGACAGAAGAAATGGTGGAAAACAAAGAAACAGCAGAAGACAAATCAGAGAAAACACAACTGGAAAGGACACAACTCCTTCATGCTGTGTAGCTACCTCTCCACGGGACAAGTGGGTCAAAAGATAAAGGGAGAGAGGGAGTTGTAGGGATGAGAGAGCTGCAGTGAGGAGAGAGAGGGGGGGAGAAAAGATGAGCACTGTTGTCTGTAACCTGCACGTGTCACATGTCACAATATTTCAACACAATCAATCTGACCAGAGACAAACAGTCAAGTCATTTGTCTCTATGGTTACCCTCTATACTCCTACATAGTCTGTTATCATTCTATTAAAATATCATGGATTCAACTTAAATCCATTCATCTGTTAAACAAAAAACATCTGTTGTTCTCACAGTGTCCAGACTGATCGTTACCTCTTTCTTATATCGAAGCTGGTTGTATATTGGAGGCTTCTGCGATGCCTCGATCTTGACCTCTTGCGTGGACGTCCGGTATGAGGGGTTACTGTAGGTCAGGTTGCTCACCCCCGGGTCAGCAAACTTTGACTTTTTATGTCTGCCAATTAAAGACAGGAAGAAAACGGCACGTTTTACAAACTGAACTGTCTGCTGTGTATCAAATGTAGGTAAATAGACCCTCTGTTTAAGACCAGGGAGTAAGAAAATGAACAGGTGTCAAGCAGGGGACTGACCTGTAAATAATCAAAGCAGCAATGAGGATCAGAATAGCCAGGATGGTCAGAACTCCACCAATCACATAGCTGATATGAAGTCCTTCTCCTTCAACAGATGGCACAGATGTTAAACACTTCACAGAGCAAATCCAGTGGCTTTGCTTAAAAGACCATAATAGACTGTTTTTGAAAATACAGTTGTTTGCGTCTTACCAAATTAGTTTCATGTCAGCACAGAGATGGTTCTGAAAGCTTTTAGTCTAGCTTATGTCACGTTTATGTCCTGTGGGACGGAAAGTAGCGCTGGGAAAGGTTCCCGTATGGTATCATTGTGCTTCTCCTACTATCTTAATATTGAATGAACAGCTTCCTCAAACTCTGTGACAGTTGCATGGCTGCAGAGCTGGTTTTGTGAAGGTTAAAAATACTGTGCATTTTGTAAATATGGCACTACAAACTCGCCATTTCAAAATAGCTTTTTATTGATTTATTTGTTGTTGTTTTTATTTAGTTTTATCTGTTGAGTTTTTTGTTGTGCTTAATAAATAAAGTTTATTTCTTCTGGTTATTATTATTATTACTATAATATCACTTAATTTGCATTTAATCACCTGATGAGGGACTTTAGCATCCATATTTGTTTGCTTTTTCAGGCACTTCTGCATTATTTGTGCCAAGTCAGATATATCAGAGCTTTCAGGAAAAAAGCAGTTTCCCAGTTGTAATTGCTTGGTGGCTGATGTGAATGATATTCACAAGTTGAAAACTGGTCATTACTGTAACTCCCACATGACATAACTGTGGCATTATCAACGCTAAACTGGAAGCAGAGGGAAACTGTTCAAAAGTGGAAATATACCCTTTAACAATTCCAAAGCTGTTATCATGTTAGCTACTGTAGCAAGCTAGTAACCAACAGCCACAACCAACTTCGCCTAGCAAGGCTAGCAGTTTCCCCCTGCTTCCAGTCATTGAGCTAAGCTAGGCTAAACACATCCTGGGCCCATCTCTGTGCTTGACACACACGAATGAAAGTAATACGTTGCTTTTGTCTTTTTACTTTGGGTAAGACGGTAAATGTGAATTTCCTAAATGTCAGACCTGAATGTCAGGCTGTTTAAGACTACGTGCAGTGTGCAAACTGATGAGGAGAGAACTTGTTCATATACTGACCATGAGGAGCTGTCACCACGTTGCTCAAGCAGTCTTCTTCGTTTAGGTTCTTGTCAGTACAGCTGTAAAAAATAAGACAGAAACACAGCTTGAAAAGGGAACTTTACTTAATATTATCTCTGTAGGGAAGAGTTTGTACGCTTCTGTACTGGTTGAAAACCTCATTGTATTTTCTGTTGAACAACAATTACATAATACTCCTTATAAATGCTTGAGAGCACTCAATATTTTTTTCAAATTAGACGAACAATGTCGAAAAGAAGCGCTCAAAACAGAAAATCCGGCAGCATCTTGTGCCGACAACATGCTGCTATTTGAAATTGTTTTAAAATGCATGATATTTTAAAGCAATGATGCCAACATACATGTACATGGCAGAAGAACAAGTCTACTACTGTGTGGGATAATGTAAAAGTACTATGAGATAAGTTATTGATTACATTTTGGAGCAAGTAAAGACCAGTTCAGACCAAAGATTCGCAACTACTTGCAATGCGCCGGTCTGCAACTTTCTGAAACCTGCCAGTTTACACTAATTAGACTAGACGAGACGGTGCATCAGTGTCTTAAAGTATGAATGAGAATAGTGATAGTGAGGTACTTGCTACTGTTGAATTTCTAGTATTGATGAAACAGCGAAAACATAAAAAAAACGAGAGGGTCGAGATGACCAGCTGACTTCCCTTAGAGCTGATTGGCTGTTGAAACAGGTGATGTGCCTTACGTGCTAAAACCAGCCACTGGCGACTTGACAAGCTGAGTCTCAGGCGACGCCATCAGCCGGCTTGAGTCGAGCTGAGACGGACCAGTTCACACTGCTGCAACTTTTCCATGCGGCGTTCAAAAACAGTCTCGTCTCGTGGTATCGAATCTTTGGTCTGAACTAACAAATCACTTCAAAAAGGAGCTTTCCTGCTAAGAACTATTCAAATGAACAAACAGACGTACTTGACCAGTGAGGGTCCTCTGTGTGGAGTGTCTGTTGGGGCTTTGGGGATCTTGTTGGGAACAGGAGTGCTGCTGGTTCCCCTGGCAGGAGAGGTGGGGATGTAACCTGAAACTGATGAACACATGCAGATCAGAACCTGAGTGTGCTGGAAACATACTAGTGGTTGTGTTCATTTTTTGGTAGATAGATTTATTTTTTGGTCAGTATTTTTTAACCTGGAATAACTGTGGCTAGGATAATCATACTATGAAAATGTCTTACTGGCCAAGTATGTGGGATTTGGGCTAAAACATGCAAACACGTTGGCATGGTTCTTTTTAAGTCAAACATCAAAAACACATCAGCACATACAACATTCAGGCACACACTGCACAATCATGAGTGGTCACTCACTGGTGGAGCAGGGTCGGCCGTCTGGTTCGTCAGGGCAGGCGCACACAAAACTGTTGGTCTTGGCGAAGCAGAGGTGAGTGCAGCCGCCATTATTCACCCCACAGAGGTTGGTACCTAAGGGAGAGGAGAGGGAACATTCAGTCTGAGTGATTTATTTGAAATCGGAGAGTGTTTCGTCCTTTTGTTTGGTTCATTTGATCAGGTGAGATTTGAATTTGGCTGGCATCAAGTAACAGCACTGTCTGTGACACTGGAAAATAGAACTGTGATGTAGTTTGTTACTAATTCAATTCAAACTAATAACCATTTATCAAATTACCTTTAAGGAGCTCAAACAAATCCATCATGTTTAGCTCATTAACATAACCCCTGCAGCAAAAACCCTAATCGTGCCAGAGGAAAGAGTACTGAACAAGCTTCTGTCCAATTAACAAGCTACTTGTAAATCTACATGACTTCTAATTAAAAGTGTTGTCTCGCAGGGAGACAAAAACAGAAACACGTTTGATTAGGTTCATTTTTGTTTTGATTTTGTTGAGACTGGAAGAGATACTGATTAAATTCCGTGTTCATTTTTGAGGCTGTAGTCTGTGGTGTTGTTGAAAATATCCTGTTAAGACTCACAAAGCCTTTTTGTATTACTGGGGCTGACAAAAATCATTCAGTCTAACTCACGCTAACCAATCCGTAGTGGTTATACCGACAGACCAATTAGATAACCACATAGCACTGAGTAACTGATGTTGAATACTTTAGATCAAATTACGTATAAATTCTTGTGTTAAATGACGATTTAAATACATTTTCAACTTAGGTATGTGTTCTTTTTATTATGCTTTGGTAACAGGTTATTTTCTTCTTCTTCTGTGCCCAGTTTGTTGTCTGGCAACCGCCAAACTGACTAGTCTTGTAACCCGCTCTGTACCTGCGTTTATTGCCAGCTATATTTCAAGCTCACATATCCATATCAGTCTCTACTGCTTCAGCACTTTGCCAGCTGAACACTTTGTGCATCAGCGTCCTCACAGAAAGGCTGATAAACATAGTGAGGTCTCCCATGTCAGCTGGAGGTGTCAAAAGCAAACCCTCCTTACCTGTCTGTCTGTGAGGGGATACCACTATAATGTCCATGAGGCCCTCCACGTTGGCCAGCACGGTTTCCTTGTTACGGCCGGTGTGTTTGTCCACCCGCTGGATGGACTTAGTCTGCCAGTCCGTCCAGTAGATCCAGCGGTCTTGCTGCGAGAGTCGGGAGAAAGGAGTTAGAGGGGAGGACACCGGCTTCAACTGGGGAAACGAGGGAGAAGAAGAGAGGGGAGGAAAAACACAGACAAGGAGCAGGGGGATGGGAGGAAGAAAGGGTAGGGAGAGAGGAGGAAGAAAAATGAGGGTCAGAGTGGAAGGGAAGTAGAAGAAATGGTTAAGTCGAATGGGTCCAGTATGAGTTGGAGGACGGAGAGACGACCAGTGAGAGTCACACGGTGAGTCGATGAGTGAAAGAGAGCAGGTGAGTGGAGGAGGCAGCCAGGAGGAAAGGTCAGCCCAGTGATTGACAGCCGAGGGTGAGGAGGGGAGGGGGGGGGTACCTGTGTGAGGGCGAACGGGTGGGACACCGGGCTGACGAGGACCTGCCGCAGTTTCCCATTCAGGTCCGAACTCTCGATCCTGTCCAAGTGGGCGTCCACCCAGAAGATCCTGCACAAAACACCACAGATTCGTAAACACACTTCTATCTGTAAATACACTGCACATGCCTTCTGACTGCACTGTAAAAACAAGAGTTTAAATACCGTGTGATAGTTGAATGACAACTTTGCTTTTATTTTTACATCCTTACCACTAGTGGGCCGAGGTTGTGTTATTGCCTAAATCAAAGGTTTCATCCTGTAGCTCTACACAATCAGACTTGGCTCAACTTTCAGCAGTCAAAGCTGGACTCCTCAGCCGCACTTGCTATCATGCCATGTTAACATACGACAACATAAGTATTGCGTACACACATATTATCATGCTATATCACGTTAATGGTAATGCTAGCATGGTAAGATGTTAACAGTAGCATGCTCAGAGGAGGTGGACACTAATAAATAACATACGGACAATGTAATGAAATCCAGTACAATAGCTCTGCAATAAATGCTGTCATTGTGAAGCTTATAATGGTAATTTCTGTTAGATTGGTGATTTAACTGTCATCTTTAGGTCATAATATGTGTTATTGTATTGAATTATGTTATATTGCACATGTTTAGTGTATCCAACTCTTGTATTTGCATATCCTGGCGCATTACTGCATATATGCTCTTCTATCATTGCACCCAATAACGTAACTTTCTTAGATTATGCCAGTTTGTCAAATATGTAAAATTCTTTAATGATGTCCATTAATCTCAGTATGTTCAGTTGTTATATAATAACTGGCTTTTGAATAATCTTCAGGACTCTACTTGTCTTGTAGATATACTTTCTGATACTGTGATAATCTGATTTCCCCAACGAGGATCATTAGATCATAAAACTTTCACAATATCTAATCTAATTTCATTCACTAGGCTCCTGTGTGATAAAAAGCCATACGGGTAGCTCCTTCCACAGACACGCATCTCTCTCTGACCTTCGTGTGTCGTAGTCTAGTGTGAGACCGTTGGGCCAGCCCAGGTCGGTGTTGATCAGAACCTTTCGGTCCGAGCCATCCAGGTGAGATCGCTCAATCTTTGCAATGTGACCCCAGTCAGTCCAGAACAGGAACCTGCAGAGACAAGGCTGAACTGGTGAGGAGACTTTCTATTGTGCAAACAAAATATCTGCAACCATGAGACTCTTCTAAACCAAAACAAATAACTCTTCACGATGTTTGCATTCTTTCTGCAAATATTCCGCTTTTCTTCTGCTAATTTTAGCATAGCTCATTATCTGGCTTTAAGACACCTTAAAAAAGTAAAAATGCTTAAGAAATTAAACAGCTTGTGAGTCAAAATCCAAATTTTTATTTGAGGATGAAGCCAAGTTCCCTCCCTCTCTCACCCTTTGCTTGGGAACACTGCAATGGCTCGGGGTTCATCCAAACTGTTGTTGACCAGGACTTTGCGGCTCGTTCCGTCCAGACGGGCCACCTCGATGGTGTTGCGCCCGGTGTCGGTCCAGTACATATTCCTGGCCACCCAGTCAACAGCCAGCCCATCTGTGGTCTTCAGGCCCTGGCTGATCACCGTCTCCATAGCGCTGCCGTCTAGGTTTGCACGCCTAAAGAACAAAGTAAAGAGGGCACATTATATATCATTGGGCTACTTGAGAGCAAATAAAAAAATCCTGATAACACTGGTAAATACTGTGACCACCACTTTTATTCTGTTCTGTCTTAATATCAGCAAACAGTTTAAGGATTTTTCTGAATGGTTTTGTTATTCTACACATAACGGAGTGATACATTTTAAATGATGCACTTTTTTTGAAGGAAATGATTTCTCAAAGAAGAGGGTCAATCTCACTGTCTTACTCTTTCTCTAAAAAATTCAAATAACAAATTACACTTTATTCATTTGAGCAAAGCAGCAATAACACAAAGGCAAACCTTATCCAGAACTGTTTCCATTATCTACTGTTAATGTATTTGTATTTTTGAAGAATCTCTAGATGACAGACAATGACTGACCTTGATTAATACAGATAATCATGAAATTAGAATGAATGTAATGAAAGCTAAAACATAAATGGCAAGAGAGAGTTTGCATGTAGATGTTGTTTGTGTTCGCACCTTATAACATCCAGGGTGACGTCGGTGTAGTAAAGTTTTCCGTCCACGCTATCGTAGTCCAGTGAGATGACGTTGTGCAGCTCGGGCACCGGTACGTGCACGTCGGTGTGGTCGTCGGTGTCCAGGGAGATTCTGCGCACGCTGACACGGTTGGAGAAGAGCAGGTACGTCTCCGGGGAGTCGTCACACGACCTGCCGTCTCCCTTGAGCAGGATGCCGGTGGGACAGGCACAGGACGTACCGTTGGGACGGGGCAGGCACAGGTGGGTGCAGCCCCCGTTCCTCCTGCCACACTTATTAAAACCTGAAGAGGCCAGAGACAGAAGGTTTGATGCAAAGAGACAGAGGTGCACTTTAAATAAAACTGCAGCTGATTTTTCTTTACACAGAGGTGTCTTACTGTTTCTAGGCAACGTATAATCACCTGGTGAAATACACATAATACAACCAACAGAAATTTACTTGAAACTACAGGTGACCCACTAAATTTCCTCCAAGCTAACAACAGCTACTACTAGGGTTTCAGTTCAGTTGGGCAGACTAAGCAGCTCTGCGCTCTTCTGATTGGACAGCTGAGAAAAAGCTGCAGTGATGAACTGTTTTCAACTCTTGAGCGCTCCTCCAAAAACATGAAACGGGCGTTGGGAATAAAAGAACAAGGCACCCAAAGCTCACAAGCGCAAAATGCTTCAAAGCCATTGGAATCAGTTAGATAAAGGTGCCCTTTTTCATGAGGCAGCAGGGCTATTCAAATTGTACCAGTCACACAGCAGACAGTTATGTGTGAACTAATTGGCTGTTGAGTCAAAACAGTGCTTTGTTGTTTTTTTTCAACACAAATATTCTTTCATTCATAGAGCAACTATAGTGTGGTCTTTATGGAGCGGAGGGGAGGGGTACATAAAATCTTGACTTTAAGTCCCTGGGGATCAATGAAAATATCTATTGAAAATATTTTGCCTCAAAGCTCAGTGACACAATGTCCCCCTCCAGAGCCACAAAAGATATTATGCAACTGTTTTCACAGGATACTAACCCTGACAAGTAAACCGACTTTGACGTAAAGTAAAATTGGTGGCATTCCCCTTTAACTACAGTTCAACTGGGAACCAAAAATCAACTTCCTGTCCTCAGACTCACCCAGTGGTCTCTCCCTGTCCACAGCCTGGATGTCCATCAGGCCCGGCAGGTTGGATCGCACCATGATGGTGTTGGTCCCGGTGTTCTTGTCAGCTCGCTGGATGCTGCGGCTCTGCCAGTCGGTCCAGTAGATGTGGGACCCCAGCAGGGTTAAACCGTACGGGTGCTGGACTGGAGTCACGAGGGTGCGGCGATTCTGCCCGTTCAGGTCAGATGACTCAATACGCTGGAGAGGACCAGAGAGATGAGAGGGATTACCACCATGACTCCATAATGTCTGATGCCTTTCGTCTTAACACATTTATATTTTAGCCAATTATCGTTTAGCCAGTTAACCTTTTTACTCATTTCTACAGACTTGCGTTTTACTTGTTTAAAAAGTGCTATACAGATATAGGTTACAATACAAGACCTTAAAAACACAGAGACCATGGCTATTGTCCTATTACAATTAATTATTTGTGAGTGTCACGAGACGTCAATACTGACCTCAGTGTGAGCGTCGGCCCACATTAACTGTGAGCCGGCCATGTCGATGGCCAGGCCGTTGGGCCAGCCCAGGTTGTTGCTGATGAGGACCACGCGGTCTGATCCATCCATTGCTGAGCGCTCCAGCTTAGCGTGCTCTCCCCAGTCTGTCCAGTATACATAACTAGAGAAGAGAGAGAAAGAGAGGGACACACAGGTCAAAGGTCAGTGTGAGAAGACTGAAAGTAGGACAGGGATAAGATGATGAGGACGTGCTGGGTCATGGAACCCATATTTTCACCAAATGCTCTGAAAATAAAAAGCTATCACACTCTAGCAGCCTCACCCCATCTCATGGTAGAGGGCGATGGCTCGAGGACTGTCCAGGTTTTGCCAGACGAGAACTTTCCTCATGGAGCCGTCCAGGTTGGCAACCTCAATGCGGTTGGTTCCCGTGTCCGTCCAGTAGATCTTCCTGCCAACAGCATCCACCGCCAGGCCATCAGTTGTCATCAACCCTACAGAGAGAGACACAGAGAGAGACACAGGTGGAGTTGAGACACCATGAGTGGGTGGAGTGAAACAGCATCGTACATGTCAGCCATCCTCCTCACCTGTAGATACGATGTCTTCGTGTGCTTTTCCGTTGATGTTGGCTCTGCTGATTTTCTTCAGTGTACTGTCAGACCAATAGACTTTTCCTGCAGGAGGCGCCACATACACATGTAAGAACTCCATTTCTACACCACTTGTCTTTTTGAAACAGGCATTTTAAAACTTTGAAGAGGCACACGTACCTTCTTTGGGGTCGACCCCGATGGCAATGGTGTTTTTCATGGAGGTATTGACGGCCAGAACCACATCAGCGAAATAGGGGATATCCAAAGAAACCATCCTGATGTCCGTCCTCCGTGCAAAAATCAGGAAGCTGCTCATCCCTGCACACACACACACACACACACACACACACACACACACACACACACACACATCAAAACACTACACAGCACCTTCTGGTCACAATACAAAGTGGCCTGACATGCTTTTATCTTCCTGGCAGCAAAGGTTTTGACATTAACCCTTTGAACTCAGATGTCTCTCCCTTTATTTACAGGCTTATAAAAGATATTTTTCAATGATTTTGTTACCACTATTGTTTTTCGTTTTTGTATTTCCTTCTGAGATGAATACATTTTGGCACTACATTTCCCATCATGCCTTTGATGATATAATGTTGCCTTGTAGGTCAACAAGTTACAGTAGATGTGGGATTCACCAGAGCCCCACTTTTTTTAGCCTATATGTCTTTGTATTTTGCTTAATCTGCACCATGAAACTGCATTACTGCATTAGCTACAAAGAGTAGCTGTGTGATGCCCCCTTCATTTTAATTTTTGGGTGAAATGTTTCTGAAATGCAAACAGAGGTTGTTTGGTACCGGGCGTGCAGGTCTTTCCATCCGTCTGCAGGTTGATCCCGGTGGGACAGGCACAGCTGGAGGCTTTGGGAGCAGGAGCCAGGAGACAGAGGTGGCTGCAGCCACCATTATTCACCGCACACGGGTTACGCACTACAGATGGAGACACACAAACAGACTCAGCTCACCCACCGTCCTACTTTCTAGGTCAGCTTAGAGGCAAGGAATGGAAAGGGAGTGGGAGAAATTGGGGCAAACAAAACAGAAACACACAACCTGTAGATACAGACAGTGAAACCCTTCAGGGAACACAGGAGAGCCCCACATTTCAGTGAGATCAGTGAGGTTTCAGTTTGGTATGAGCCCCTGAGGCTCTCTGCCCTCTCAGCCAGTGATCTGGGTTCAGTTTACCTGTAATCCCCTCCAGTGTCAGCAGAGACACAGGATCTGAGCTCTGAGAAACGGTGGCAAAAATCAGAAAAGCAGAAAGTGACACGAAGAGATTTTTCATTTGTATATTTCATACTTCAGACTGCAGCACATTGGATTTGAAATGAAATAATGACTACGAGTTATGAGTGTGTGTGAAGTGAGGTGTTCAAATCTATTCTGGATGAACAGTGTAGGACTCAAAGCCCTTTTTATTCAGCAGGACAATGATCCTAAACATACACGTTGGCTAGGGCTGAACAATGTATGGGAAACATCTAATTGTGATTTTTCCTGACCAATAATGTGATTTAAATTATTTTCTATAAGCTAAACTCCAGGCCTATATTGGTGATATTAAATACGATATGTTTGTACTATGCATAATCATAACCACTTATTTCCACATGGGGAAAGAATTCTGATGAGGTTTTGACATCTGTCTGCTTTGCACTTTGGCTGCTCAAACTAATGCTAACTGGACAGGCTGCTCCATAGCTCAGAAGCCTGGAGGCCCATTTGCCAAGATTAGGCAAATAACAGTAATTAACCACTGAAAGGGCAAGAGTTCCCTCACTGTTCATCTGATGTCGATGTAAACATTCTCAAATTACAGCTAAAAGTCTCGTAGTCATTGTTTCATTCATTTCAGAGCCAATGTGTTGCAGCACAGAGAGAAAACTATGAAAAATGTGTCACTGTCCGACTTCTTGCTGACTTCACAGTACGTACGCTTCAGTTTTGATCTAGCATGTGGAAGCGGACAGACCTGTCTCGCGTAGTCGGTGGAACATGTGAATGTCCATGAGGTTCTCCAGGTTTTCGGCAAGTGTCTGTCGTCCCAAGCCGGTGAGCTTGTCGGCGCTCTGGATGCTCTTGGACTGCCAGTCTGTCCAGTACAGCTTGTCCTTGTGTACGGTCAGGCCAAAGGGGTGAGGCAGCTGGGTGCCAATCAAAACCTGTATGCAAAAACAGTAGTAGAGGTCTGTTAACAGTGTTGATTCCAAAGTAACAGAAAAATCAGAGCAAATCTCAACTAAGGATGAACAGAATACATTATTCCTACGATTTATATTTTAGGTTTTTGTAGAATTTCACAAACAAATCAGCATGAAAACATTAATTTTGTGAGGATAAAATTGAATATCATAAAAACAGCCTTTACCTGTCGGTCAGAACCATCAAAGTTGCCAAATTCAATAGTCTTCATGCCAGCGTCGGCCCAGTACAGGCGTTTGGTCTCGTAGTCAATGGCGAGCCCATTGGGCCAGGTCAGGTTGGATGTGATGATGACGATGCGGCTGGAGGCGTCCATTCCTGCACGCTCGATCTTTGGGTTGGCACCCCAGTCGGTCCAGTACATGAAACTACAGAGAAAGAATAAAACAAATGAGAAAGAACGAAAGGTGCCATGCCAAGTTCAAATTCTTTTGTTACTTTTTAAACCTTTTTAATAATCTCACCCTCCGATCGGGTCAACGACAATGTCCCTGGGCCGGTCCAGGTTCTCCCATATCAGGACAGTCCGCATGCTCCCATCGGCATTAGAAACCTCGATACGATCCGTACCTGAGAAACCCAAGACATGACACGAGGTCAAAATCCGAGAGCACACACTGTCATGCAGGCGATTGTACATAATGCATCAGAAACATTATTTTATCCGACAATACGTGAAATGAAGCTGTTTACCAGCATCAGTCCAGTAGAGCTTGTTGGTCACCCAGTCAATCGCCAAACCTGCTGGGCTCTCCAGACTGGTGTCCACCACCACCTGGAAAAACAGAGACCACAAAGATCTGAATTCTCCCATCCTAATTTCCATGCAGCCTCAAGTTACATCTTGAACCTTTGAGCCTTTCGACATGCTTAGAGCCATGCTTACAAATAAAGATAGATAGACAAATTGTTTTTGGCTTTAATTTTATTCTTCTGTTTTGAATCATGAATCTCTTTTTGTGAAACTGACAGTAGTATTTTTTGTGTATACAGTCTATTTTGTTTTTGTGTTTATCTTTTTTGTGTGCATTATCTTCTACAGAGCCTGAATTGCTGTTGCACTTTCACATCAGCCGCAGTAGATGGCAGCATTGTGTAAACTGAAATAGTGCTGTCCTCTGCTGCTGCTGCTCCCCACTGTTAAGTCTAGGACGAATGAGAAATGATGGGATTTAAGCGTTAAGTTCAGTCAGACTGTAGACGCCACTGACCTGCTGCTTGGTGCCGTTCCACAGCGCTCTGTTGATGGAGTCGGTGGTGACGTCTGTCCAGTAGATGTAGCCGTCTTTGGCGTCCCAGTCCAGCGCCACGGCATTACGCACGTCAGCCAGAGGGATAACATCATCGGACATGTCTTCCGTATCGAAGCTGACCCGTCGGATGTCCGTCCTTCGGGCAAAAAGCAGGAACTTGTCAAGACCTGATTAAAGACCAAAGGTCTTCTGTCAGTCTTCTAGGTTTAACAGTGGGGTCAACAGTGAACACAGAAAAACAACACTGTCACAGGCTAGTGAAAAAACTACAAAAATGGATTTATCACTTTGACAAAATAAAGTCAATTTTAGTTCAGCTCTTCTCTAACTGCACTGTAACATGTCAAACTTGTTTTAAATTTCCATTAGTTAAAATTTCACTTCAGTGGATGTCTTGTAATCCTCTGTATGCACATTTTTTCCCTAAAATTTGGTTTCCTCTGACAACCTACACTCTGAACCAGGCTGATCAGGACGATTAAATGCATGTTACAGGATTATTTTATTGCATTTAGCTTCTAAATGCTGACTGACTGTTAAATCAGTAAAATCTTGCAGTCGTCCTCTAAACTACTGCTGAGGATTTGTCTTTACACTTGAGAAGACCAAAGATTCCAGATTCCAATTTATTCCAGGTTATTAGAAATTAACAAATTCAACTACCAGGACACAAACATAGTTGTGGGTGTCTTATAGTAACGACTACAAACTACATAATTATTAAATTGTATTTTAATGCATTCAATAATTGTCAAGTGGTAGGTGGCAAAATAGTTGGTGTTGGCATTTATTCTTACATAAATAAATAAAGATATGCACTCAATTATGACACATATTAAAGTTCCAGGTGTTGAGGGACTCACCGTCAGCACAGTTGTAGTGGTCCACCTTCTTGAAGCCGGTGGGACAGGCGCAGGTGTACGTCTTGTTGCTGGGGAGACACAGGTGGCTGCAGCCTCCATTATTGGTGCCACAGCGGTTCCTGCCGCCTACAGGAGAGACAGAGATACACAGCTCAGTATATGATGGTTCATGTGGTTAGAAACTTTTCTTCCCGTAGTTGTGTGCTTTCTCTCCTCTCTCTCTCTCTCTCTCTCTTATTCTGTTGCTTTCTGCAGGTATTTCTGCCTCTGGAGCTGTAGAGTCTGGATCTATGGTTGCAGCCACCTGCTGCCCCCGTGTTCCTGCTCTACACCCACTGCTGCTATTACTGTTATTGCTCTTATTATTAGTATTACTATTATAATATTGCTATTAGTATTATTTCAACAACTATTACTTTACATCTCTATGTGGAACTGTACTGTGCTGCTGTATGTTCTCTTTCCTCCTGCTCTCTCTCTCCCGCTCCCCCCCTCCCCCTTCAACCCAACCGGTCGAGGCAGATGACCGCCCACCTAGAGCCTGGTTCTGCTCGAGGTTTCTACCTGTTAAAAGGGAGTTTTTTCTTGTCACTGTCGCCTAGTGCTGCTCATGGTGGGAACTGTTGGGTCTCTGTAAATATAAAGAGTCGGTCTAGACCTGCTCTATATGAAAAAGTGCCCTGAGATAACTTTGTTATGATATGGCGCTATATAAATAAAACTGAACTGAATTGAATTGAATTGAAGAGGCTATTTTTATTATTATTATTTTATTTTTTATTTTTTGCATTTGACCAGGGACCTTGGTTGCATGTCTTGCCCCCCCTCCCTTGATGTTTCCTGCCTGCCTCTCTGCTGTGTGCTATCAAAAAAACAATCTTTACAAAGGTTAATTTTTACGACTTTGTATGTTTAAGTTGTATTTGTTTTTTGCAGCAACTTGCTTAAGTCTAAGAAACAGGAAACCACTCGTAGCTTCTCTCCTGATACATAAACTGAATGTTGTTGAGGAATGTCGCTTGCTCTTTTTGAGAAAAACAGAATCTGTTTGTAGTAATATCTGCAGTAATATATCCTCTTTGGCGGTAGCTTCATATTTAGCCTACAGACATGAGAGTGGTGTCTTCTCATCTAACTCTTGGCAAGAAAGCAAATAAGCACATCTCCCAAAATGTCTAATTATTCCTTTAACTATGAAGTAATACAGTATATACTGTATGCATTTTATATTGGAAATAAATGAATTTCCATTTCAAAGATATAATGAACTACACACTGAATGCAGAGCTTTAGTCTTTTGTTCTTCTAAAGGTCACAGTGTGCGTCTTGATTTCACTCGAAGCCTCTTTTCTTTGTTCAATTCATGCAGAGTTCAACTCTGTTCCACTCAGACATGAACTCACATGTGTCTCTGCATCTCAACCAAAACAAAAAGGGAAAGGGCCTGACCTCCCTCTGCCAACACAGAGACAGCTCACAGTTCATATTAGTGTCGGACTGTTAAAATATTTTATCAGCATGATAACCAAAACTTTCTCTTGGCTCGAACTCAAGTTCAACACGGTTTGTTAGCAAAGAACACAAGTCGTTGCTGTCATGCTGATAAAACACGTCAACTGCCAGTTCACCACAGGCTCTAACACTAGTGCAACAAATCTTTCTATCATCTCTGGGTTTGGCACCGTGTGGGAAAGGTTTCCACTTCTGTGAGTAATCATACCCTTAAAGAAGGTTCCTATTTTCTGTGTCTGTCCTCAACCAGCTCATCTTCCACCCTCAACCCATGTTGAGTTTTTGTTTGATGTTTTGTTGTTCAGCATTTTGCTCTCCAGCCTGATGCATGACAACATTTTCTACTGCTTCAGGCTGCAAACTTAACTGTTTTCAAAAATGGGTCCATTGTTTTCACCCAGAATTCACTTTAAAAAAATAAAAAACACCCAATCACAGACAGATTTGAAGGGATGCGGGGTGAACAAATGGCCATATAAGAGGCCTCCAAGCCTCATAAATGGAGAACCAGTTTTCTTTTGCCTCCAACTCGAGCTGAAATTATGTACAGTATAATGTCTCTGCACTGCCCTTTGTCAGTTGACTGTATGGTATTTTATTGTCAATGCTGTTGTTTTGTAACCAACAAAACAGACATTAAAATCCATAAAAACTATATAACTATCTCACTTACTGTGACATCAATGAGCTTTTTCCTAGAAAGACTATTCTATGTTTCCATTGTGGTGCTATTGATTGCCCTGATTCAAGTCGCTGTTTTGTGACCTTGCAATGACAAAATACATTTTTCATAACAACTCAGCCTTTGGTAAAATGCATTAAAAAACTCAGAACAGTGTGTCCTGTAGAGAAACAGGCTACAACAACGTTACAATTTACCTTACCCTTCATTTAGCTCCCACCTGTCCTCTGATTCTCCCACAGGGAAAGTGTACTACTAATTACTGGGACAAACTTTCAACTTAAAATGTAGCTTCCACACTGCTGTGTACCGACCTGCAGGCTGCCTCTGGGGGTGCAGGGTGTGGATGTCCATGGGGAAGTGCAGCTTGTTGCGAATAATCTCCTGGTTCTTGCCGGTGAATTTATTGGCACTGTTGATGCTCTTGGTGTGCCAGTCAGTCCAGTAGAGGCTGTCCTCAAACACCGTGATGGCAAATGGGTGGGGCAGGCCTACAGAGAGAGAGAGAGAGAGAGAGAGAGAGAGAGAGAGAGAGAGAGAGAGAGACAGAGACTTCAGGAAGGCTGAGAGAGATGCTGTGATGAGATGAAGTGTGCAACAAAACCAGCAACGGCCAACGACAATTTTCATGAAAGAACGAGCAATTTTTTAAGGGAAGTAATCCTCAAAGTAAACAAACACAGGCGTTAAGTTTGACACCTTTATAATGAGCAAAAAATAATGATTCAGTGAGGTTCATGTGGACATTTGAATCCAAACACAAAATATGGAAAGAACAAATGCTGCTTTTGGCTTGTTCCACCAGCGCTCTCCAAACATCCTCCCATTTGGCCCTGTGGTCTTGGCTGATGTCATATCGTCCCCATTTAGAGCTGCTTTCAATTACTCTGCCTCTCATTGGCCTGTAGCTGGTTTAGTTGTGGCCAAAGTGGCCAAAAGCAGAGGCGCTCCATCGGTTTCCTTAAGTAATGCGACTTTTCCGTCCAGAATCTGAAAGCGAGATTGAGAACAGCCCTCGATCCGGGTCAGACTGATACTGAGACTCATATTGGACAGATATCGGTCAGTTCTCATCTTGGTCTACAATTAAATTTTAGGAGATTTTAATGTGAAGGACAGCAATATATCCAAGATTTTCTCTACCACTTACAAGGTGTGTATACAGTATGTGTCTAATCCAAAAATAATCTTTTAAAATGAGGTTTAATTGGAGTGTTTTAGTATCTGTTGATGGTCGAAATGCTCTTGAAGAGGTTTTTGAGCAAGACAAGAGAAATACTTTGGTGGGGTATTTTTTTAATTGGCCTTTTATTTCATATCTTAAGTTCAAGATATCCCTTGGACTTTTGTGACTATCCATCCATCTATTATCTATACCGCTTATCCTTAGAGGGTCGCGGGGGGGCTGGTGGGGTACACCCTGGACCAATCGCCAGTCAATCACAGGGCCGACAAATAGAGACAGACAAACATTCACACTCACAGGCAATTTAGAATTGTCAGTTAACCTAACCTGCATGCCTTTGAATGATGGGAGGAAGCCGGAGTACCCGGAGAGAACCCAGATGGACACAGGGAGAACTTGCAAACTCCACGCGAAAAGGCCCCAGCGGGCCGGTGTGTTCGAACCAAGAACCCTCTTGCTGTGAGGTGACAGTGCTAACCACTGCACCGCCGTGCCGCCCCATTTGTGATTAATTGAGCAATAATCAAAGTTGAAGTTCAAAAAGTATAGCTGATGACACAAATACAAGAATTGTTCATGTCAAATAACCATTTGTTGTTGTAACTTTGGCAGATAATAATGTGTTTATATGAAATCCATCACTTATACTAAGAATCAGATTGCAAAAATCAGGGCCTTTCAGGGCCTTTAAAAAGTTGGCTACATTGGAAATTTGCATCGAGGCTTTGAGTCTGCGACTACTTTTGTCTTTGTACAAACTGTTGACTTGTGCTGGAAATCGTCATTCGTGTTCACAGCCCATATCAGTGGAACCCTGGCCGAAATACTAACATGTGGAACAGGGAACTGCTTGCAGATTTCTCTCCATTGGGAACATCTGTTCAGAGTGACTCCTCCACACTTGTCCAAATTAACGTTCTCTTTCTCTCCAGCTTAATCCTCCTCTGGTGAAGTAGCTGCACCACCACTTGGACAAGAGTGCCGAATAGATGGAAAAATTGATTTCTGCAGAGCTGTGGTGGTGGTGGTAGTGGTGTGGCGAAAGTGCTGGCGCAGGGCTTTTAAAAACAGTGCTGCTCATTTAATGACACTGTTTTACAGCACATCATAAATGCCAAGTGGTAAACGGCTAATACTGGAGAGAGACCAGAATGATAATGAGTCACGAGGATCAGAGTAATTGTGCATATGCGCTTGAGTGTAAACTCAATAAGACAAAAGTTTTATCATTTGAATCTATTTATATGATTTTTGAGCAACAAAGTATTTCTTTAATGCCCCTGTGGTCCAGGTAAACCAACCTACATTAGTGTAGATTAACAAAGAACATATTTTACTTCAGTATTTTATTTCCTAATACCTCAAATCTTTGTTACACATTAGAAGTGGATGGCTTCTTATTAGAGATATATCGGTTTCAGCATGTGTTGGCTGATAATTAACAAGAAATTGCAGTACAGAAAAGCAAAAGATATGTAGACACAGTGTATATAGCTTTCACTTGTTTTACTTCTAATGTATATTTTAATTTGATTTAATGGTTTACAGTTTCCTGTGTACTTGGACGTTGAAGACTACAATTCCCATGTGTACTTGCATGGCAAAGCACAGACATACTCCATTTGATGTCATTATGAGCTCCGGGATTCCTTTCGTAAAGACGGCATAGTGACTGAAAACTTGGCTTCATCATTAAATAATAAAACTGGACATAAATGTGCGGAGGCTTCTTTTCTACATCTGCCTAATACTGGCACCTTAGCATTGTGCCCTGAGTAGGGCTGTGTATTGTTTGAACATTTTCAAGTGCAGATACAATATCTGACTTTCGCTTCCAATCCCAAAACAATACTGATTCGATACCTTACTTTAAGAAATATATACATGTTTTTCAACCAAAACCCTTTTCTCATTTAACAGAAGAAGCCAAAGTTCTCAAATGCCAAATGTTGTCGAAATACATGCAGCCATATAAGAACTTTTCTTAAATTAGATCAATAGTCTAAAATTGGCAAAATTATGATTCAAATGAGGCACTGTCTGGTCAAAGAAAGCTTTAAAAAAGTTTTACAAACCAAAAAAAAGGATGACTTTTTAAAATCAAGAATCAGTCAAAGACAGCTGAAAACAAAGAGACCACGTCTGTACATTTTCCCTTGTCCCTCCTCCTCAGACATGTCCAGGTGTGTGTGAGGCGAGACTGGCTGAATGTGTGTGTTTTCTGATCTTATCCCAACATGAGGGAGACAACAGTGCACCCTCTTCCCTCCTCTGAGTCACCGACAGCAACGAGGCGCCTGGTTTTGATACGGCCACCTTCCTCCTTGTCGTCTCTGCACCCCCACCCCTCCTGCTCCCTTTTTTTGCGGGACAGCTGGAGGAGCAGCTGCAGGCCGACAGGGCATCAAACGTCCCACCCAGCCTTCACAGTAATGTCCGCCTTTAATCTACATGTGACACCTCCCGGCCCTGTCACGCCTCGACTGAATCTGCCACACTCTCTATTTGCAGGTCATTAACAGCAACAACGGGTCACATCCAGTGGGACAGAACACGACTCGGCTTATAGAGGGATGGACTGCAACATAAGGAAAGTTTAGTGGCCATCTTTTTTTGATTTATCCTTCTTGAATCACACTCTTCTTTGAGCTAAGTGCCTTTTTACATTAACGACAAACCAAGTAAAACTATTGTGATGCTGGTCGTGTGTTTTGTCTGTGCAGCTGAACATTATCCAAACTTTGAATGTCATACTCTGTAATAATTCACAATATTAAAGCAGAGAGGATGATGTTGTCTCATAAATGGCAATAAAATGGATGTATGGATGAAGGTTTACGTTAAATAAATGGTAAGGAATTTAAGGACGTACCTAAGGAATAATTAATATCAAAAAACACAAAATGTACACTCAAGGTTTGTATAGAATAATATTTTAATTAATCGATAAAAAACTTTTAAGGCATTATGTTAAGACCCACGAACTGAGCTGTTGTCCACAAGGGGGCAGTGTTTCGTTGGTGTATCGCCATTAATTCCTATAGGACCGAATGGACATCCAGTGTATTGTCATGCGGCAGACGACTCAATGTGAATGAGGCATCACTGCAGTGTACAGCATTTGTCCTCAGGCGGATGTACTCTATAATCATGTCCACACACACACACACACACACACACACACACACACACACACACACAGGAACACACAGGAACACACATAGCCCCTTCTCTTCCTGTCCCCTACCTCAAGGTGCACAGGTGTGCAGACTGGATAGCGGCGTTATCCGTAACACCCGCCTGCTGTCCAGCTCCAGTGACAGAGGAGCTGGCACACATCCAGCTAGCACACACACATACACAAACACACACACACAGAAAACTATAGGTGTAGGGAGATAGACACTCGTTAACATTCCTGGGCAGAGCGGCTCAGAATGTAACTATGCACACACTCACACACACACACGTCCCATTTGTCCTGTGTGTTGTCTGAGCAAACAGAGGCTATGGAGGAAGGACAGGGCCAATTACAGCCTTTTATCCTGAGAGCACACATCATTAAGGAGAGCTCACAGGGCTGATGGCGCGCGCGCGCACACACACACACACACACACACACACACACAACCTCATCAAACATTTCCCCTGTCCCTCTCTTTTCACATTCTTAAACACTCTTGATCATCACTGATGTGCTTCCACACTCTCTTTTTCATTTCATCAGAAAAAAAAAACCTCCCAAATTGGAAGCCACTCTGTCAGCTGAAACCTGTTCTCACACTGCACAATTTCTAATACGTTATTACTCCAAAATGTATGATTCAACCAGATTTCATGGAAATGTGTTCATGCATTTTTGCCTGCTAACAGACAGACAGTCTACCCGTCTACCTGATTAACTCAGGCACATGGATATATATGGATACAACATGGATGACTCAATGATCCTCCTTCAGCCTGCAGATTCATTACAGTATATTGAGCTGAAGTCGGAAAGCCGAACTGTATTCATTTGAAAAGCTGGAATAACAGCCAAAACCTGATAAACATCTTACTGCAACATGAGGTCTCAGAAGCAGGCCAGAGAGCGTGTGTGACAGATCAGTGCCCTGCCTGCTTACATCTTTAAATGCCAGATCCCCGCTTTTAGTGCGCGTGCGCACACACACACACACACACACTCAAGCTCAGGCTTTACTGTAAGAACCAAAAACATAAACAGAGGCACGCACAGCTTTATGTTGTCATTTATGGCGTATGTGTGTGCATTTTAGTGGTAGGCACATGCGTATATGCTCTTTAATGGAAATATGGCATTGATTAACTCCACATGGTATAATGAAGTAGCGTCAGCGTGCTATATCCTATATGCATCCCCTTGTGTGTGTGTGTGTGTGTGTGTGTGTGTGTGTGTGTGGTAATTAATGAGAATCTGAACTCCAGCCAGACCTCTCTGCACCATCTCCCCCGTTTCTCTCCAGCTCACTCAGAGCTTTCCATGATAAAACTCCAGCAACTTCTGAGGTTCTTGGAAAAAACGTTTTCACGTTTCAGGTGTACAAGGTACAAAGGGATCTTTGAATCCCCTTTAAATATTATAAGATAATATCAATAAGAAGATCAGAAATCCCCTGCTCTGCAGTGTAATTCAGTTGGGTTCTGGTGAAATGCAGGAAATGAGAAAATAATCAAAACTTAAAAAAAGTGCTTGTCACACACCAAAAACTCAGCTTTTGAAACAACTTAACACATCTTGGTATTTATTTAAACATTTTTTGCAAGTGGAAGAATGATGTATGTGTTTTCTGTATTCTTCATCAGGACAGGGGGGGCTGATAAAGCAGACATGAAGGTCGCTGTTAATGTTAGAACTTTGTAAATTGTTCAGCAATGGTAGTTGATATGTCTTTTTGATTGATGTACCTCAGATATACAAAAACAAATAAGCCTCCACAAACCAAGGCACCAGAAATACAGTATGGTTAGGTGTTTTATTATATATGTGTTATATTTTATCAATTCCAATTCTGCTTATCAATTCTTGTTTCCAATATGTCGAAAGCAACTGTCTTCATTTTCTGAAGATTTTGGGTTGCCATGGTCATAAATGATGAGATATTCTGTGATTCTTCAGTGTTTCCTCTTAAATATCTCAACCAAGTGCCAAATAATCTCCATTATCAATCATAGAACTTTATTACAGACTCTCTCATCCTTTCTGCTTGGACCTGTAATGAAATCTGCAGTTATGCTTCTGTTAATGCAAACATAACATTTAATGTTGCTAATGTTGTTAAAGTAAAGGTTTACACGGGTCAGCCATACGGCTTTTATTCTGAAGCAGCTGCAGCTTCCTCTAGCCTTTATTGCTGAAAGTGTCAACTGCATAAGTACTTATGTGTAAAACTATGTCTTCATTAAAGATATGGGCATTTTTTGTGCAATTTTTACCACCGGATCAGTTCTAAACAATGCATAGAGGAAGAGTAACAGAGACACAGCCACAGTGAGCTGATTAGATGAAGAGTTGCAGGCAACAGGCGCCTACCACAGTATAAGCAAATATCAAAACGCATTTTACCAATATTGTTGTACAGAAAACCACCTGCACTGTGATATTTGGTGGGGTTTATGGACCCAGGATCTAGCTCTGGTCCACCATAAAAACACTAAACATGTACATAACCATCAAGGAAGAAAGTAGGGTAGTACATCCATACTTTGCTCTTCAGGAATCAATAAGCGGAACCAAAAACAATTCTTAACAATATATTAGTTCTATCTGTAATGAACTCCAATTCTAAACTGGTTCTTGATACCCAACCTCAGCCAGAAAAGACAGAACAGGTGGGAGTTTACCTTGGCTGATGACGGCCTTGCGGTTGCGTCCGTCCAGGTCGGCCCTCTCAATGACATGGTGCTTGGCGTCCACCCAGTACATGCGGCGGCCGGCGTAGTCGATGGTGAGGCCATTGGGCCAGAACAGGTGTGTGTCCGCGATGACCCGCCGGTTGGAGCCGTCCATGTTGGCGTACTCAATGCGCGGTGTGTTGCCCCAGTCTGTCCAGTAGATCTTACTGAGGAGGAAAGTGGGACAGTCGTGGTGAGTTTACTTGTTTCTTGTTGTTTACTTGTTGTCAAGAGGTAAACAGATTGTTGTCAGGATTCTAAACACAGCAGATGTCTGATATAACAAAAAGTCTCCTCTGTGCTCGACATTCATGTCGTCCTCATCATCACTCATCTAATCTGACCAGGCCTCAGAGGAAAGAGCTACTTTTTTTGATATTTTTCAATTATCCCATGCAAATGAGCTACCTAATAAACTGAATGAGTTTTCTAGCTTAACATTTCTCTGGGGCTTCATCCAAACCTCTCTCCTGCCACTGCAGCATATGAAACCGGGGATGAAAACACACTTAGCTGCTGCCCCTTTCATGAAATACTTGTTCCACACAGATGCTCGCCTGTGGGCACTGCTGTGCTGCCAAACTTTAATCCCTGCTCTGCTGCTACACTACAACTGGGAAACACCCATAGGGGATATGTACTGTATATATGAGTGTGCGTACATTTGAAACCATCTGTAGTGATTTATGGTTTGTGTGTGTTTAGACTCGTACCCCTCTATCGGGTGCAACGCGATGGCTCGGGGCTTCTCCATGTTCTGCCACAGCAGCACCTTGCGATGTGTCCCGTCCAGGTTGGCCACCTCGATACGGGACGTCCCTGAGTCTGTCCAGTACAACTTGTCATGGATCCAGTCTATGGCCAGTCCACCTAAAGAGGAGAAAAAACATTTTAACTTTGTCTGAATATGAACCTGTTTTATAGTAAACTGTGTTATAATATCATGTTTTAATTTTTAATTTTTTTGTGGAAATGTTTTGGCGATGCAACATCCCTTACCCCGACAAAAAAGCATGTTTGAGAGGGAGAAAGAAAGAGACTTTTACTTCTTTCTTTTTCTGGTTCTCTTTCAAGGAATAGTTCAACATTTTGGGAAATACACATTTATTTGCTTTCTTGCGGAGAGCTAGATGAGAACATCAATACAGCTCTAATGTCTGTGCGGTAAATACAAAGCTACAGCCATGCTTAACACACAGACATGAGATTGATACCAATCCTCTTCATCACTTTTAGTAAGAAAGCAAATAAATGTATTTCCCACAATGTTGAACTATTCCTTTAAGTGTCATCTGTAAATTGTTTATGTATTCATTGTATGTACTATTAACACAATAAAGCAATAAAGTTTTATTGAATTGAAGGAGAGTGAGGAAGACAGGAAGGGTGAGGAAATGATAAAATGTAAAGAAGAAAAATGTGTGATAGGGACTCTGAAGAGAAAGAGTGTGAAACAGACCAAAAGGGATAGAGAGAGAGTTCAAAAGAGCAAGATACCCTGAGGCTGAGAGACAAAAAGCAAAAGAAAGGAAGAAAAAAAAACAAGGATACTGAAAATAAGAGAAAAAGAAAGCAAAAAAAGACTTTTGAGATTGAACAGTATTGATGTCATACTGCTGAGCTCATAATGAACAAGGTGATGGATGAAGTGAGCGAGAGCAGAGTATAGCTGGACAGAAAGCAGCAGAGTTGAATACATTGAATAAATGATAAATGAGCCTGTTGTCCTGCATCTGAACCTGCATAATATTGGCCGCCGCACCCACCTGGGCTCTCCAGACCGGTGGAGACAACCTCTTCCACGTTGGAGCCGTTGAGGTTGGCCTTCATGATGCGGTCCAGTGTCACGTCCGACCAGAAGACCACCTCGAGGCTGTGGTGGAAGTCCAGGGCGATGGCGTTCTCCAGGTTGTTGAGCAGCAGGGTGTACTCGGAGCGATGCGGCAAAACTTGACGGATGTCGATACGGTTGGCGAACAGCAGCACCGGCTCTGGACCTGAAGGAGGACGGAAAGACGGACAGGGGATGGAGATGTGAATTACAAAAGAAAGGAAGACAGCAAGAGGCCAAACATGAAGTGAAAGTTGGGCAGTAGCAAAAGAGGAAAGAGACAAAAAAGTGTGAGTTAGGACTGATGGTCACTTTTAGTAACAGTGAGCATTAATCTCACTGGAGGTGAAGGTCTGGGTCCTGGCAGCTGCCTGACAGACAGTCCTGACCTGGGTTTAACTCTGGTCTGCAGCAGATTGATGGGCTGCTGTACCAGGCCTGCACTCTACCTTTGCTGCAAATCTAAATCTAGTCCAGACCCTCCAAATGAGCCAACTTTATTCTGAGTCCAAGACCCCGGGGCAGAAGAATGGATACAGTTACTGGTGAAGCAAGTATAAACACTACGCAACCGTGTTTTTATTGGAGGTCAAACCCCGGCGACTCTCTGTGGTCACATGTCAAGGTTGAAATACAGGACAGTGGTCTTTACCCAGAGCTTTGCAGCTGCGCTTGTCAGGTCGGAGCTCGTAGCCCTGAACGCACCAGCACTGGAACCCCCCCTCCGTGTTGGTACAGCCCTGGCTGCAGTAGCCTTCTTCAGCACACTCGTCCACATCTGGAATGAACCACAGAGGCAGAAGACAGGAGGGGAGGGACAGAGGGATGTTGGCGTCAAACTCCCGCAGGGTTAACAATGAATTCAAGACACAAAGCAAAGTTTGAAGAGGTGGCAGGAAGGTGAAAAACTCACACACTCACTTTTGGAACACATCCACATACAACTCCTTGTTACACCCCTTACATTTTAAATTAATTTCTTGACCTTGCAAACACCCTTAGAATCTGCAAGCAAATATCAAGTAGATTCGATTGTGTCTCCATGAGTTTCAAAAATCTGGCAGAAATCCCACATACAGATCCACACCAAATTCTAATCAATAAGTTCTCTGTTCAAAGCTAAACTTCCCATATAGCTCCGAGGAAATTTGTTCATACTTTTGGGAAATATCCTGCTGACATAAAGACGGACTGATTAAGGTACATAAACTCTGACTGTGAAGTGCAGCAATGAACATGGATGCCTTGGCATATTTAGGAAGTTAAAGATAATATCAGTAAGATAGAGGTTCCATTTCATTAATTTAACCTGTTCCTTTGCAATATTTTGGTACCAAAACACTACCTGTTTAGTTTTTAACTTAATTTATTTTCCTACTGATTCGTGAATAGGAGTTGGTTTGGGTAGGTTGCTTAGTTTTGACATTATACAGCTTTGATCCACTTGTTATCTTGGTTTGGACTCTCCCTGACGTCCAATCTAAACTTCTATTTTCGGACAATAAAAGGTTCAGTAACTAAATTATATGACTCCTTATCTTTTTCATATGTTACTCATGTTCCTCATTTCCCCTAGACCAACTTGGGGTCATAAAATGAGTAAACACAAGGAGAACCATTTTACAGTAACGTCATATTCAGGAAGTCAGTGAAGCTATCACACGTAACACAATGTAGCAACTGACCAATCGCCAAACTCTGCAGAGGTCATGAATATTAACAGCCTCAGCCTGCTCACTCACTTTCAGTGCAGACACACACACACACACACACACACACACACACACACACACACACACACACACACACACACACACACACGCAGTGATACCCTGGCAGGCTTTGCCGTCGTCCATCAGTCGGTATCCAGTGTGACAGGTGCACTGGACCAGTCCTCTGACCATCTGACACTTCTGGGAGCAGCCTCCGTTATTTTGGTTGCAGTTGCCCTCGCTGGAGCGTGGACCTGCACACCGCACAGAAACATTACAGGAACATAAACACAGCATGATGATTCAGTATAAATACAACCACACACTGTAAAAAGTATCTGACTCATCTGGTGTTCAGCCTTGAAATACTTTAGACCCACAAGAAGCGAGGCCTGAGGATGGTGAAGTCGGTCAGTGTGGTCCAGGCTAGATTGTCATTAAAATGTTTTGAATGTTTATGGTCCACACTTCGTGGTTCTAAATTATTTTGGTGACAGCCTAGCCTTTTCTTCTAGGGCAGTGGTTCTCAACCTTTTTTGTCAGATGTACCTCCCCAGCCCTGTCAGATAAACTCAAGTACCTCTTCCTTGATACCGCCATTTATTTCAACCATTCCATTACTCTTAGATAACGATTGCAACTTCAACATTTATCTATTACTTTATGCTAACTATTGTAGCTGTTTATCCATTACTTTTAGCTATCTATTTTAACCATTTATTAATCAGTCAATCAAAATGTTTTAACAGCTCTGCTCTTCTTCTGCATTTCATGCATTCGCAACATTTTTGTTTTCTCAAAATCGTAATTTCTATTTTTTTCAAATCAGTTGAGCTACAATCTTTCCACGTACCCCCAAGCAACTTCAGAAGTACCCCCTGGGGTACAAGTACCCCTGGTTGGGAATCACTGCTCTAGGGCAACAAAGACAAACAAAAACAACAAAGGCCTAAATCTCACCATGACAAACATTTTCATGCCCCCCAGAAGACGAACCCTGATGTTTTTGGTGATTCCGACCTTTCTTTTCAAGCCCGAAATTCTACTTGTACACAAAGAAATATTAAAATCTAATGGCCAGAATGCAATGAAATTTACAGAACACATTCAAGAATCCTTTCCACTTTGGACACTCCATGAGCTTACCGTACCTTTTGCAACACTCTCATATTGTAATGTCAGAATTACACCCAATTACTGCTATCATTTCACAGACAGATTGCAATATAAGAACAAAATCAAAGTTTACCCACTTTGATTAATAACACTGTATTAACACTGTAAAACACAGACAACTCCCTAGTAAATGTTAAGTGTAAAAAATGTATGTAATAATGTAGTGATAACACATCACATTTGACAGAGTAAAAAGACTGAGATTCTGTTCCTTTGCCTAATGTAAAGTTGCCATGACAAGTTTTTAAAGCTGTGTCAAATTTGAAATTAATAACCAAATGACAATTGTCAATGAATCTCAATTAGCAGTCATAAAGTTTAATGCTCATGTCAGTCTTCATGACTTGGACATCGTCATGGCAGATTTATCCCTTCAAGGTGAGTGCAACTTCAGATTCTGTGCATGCTTTCAGGAAAAAAAGGCTAAACTTAAAGACTTGTGTTCAGTCTTCACACTGCAGAACAGACGCTGAGATAGTGTATCAACTCACGGCAGTCATGGTGAGGGTGTTCGTCAGTCCCGTCTCCGCAGTCGTTGACCTCATTACACACCTTCCTCTGACCGATACAGCGTCCATTCCCACATTGGAACTGATCAGGAGCACATGGAGGACTCTCTGTGGGGAGATATGACGATATATACCGTAAGGCAACAGAGACATGTCAACCGGCAGAGATCAGTGTGATGAAGTACGTTGACGTGTTAAGCATTTAATCTCTGGATTATCTGAAAAGATTCCTATCTGGTTATTTTATCTAAAACTGTTTCTTAAGTTGTTACAAAAATATTGTGATATGTATATTGATGCTGTGTAACAAAACTATATCATTTTGTTTTTCTTCCTTGTTTTATTCTTTCTTTCTTCCTTTCTGTCTGTATCTCCAGGTGTATATGCAGGGTTCGTACAGCTTTTTAAGAGTAAAATTCAAGCACTTTTCAAGCACTTTCAAGGTACCTAAACCAAAAATGTCCAGACTCTCAAAGCATTTATCATCACATCTAAATTGTTACTTATAAATGCCAGGAGACAACAAACAAATATGACGACGGGATTGTTTCATTTGAAATATATAAGATTTTTGATTTACATGAGTGATTTTGTAGATGATAAAACACCAGATTATGTTGAAAATCAAGCATTTTTCAAGGAGTATATTTGAATTCAAGCATATTCCTAACCTTGAAAACATCACAGTTAAAATTAAGCATTTTTCAAACTTTCAAAACTTTGTACGAACCCTGTATATGTGTAAAAACAATAATAATTGCAATTATATGTAAGCATATTTGAGATTTTGTGGATGTACTGAATCATGAATGTATTGCAATATAAGTTGTTGTTTTTTTCTTTTAAATGTTATCCATATCCAAACCCCTGACTTTGCCCTATAGAGATTCATTTAGACAATACTAAGAACTGGCCCAACATTCAGTCTGAATCAACTGTCTCCACTCTCTCCTCCTCTTACTTCTGCCCCACACACAGATAGTATGATTACAGCAAAAATTCTTTATCTCCCACTCTGCCCTTCTTACCAAATTGTTGTTACTCATACATGACACGTTACAAAATAATCAAGTTTCAGCTTTAAATACGTCACCAACGTTTAGTAAGAGAGCTAAAGTGTTTCATTTCTGATTTTCCATTAACCTTTCTTACCACTTTGGGCCCACCACCATCACTGCATGCAACTGCTGATAAACAGCTTATTTGAAAGGCTCATAGAGATTCCAGTGTAGCCAGAGGCTCCTAACATGTCAGGCTGAACTACAGGGAAATGTACAAATGATGCAAAAGGCATTTTGATTAGATGTGTGCTGAACTGTGCAGCCATAAAAATGATATGGATTTGAATCTTTCATGACATATGAATGAAGTGCTGCAACAAGAAAATACAGAAAGACATTTCAGAAAAATACAGAAAAAAAATACTTGACTGTTGTATGGAGTGGATACAAATGTTTTAACTTTGAAGCTTGGAAATTTCAGGGTTCAAGAGGTTCATGCAAGTGATCTGGAACTCCTTTACCATCATGGCTCAGGTTTTTGGTGGTAAAAACTTTCCATCTTCCTCTTTTCTCTGCTGCCCGTTCATTGTTCTTTTCTGTCTCAATAAGCAGGCCTGTTTCTGTGGTTTGTCCACAGATTGGTCTTTCCACCAGCGCAGGAACTGCCAAGCTGATCGGTCTATTGTTTGAAAGCAACCGTGTTTCTCAACAAAAAAGTAGAGGAGGGCTGTTCTGAGCTCTGAGTTGTCATGACTACGACTGAAACTTGTGTTATATTTAGCTTCTGACAACAAGACACCAACCACGGTCTTACCAGTTTTCTCGCAGCCCTCTTCATCACTGCCGTCAGAGCAGTCAGCCTCACCATCGCACCTCCATGACAACCTGACGCAGCGTCCAGTTCCACAGCGAAACTGGTCAGCCGTGCACATGGACGTGGCTGCAGGGGACGGACACACACAAACACAAACTTTATTCTTTCATTCTTAGATTTGAGATATTCTGAGTGATTGCCTTGTTTTTCCATCACCAGCATGAAGTCAGATAAAAGACCGAAATTGACACATAAATAAGGACTAGAAAAGTAAACATACATATTTTTAGATACACAACCCTGTATAGAGCACTATAACAAGATTTGTTCAGTTATTCTGATGAAAGCAGCTACTCACTGCAGTTCTTCTCGTCTGATTGGTCGTCACAGTCGAATTCGCCATCACACCTCCAGCCAGCGTTGATGCACATGCCGCTGCTGCACATGAATTCAACTGTTCTGCAGGGCTGGTGGGAAGCTACACACACACACACACACACACACACACACACACACACACACACACAGAATGACATCAGAAAAATGACAACCACTGCAGGCAACACAGCTGTAACTTAACTTGAATCAGTAGTATATACTGTAGTTCAGTGCTTTTCAACTTGGGGGTTAGAACTTCTAAAAATTGGCACAACACGCTCTTTAAAAAGGTCCCAATCTAATTTATGGGGTATTAAAATAAAAAAGTATATTTTCTGTAAATGCCAAATATTCTCTGGTTCCTGCATGTAACATGTGATGATTTGCTGTTTTTCTCTGTTTTATATTATTGTGAATTGAATGTTGTTTTGGACTGTTGGTCCAACAAATTGTGATGGCTATTTTTCACTATTTTCAGACCTTTTGTAGACTAAACAATTAACTGATTAGCCTGAAAAATAATTGAGAGCTTAATTGATGATGAACACAATCATTAGTTGCAGTCCTGCTGATAGTTAATGACTTCATTTTTACAGAGTAAAAGAGGGGAAAGTAATGATTTGATCCAAGTGCTTTGCACTTTAAATATACAGCAGTGAAAGTGGATTTGGAGTTGGCACCACATTGTTTTAGGGGTTAGGAACCCAGTTGAGAATTGCTGGTTTACATTTGAGTAAAGATACAAGATAGGAGGTCTTCACGGGTCCTCTCAGTTCCTGGTAACCAAGACCCCAACTCCTCTCTCTATCTGGGTCTGTACGGATCCACTATTGAGATCGGGTCTCTATCTCTATCTTCTTTTTTTTGGAAAATAATTTCTGCACGTGGGATTCAGGTAGGTTTTCCACGAGCCTATTTCAGATCAGATCCAAACTATGGACCTGTGAAGTCCTCTAATACAAGACTGAAAGCTTTATTTTCATATGCACAGAGAATAAGTAAGCACTCTGTAGTGAAATTCTTAGTTTCTGTCCTCTCTGAATGCTGTCCATAAAAAGTACTTAAAAGTTAAAGTAAAAAGAGCACACATGCAAAGATACAGTGTTTTATACTAGTGATATTTCCCTTCCCATAAACATTAATTGTTTCTGTTTATTTCGGCTGCCTTATGATCATCTCTGACTAGACATCATAGCTGTCCCACCTTTAAGTCTCCCATCACATCTCTACATGTGATCAGATCAAAGTGAAGCTCAAACTGGCAGCAGATGAGGATGGAGGTGGATGAGAAGATTAAAGCTGAATCAAACATAAGCATCTTAAATCCCGAGTGCGTGTGAGCTCGTATGTGTGTGTGTGTGTGTGTGTGTGTGTATATCTCTTTGACATGTTTCCTCCCGACAGCGAGAGTCGGCTCCCATCAAAGCTACAGTGGGCGTGAGATAAGGGAGGAACAAAATGACAAGCGAGGGAATGCAGGGGAAGAAAAAAAAAAAAATATGTTGTAGAGTTTCAAGCATCCTCATGCAGGCTTATCAGCTGGGAAGAGAAGAGAGAAATGATCAAAACAGCAGGTGGCTCTCCCACAGAGAGAGAGAGAGAGAGAGAGAGAGAGAGAGAGAGAGGGAGAGAGAGAGAGAGAGATACATAGGCCAAAAGAATCAGTGTGGGACGCCCACACACACTCAAATGATTCATCCACCCTTTATCTCTCTCCTTGTCTCTCTCTCTCTCTCTCTCTCTCTCACACACACACACACACTATGCTCTTTCATCTGCTCAGCTATGAAGCCGAAAGCAGTATCAGTGTTCGCAAGCTGTAATGAACCATGCAAGTGTGAGTGTTTTTGGATGTGTGTGTGTGTGTGTATGTGTGTGTGTGTGTGTGTGCATTCACATAAGAGATAGGAGAGAGAGAGAGAGAGAGAGAGACAGAGAGAGAGAGAGAGAGAGAGAGAGAGAGAGAGAGAGAGAGAGAGGCTTCTTCTCTAACAAAGCGCCCTTCATGTCTGGAGAGTAGATGCCAAGGAATGCTGTCTGAGGATGGGCTGTCTTATGCCTCTGAGGAATGCCTCCTCTGTGTGCATGTGTGTGTGTGTGTGTGTGTGTGTGTGCGTGTGTGTGTGTGTGTTTGTGTGTTTGTGTGTGTGTCCACAAACTATCTGTATGTTTCAGAAAGCAAAGATGTCTTCAGACTTTTTGAAACGCTTCATGAAACAGAATTCTCTACGATTTTAAACACAAAAAAAGGCAACTCTCTCACTCTGAACAAATACTGGTTTAAAAATAACATACAATTAAAATTAATAACAAAAATAAATGGGCAGTGTAAGAGTACAGGATAGCAGGAAATGAATAGTTAGGGGACATGAGGTCCAGCTGGTTTCCGTACATCAGACAGGATGTAGATTGATCTATTAACCTTATTGAGTTTTTGTTCCAAAAGTGAACACGCAGCGCAAAGAATCCTGTCATTGCTTTGTGAAAAAGTAAGACTTATAACAGGATTTAGGACATTTGATGTGGTTAAGTTTATTCTTAAATCTGTATCATTTAAGAGTCACACAAAACATGGTGTGCGTGTGCGTGTTTGTGCGTTCTGCAGTTCCTGGTTAATCTGGATCTGATATCTGCTGCAGTGTTTTCACCGCAGTAATTTTAAGTATTTCTAAGAAGTACAGAGCCTATCTCCTGTCTCTTTTTTTCTACATTTTTTTAAAGCTTTGATGCCAGCTCAACTTCCCTCCCCCCCAAAAAATGCTCAACACCTCAGAAGCGAGGCAGCAATTAAAAAACCTGGAAGTGGGAGGAGACGAGAGAGAAAGAGAGAGCAGCTCAGTCGACTAACATGACCAAACGATGTTACAAAACCTTGAAGCTGTGCCTATCGCACTGCAGATAAACACATCAAAGGGGGAAACCACTGGGAAACCACTGTGTATGAGTGTGCGTGAGTGTGTGTGTGTGTGTGGGAGAGAGATGTGGTGGACGGTTATAGACATTGAGCGAATGAAACACGTGAGAAATCAGAGACGAGAGAACGAGGAGGGAGCTGCTGAGAGATTTGTCAGCAGCAGGCAGCGTCTCTGGAGTGAGGATAGCGAAACACGATAGCCTGTGTTAACCAGGACCATGGATTCACTCTGTCTGTGTGAAAGAGAGAGAGAGAGAGAGATACAGTGACAGAAAAGATCTAACAGACAGAGCGTTTTCCAGTTCTGACAGATGCTGTGGAGCAGCGGCCTGCAAACAGCAGCTGTTCCTGAGCCCAAACTCAAGTCGGCTGACTGTTAAGATTGCAAAAAATAAAGTTTACAGAATTCCTTTACACCCACAGCAAGTCCACTGATTCAGTTGGTGTAACCAATAAAAAATGATTACTACCTAAACTTAGACATCCTGTTCAGGTGGGCCTATAAAGCACTTTTAAACTCTAGTTGAACTAGTGCAGCAAGCTGCAGGACATGAGGATGACTCGCTGTTTTGGGACACATGTGCAGCAATGCCGCTGGGGTACATGGAGGGAAAGAGTGAAGCAGAGAAAAAGAAGGGATGGAGAGAGGAAAGACGTGTGCCAGAGGGAGAGAAGAAACTTAACTCTCATCTTACGGCATAACAGAGGACTTATCTCCCGGGGGAGCTTCATCTTCTTCTCCTGCGCGGTGAGAGCCAGGAGCGCTGCCACGGATCTTAAAGAGTGTGTGAGTTTATCTGTGCATGTGTGTGTAGACAGATAACAGCAGCTCACTGTGAGCTTTAATACTTGCAGGACAGGCTGGATCAGTCAATCCACTGTAACAATGGGCTTTGTTTTGTTCTTGGGCCAAGTTTGGAATTCAAAGCGAGGACGTTTTTGTGAAGGGATGTCATTTTGCCATATCTTTACTTCTGACCAGAGTTAGTCTAAAGATGGAGATTAATTCCCTTGGGGTTTGAGGTTAGTGAACACCTGAAGTCAGTGTCGGGTCTTTGTAAGTGTGTGTGAGTGATGGAGGGCTTACAGCAGTCCGACTCATCCGACCAGTCTCCACAGTCATCGTCTCCGTCACAGTGGTAGATGTCCAGGATACAGCGGCCGTACGCACACTGGAACTCCTCCACGCTGCAGGTGGCTGGCATCACATCTGAGGCTGCACACACACACACACACACACACACACACACACACACACACACACACACACACACGCGCGCGCACAGAGACACAGACGTGTTTAACAGATGCTGACGCTGGAAAAGATGGTGCAGCAGTTGGCTGTCTGAGGCTCTTTGAAGCTTCAACTCTTCTCTGCTGAGTCTGTCAGAAACCACACTTGGAATGAAGGAGAAGCTCAGCTCTCTATTAAGACAGTGAACATGTTTACATGCTCTGCAGCAAAGTGGTTACTGTAAGATCTTAGTTTACTTGCAGCTGGTCAGTAACCAGATTTCCTCCCTACTTGCAGCCACAGTTTTGAATCATGATTGCTGCAGCCTGAAGAGTTTTTGATCAGAGAGTACTGACATCACATAGAGAGAACAGACTCTCTTGTAAGGGAGCAGACACTTTGTCCTGGTCGAATTCTACAAATAACATACTGTTCAGATATGGGAACCTTTTAATTTAGAATCATTTATTTCAGTTTTTGAATTTTAGTCTGACTTTGGATTATTATGGATACAAGGACGGACCGCTGCTATGAGTGATAGCTTTTCTTTTCATTCTGCCACTCTGCTGCCACAGAGATAAGTTCCCTGTTTGAAGTCTTTGTGATACACTTGCTCTCTTATAAAACCCCTGTTAGAAACCCAGTTTAAAAAAATCATAAATCAGCAATGTTAACCGGGATTCTCTCACCTAGATATTGGAATTGGGTTTCTCTTTTACATGACTTTTACAAACCAACAACAGCCGCTGAAGAGCATGTAAACATACTGATTGACAGGCTTCTCATGAGTAACGACTTTTGGTGGATTTTTCTTTTTTAGCAGCAGCCAATAAATTATCTGAATTGACAAGATTATAAAATTACACTCGTATGTCGACACTCAGCTGAAAATGGCTCCCTAGAGAAAGACACGCCACACTTTTTTGGCAATCAAATCTATGTAAGCTGTTATTTTGGGGGGGTTTTTTTTGCTATTCCAAAGGAAGTGTGTTGTTGTCTCTTTATGTTGAAAAGCCTGAATCACATGGAAATCGTACCCGTACCCAATAATTAGTGGGGAAAGACATTGGGCCCGTTGGTCAAACCATTATGCAGTCTTATGACATAATAAATATTTAGATATTTCAACACCTGTACTGTATGATCAGCCATGCTGACTTACAATATGGGCAACCACAAAGAGAGCTGGAGGTGTCTCTTAATTTGGCTGCTACGAGGAAGTACTATAAATGTAACTTCACTGATTTTGGAAAGCTCTATTTTAGCTGTCCACCTTAAAAAGTGAGACTGGTGCTTTCAAATGTATCCACTCTGGAGGGCATTTTAAAAATATATATGTTTTAAGTAGCATAAAAACACCGGCTCCATGTGGGTGAAGGCCCAAAACGGAGAGAAAAAGATGCGTTTTCACAACACAAACTACCGTCTACAGAGTGTAGTTGCTTTAACTTGAGAAGCATTAAGTCCTGTTTCTTACACACACTTACACACACACTCAGAGTAACTTACGGCAGTTTTCCTCGTCTGATCCGTCCTTACAGTCTGTGTCTCCGTCACAGTACCAGTGCTCGGCGATACAACTGCCATCTGTGCAGCGGAACTCCTTGTCCGAACATTTACGCATGTCTGGTACGGAAAAAACAACTCACATGTCATATTTATAACACAGTGGTATTGAATATGTGCTTACATGCTGGTGTTCATGTGTGTGTGTACCCACCACACTGTTCATCACTGTTGTCCCCGCAATCATTGTCGCCGTCGCAGTGCCAGAGGCTGCGAATACAGTAGCCATTTTGGCAGTGAAACTCATCCTCCTCGCACTCTCTGGGAGCTGCGGAGAGAAAAAGAAAAGAGATGTTTCAGAGGACAAATAATGAGGATACAATAAAAGCAAAGAGCAGATACAAGAATTAGACAAGAGGCAGCCGTCCCTGAGCTCTGCTGGCATTATATCCACAGCTGCACTGACACCAGGGGAAACTGTGACCTTTTATGCCAGGCTCAGAGCAAAGAGCTAAGAAGAAAAAACAGATTTTTCTCTCTGCAAACAAGCTGAACTCTCCCGAGACTGCAGGTTTTTAGCTCAAAGACCCACAAACTGAATATCCTGTGGTTCGATCTCAGCACAAATATCGTCCGATCGACAGCTACTGCACCACAGTGAGGAGGAAGGCTGAATAAAGTCATACAGGGTGTGTGTGTGTGTGTGTGTGTGTGTGTGTGTGTGTGTGTGTGTGTGTGTGTGTGTGTGTGTGTGTGTGTGTGTGTGTGTGTGTGTGTGTGGGGCTGTCTTCACGGTAACTGATCAGAGTGAAAACATTTGCTGTAATAATACTTTTATTTATACAGCACTTTTCCAAGACATGTAACAAATGCTTTAAATTAACACACAAACCCACACCACCTTAATGTTAAGTGTAAAAAATGTTGTGATTCGTCCTTCAGGAAGAACAAAGGTTCCAGACACTCGTAGTTTAACCAAAATCCATTTCAATCCACGACTCTGTTGACCTGACAAGAAGGCTGTTTTCCTATTGGTCAGAAGAACTTTACAGTTCAACTGTAAAGGTGTCAGGATGCTTCAACCGAAGTGCTTGTCAGATGGCCGAACAGCGTCTGAAATCCCCTCACCCCACACCTTTGTGACGTCGGAATTGGGGGAGTTGCATCCAACAATTTCTATAACTTTCTAACACCGACAATCAGACATTTGCATCCACTTTTGCCTTCAGATCTGATCAGACGACACGTTGTATGAACTACTTCATTTCGAGCATAGTGACACCTTAAAATATCCTCAACGGGGGTGTGCATGAGGATCGAGATGCACGTTTTGCATTGAGCTGTAATTTGTCAAAGATATGACTCTCTGGAACATGTTGGAAGTGTAAATATTCTCTATCTTGAAAAATATTCTTTATCAAGCTAAATGTTGTCTGTCCCACCATTAGTTGATTCTGGGGCATCATGACTAGGACTATGACTGTGGACATCAAAACCTGCTGCAAGAGGGGGCGCCCCGCCTGGTGGCTCACGTGGTAGGGCGCATACCATTAAGGCAAAGGCTGTTATCGAAACCGCCTACTATACTATCATCTGTAGTTCATCTGTAGTATGTAGCAGGCGGTTTTGAAAACAACCCGGGCCCTTTGCTGCCTGTCATCCCCTCTCTCTCACCTTTCCTGTCTCTCTCTGCGACTGTCACTATGAAATAAAGGCAAAAATGCCAAAAATAAATCTTAAAAAAAACACGCAACTTAGACAAGTCCAAACTTTTCTACTCAAAAGTCATTTTCAGGAATCCATAAGCTCAATAAAAAAGGAGAGTTCCTTTAAATGTTAAACCAGCTTGATTTCAGGACTGGCTTAATCTACCAAACCTGAGCTCCAGCAGCTTGTTTTATGTCTTAATTAAATATACCGGCTGCTGTAAGTTAAGAAATGTTGTTTCACTAGACAGTTAACCTTGAGACTGGAGATAAAAGACACATTTGTCATTCATATCAACAGCCATGACGATGCAGTTAGACACAAGTCCCTCCCTCCAGTGAACTTTCAGCACGGTGACATTGACAGTGTTTTCACTTTCAAACCCTTTCATTTACCCAAACAACTCCTCCACCTTGCTTCTTTAATCACACTTCCATTGATAAAAGACTGAATGGATTTTCAAAACGCCGCCTCCTACTGTAACCAGCGCAATCGATGGCAAAGCCCAGCCATGCTCGCCTGCGGCAGAGTAAGCAGGTTTGTCAAGGCGAACCAATGATGGATGGCCCCTGGCAGGAGGTAATCTATAATTTATCACTGCTGTGTGTGAGTGTTAGACAGCTGAGACAAACAGAGAGAGATAAGGAGAGACAGGAACAGACGAATGCCCACAGAATAGAGGGACAGATGAAAAAGAAGACGAAGCTTTGCTTTGTTTCAGTGAGATTTTTCATCTTTTTCTCAGGTGTGTTGCAGCATCACAGCACGAGTCGAAGGCTGCTGGAGACACACTCCACTTCTGAGATGAGTGACATGACATGAGGCCCCAGAGCCTGTGTGTTTGTGTGTGTGTGTGTGTGTCTACATGTATTGTAGACCTCTGTGGATTGTGGATATTTCTGCATAATTAAGGTTGCATTACAAAATAATATATGGGAAATGTAAACAAACAGTAGTAAACAGTACTCAAAATTAATTTCCATAATATTCGTATAATTGGGTATGCTTATATATGCCAAACAATATTCTCTATGTCCATGAAAACACAGAAATCTTTTGCCTTTTATCTTCATTTTTTTGTTCCTATTTTAGCACATTGGTTCATTCAAAATAAATTCCCACCACAAATGTTTCCAAATATACATATAGAACACAATTTCATCAATGGTAAAATGTTATTTTTAAGTACTTTTAGAAGCGAAGACACCATTCCATTCACCTCCATTGTGTTGGAGTGGAGACAGAAATATCAACTACCTTTAATATGGCTAGATACCACTAATACAAATGTGTTTTTTCTGTAATATGAGTGTACTGACCCTTTAAGCTAACATCCAAAATTTAGTAATTGCTTCCTCTGAACTACAACCTGACCAAAACTGGATTTTGAGGTCGATACCAATATTGATGTTTATGCGTTAAAAAATCCAATAATGAAATATTGGCCGATATTTGTTTTTTCACATAAACCCATAACCCAAACAATTAAATTAGGTTTTTAAAGACCAGGCTATGTACTGAGCAGGACAGCTGGTCACTGGTCTCTGAACAAGTAAGTAATGGTAATGAAATTAAGTAATGCTATTACTGTTTATAAATTACCTCAAATATATTTAGCATTTCTATATTGCAATTTCTTGTTACTAATCGGCCAACATACAGTATAAACCAATATGATGTATTGTGTGTGATAAGCAAATATCGTCCAATACATCAGCCCGGATGATTTATCGGCTCTACTTTCAACTGCTAAATGTCAGCTGACCTCACCCACACCGACCTCCCCTCAGCCAGAACGCCCTACCCTCCCCCAAAAGAGAAAAGGATTCAAAACAACAAAAGCCCAACGGTGGATCCAAATGAAAATTTAATTTTACCAGTACTATTGACAAATACACTCATTTAAACTATTATTCAACTTGTAAGAAAATAATTGATTCTCTCCCCCTCTTTGTCTCTCCCATGCTCTCTCTCCCCTCCCATCAGTGAGGTAAACAGAGGGAGGTCGGAGGTCAACAAGCCCTCAAGATGCTCATCATTCACACATCAGCCAAACGTCAAAGGGCAAAGGGCGCTGGGAGTCATTACCAGGCTCCCTGCATGTGTGTGTGTGTGTGTGTGGGTGAGGTGAAATGGTGTCATGCTTTTTCCTGTGAAATGTCTTTTAAACTTCAAGAATCTCATGTTCAAACACACACATCCACACAGAGACACACCTCAGTCTCTGTGTTTGTCTGAAATCTTGACAACTGCTTCAGTTCCAGCCGAGCGTGGAGGATTGGCTCCCCCGTCTCTAAATAATGAAATAAAACCAGTGCATCGCGGGGAGCAACAAAATATATTGGAAGGTAAAAGACAGACCAGGGTGAAGAAATGAAGAGAAAGAAAGAAGCATGAAATAATAAGTAGTTTGGGGAACAGGGGAGGGAGGGAAATTTACTGGGCATGAAGATGAAAAATTCATAGCCGGCTCACAGCAGACAGACCCCCCATCAGGAAGTTATTCAGTGTCTGGCTGCTGATACAGTATGTGGGTCAACAGAGGAGGAGGAGAAATCACTGGAAGATAGACAGGTAAGAAAAATCATTCAGAAGAGAAAAAGCTCCTTTGTACCTGCTGTACACACACACACACACAAACACACAGCATGAGGTATAATACAAGAGGTATTATGGAAAACAATCACTGTCAAGATCGGGGTGTATTTCCCGTTAGAGATTTCATTTAAAGCATGAAGCTGCCACTAATCATGGCATCACCAACTTTCTGATGTAAGGAAATCCCACCCTCCCCTTTAGTACAGATGCCACTATTAATACTAACAATCTAGGTCATTCAAAGTAGTATCTTCTCATTTTCAGACACACTAGCACTGTGGCTGGTCAGTTTGAAGGTCTGGAGTGAAATATTTCGACAAATGCTCAATGGATTGCAATGAGCAGCACTTAAGTTCTCTAAAATGAATGACCCAATTCCTCCCAGCATGCTAATTGCACACATTAATACACTAACGTTAGAATCAGCATGCTGTCTCCAGCATTATAATGTCTTCAGATAGAACGCGAGGAAACTTTATACAGGGCGCAGTTGGATACAAAGTCAATGGAAAGACACAAGTGGGCGTGACTAGATGCAAATTCGGAGTGGCCTGAGGCAAAAGCACATTAACATGAAATGGAAATACTATCTTATTTAGTTGATATTAGCTTAATGACACTAGCATTACTTCATAAATGCACAGAGAGAAATGAAAAGGGAGAGAGACTGGAGGAAAATAACAGAAAGAACTGGTTAGTTCGAAGGCATGCAGCTGACCGCACACCAGTCACTGCTAGCCAGCTTATAGCTAACATCTGTACCAAGTCTGTACAATTGGTACATTGGCTGTTTGGGGCGAATAAGCACAGACTGCACAAATGATCCAGCAAATAACGTGAGGTGAAGATTTGCTGCACTTTCTGTCTGAACACACCTTTGCAAACAAAACCATGGCTGCTAGCAAGATATCATGCTAACATTAGCTTAAGCTAACATGCTGAGTTTTGCATCTATGAGCCCCAGTCTCCAGTCCCCGCCCCCTTTCATAATCTGGATCTGGATCTGTGATCCACTCAGATTCCATGTCACCCCCAGGATGCAAGACAAATTGTTCCAGAAATTAAATGATTATGATCTCGCGGACAGGAGCCTCAGTCAGACAGTCCCAGCTCACTCTCACTAGACATCTGGGTTAATCAGGAGTGTTTGGTAGCTTCTACCGCCACATGATCCACCTCACTATCAGTGGATAGAAGTCCAATAACAAAACAGTAGTTTTTGGTATTGTAGACTTTTTACTAAGATCTAATGTTCAGGTATGCGATTGTGAGGGGGAATTAGTTCTCCCAGCAGAATCCTTGTTGCTGTTGAGATTCTGAAAGATCCACCAAAGAGCAGAGCCTTTTCCAACAAATCTAACTGTATAGCCATTTGCCATAATTCCTTGACTTACAAGAATGAAGGAATTGTTTCCACTGGTTGCCTATCTAAGCTACACATCCGCTGTCGGTAACTTAATATTAGACATAAGAGTGGTACCCATCTTCTCATCTTATTCTCGGCAAAGAAGCGAATAAGCATATTTCCCAAAACAATTATTGATGTTAAAATGTTGCACTGAGTTAAGCAACATCTTGGTGTTGACAATCCGTTACACTCAAGTTATTTTTTCTGTGACTGGAAGGTGTAGAGAGAAAAAAAAGACCCTGTATTGATCTTTAGATAAAAGTTAGTCACTAAAAAGACACTGCCTGACTCTTCCTGCCATGTGTTGTCTCCATCAAGAGCATGTCACTCCCTGTAACTATTCCTGTCCTCGCACAGAGTGTTAAGTGTGATTAAACTGAATCACCAAACAGACAGTGACAGTGTGATGGAACGACTGGCGTGCGGTGTACGTCCACACGGATCAGACTGCACATATGGAGCCTTCTGAGTCATGAAGGGTAAATACAGAGATGTGTGTTGTTCCATAAGTCAGGGTGGAGTTAGTGGTCAGATTCTGTGAACACAGTCCACTTTTAGATGCATTCCCTAGCCTCACAAGCCTAATCCTAAACCTAAACTAAACCTTAACCTAATTCTAGCCTTAAAGGAACACTCCAGAGATTTAGCATTGCACATCTATAAAGTTGGGGGAATCAAAGAATAAGTAAACAAGATTACAAATTCGACCAGACAAGAGATGCCAACTTTCAGTTCTTATCAGTTTTTGATACTCAGTGGATCCTGATATTTCCTATAATGCAATAGCATATTTTCTTTAGACCCTCCCTGCCTGGTAAATTCCCGTGTTTTTCAAACTCAACACCTACAGTTTGCCACATGTTAACTTTCACGTCAGCCTCCTAGTTGTAATTCGGATTATTCGAGATATTGTACATTTCAGCTACAATATCTTCCACTTTGTGAAAAGAACTAAAGAAGGGTTCAGTTCATTTAAAAAGAGCTATACTGTCTTTTTTGCATCTGGTTTCACTTGATAACAAACCGCTCCAAATGTGTAACACAGCAAAAGTAACAAATTTAGGCTATTTGTATGTCGTGACTAAAAGGCTAGCAGTGGGGGTAAGCGGGGATTCAGACCGAAAAGAGTCCTGCATTAAAACATTCATTAACTACTTAAACAGCCCTTCGAGGAAAAATGTCCTCACTGTCAAACTTACGGTCCTCACAAAGATAGACATACGGGAGCACACACAAAACACACATACATACATACACACCTACCCAACAGGCAGCAATGCATAGATACATAAATACGCCTGCAGAAATAGGCACTCCTTACTTCACCCACTGCAGGCCACATTCTGCAAGCAAGCAGCTGAAGGGTATTTTGGGTTGGACACACACACACACACACACACACATATAACTCCACAAATCAAAAGAACAGGATCAACTGAGGGCAAAGGTCAGAGAATGTCTTGTGTGGTGACTGTGGGAGTGCTGACCTCTCACCAATGTGTGTGTGTACGTGTGTGTGTGTGTGTGTGTGTGTGTGTGTGTGTGTGTGCGTGCGTGTGTGTGTGTGTTTTTGAGTGTGACAGCCAGGCAACTTCTTCAGACTCAAAACAAACACCTCATCGCACATGGCTGCCTCAAACATCTGTCCACTTTAATAACTCATCCCCCTGAGCCTGACAGAGCGGGTCGAGACTGTTTGTGTGTTTGAGTGTGTGCGTGCATGTGTGATGGTGCATATCAATGTGACTGCCACTGTTTGTTTGTCTGTTTGTGTTGACAAGAGAGAGGAAGTGTACTTACGGCAGTCCTGTTCGTCTGAGTCGTCCTCGCAGTCATTGTCGCCGTCGCACACCCAGGAGCGGCGGATACATTTGCCATTGTCGCAGTGGAAGTCCAGCGGCGAGCAGGTGGGAAGCACTGCAAACAAACAAGGCCAAACAACAAGTCTGTCAGCAGGAACAAACAAACAAACAAACTGTGAGGCTGAAAGGAGAGGAGAGAAGATATCCTGCAGGTTTCAATATGACTTTTCTATCAGCATTTTAGTTTATATGTACTTTTTATGTCATTTTTTAACTTTTGCTTTACGCTGGTTTCATATTTGTCCTTGTTCCTATCATGTATCATACCATATTGCAGGCCTGAGTGACGTCTAATTGCAACAGACATTGTGACGTGAGATAACATTTTCTCCTGGAACACGACTGGATTTTATCAGTTTATCAGTTTTAAAAGTTGAAATCTCACGTACACGATCTCTGCAAGTTCTTTATTTCTGCATGAGATAAGAGAGTTTATAGGGAGTGAACATGTTTTGCATCCATCCAGGATTTCGTCAGTGTCGCCTCAACATGAGACTCCAACACATATTCAGTAAAAATTGTACCATCATGTTAAGTATCTATAGACATTTGTGTTATATCATGAAAAAGCCACATAAATCAACAGTATGCTCATGAAACAGTACATGTAGCTGTAATATTAAATGAATGAGTAATTCTCAATTATTATTATTTATTAATCCATTTATTTCAACCAATTACAGATCATTTTTTTGTGGAGTCATGTTGCTGCATATCTCAGCCCTACTGCATTGATGTTTGGTTATTTCAGTGCTGTATATGATAATGACTGTGTACAACTGCTATCAAATGTAAACAGTAAATGCTGCCATGCAAGGCGCTGGCCTCTATCGGGAGCAACTTAGGGTTCAGTGTCTTGCCCAAGGACACTGTGGACAGGAGGAACTGCCAACCCTGGGATTAATGGACGACCCGCTCTACCTCCTGAGCAGTTTCATAGCTTTGATAGTCGATATCCAGCCATACCATCAAGCTGCCCATTAGTGAACATTTATGAAAATCTGCCATATGGCTGAATCTCGTTTCAGCTTCTGAAATGTGAATATTTGCCCGTTTCAATGGTCGTCTGTGATAGTACACTGAATATCTTTTTTTGGACATTATAGTAGACCAAATTTAAATCGAGAAAAATAAAAAGCAGATTATACGATAGTAAAAATAATCAATCAATCAGATGTGATGTCACAGTCATCACTTATGTATGGGTGCTGGCTGCAGTAAAGGTCAGAGTTTTGACAGACACAGTTTAAGCGGGAGGGTTTATTCTCTGTCTGGTCTCAGCTCATCCAGAGCCTGAGCCTGATCTGGACCCACACGTCCTCCTCTCCGCCACCTTCTTACCCTGAGACCCAGAGAGCAGCACTGAGCTCAGCTCAGCTCAGCTCAGTGCATTCCTCCTTAACTTCATATAAGTGCAGCTACTTGCTATCTAAGTGGAGCCCGAATGACTGGCCCCTTGTCATCCGCAGACAGAGCTAATTTAATTACAGGCCAGGGAGGGATGGAGAGAAAGGAGGGAAGGGAGGGGAGGAGAAGGGAGGAGAGGGAGCAGCACCTCCTTACAGTGGACTCTCACCCGCCTGTCAATACTAGATATGAAATATTGACCGAACAACGCAGACTTTATGAAAAATGTATGACGTCACGCAGCGAGTTAACCAGCGAGGCAGACAGGCGAAGAAGTCAGGGCTCAGTGAGTGAATTAAGTAAGTGTGTGTGTGTGTGTGTGTGTGTGTGTGTGGGTGGGTGTGGCTCTGGTCTCCAGGGGCAGTAAAGCCCCACTGACCCACATACCCCTGCATGGATATTACATTATTCAGAGAGAAACACACACACACAGAGAGAGAGAGAGAGAGAGAGAGAGACATAAGCAAACAGAACTCTCTCACTTGCCCAGTCTCTCTCTTTGTCGGCCCCTCATTCTCTTCACCTTCTGATGAACTCTCCTTCTGTCTAAATTACACGACCATACTGGTGGTTTGACTCAATTTACGTATATAATGCATTTCTGCAGACAGCTGAAATGTGCTTGAGATAAGTCCTTCTGCATCACAGAAAGAAAATGACCACCTTTATGTTTTTGTCAAAGTTATTGTCACATTTTAATACAGTTGTATCAGCACATCACAGACTGTGCTGAAAACGTTATCATGTGGTGTATTCAAAGATGCTTTTCACAATCCTAGAACATGTCTTCTAGATCTGATGCTCCGATAACATACTCATTAACATGTGTTCCCCAAAGCCAGCAATACATTTTTGAATGTCTGAGCAGATTTATGAAAATTGCCAATTTTCCCAAATCATCAATGCTGTTCTTGATCAAAGTCAACATCTGACTAAAACATTGCTAAAGTGTTTGGGAGGCTGCAATTTAAAAGAATAAATGCTAGCTACTAGCTAACAAATTTACTGAGTTGAAAGTCCATTAATCGATTAGTTGGTCAACAAAAAAATAATTAAAATATTGAAACAATCTCTTTTTGATAACTGATTAATTGTTTCAATTTTTTTAAACAAAAATCTAATAAAATATCTGGTTTTAGCTTCTAAAACTTCAATATTTGCTGGGGTTTTTTGTCTTTGACATTAAAATGAATTTCTCTGGGTTTTAGACCATTAGTCAAAGAAAACCATCTAAATATTCCATCTTGTGAAGGGCTCGTTGTGTGGGTGGTATATGATCTCAATCAAAAATATAAAATGCAAGGCTTCCCTCAGGCCTGAGACCCTGATGAAGACCCATGTTGGTCACAACACGTTGGTTGTTTTAAATACATAATGCCATGTAAAGTAAAGCATTTTAATTTTGCACAAACCTTACAGTGTGCCTTGGATCGTTTTTGAATGAGACTTGCATTTTACATTTTTGATTGAGATCATATTCCACCAACACAAAGAGCCCTTCACAGGACAATACACCTGAACTATCCACCTGAAGATCACCACAAAGACCCAGGAACGCTTCTACTCCGTTTCCTTCACAAAACAACCTAAATATGTCAACTTTTGCAACCTTGAAATTGGCATTTTTCACTGTTTTCTGATATTTTATGGACAAAACGAGTAATCGCTTCCTGAACAGGAAGTCAAATTTGCACAGATCCATTAGTGAAACATCCTGAGAGTCTAGTAAAGTCCTGACACCTGCACACCGTCTAGAACCTTCTCTTTGTCAAATTGGAGCATGTCTGATGCATCTCTGACCGGGGCGTCAGCAGATTTATGGCCTCAACAGAAAGAGGGGGAAAAAATGCTGCTTCTCAATATTTCAATAAATAATTCAGCTTATCTGAAGAGAAAGAGAGTGTGGTGTTAACACGCACAAACTCACACATCCAAACACACATGCAGACATAAGCAAACCATCACTGCACAGGCTAAACAAACACACACACACACACACACACACTCGTCAAAAGTGCAGAATTGTTTAGGCACACGAAAAAGCATGCAAAATGTATGCAAATAAATACTCTTCTCTCACTCTTACTCTCTCTCACACACACACACAGTAGGTGGGACCTGTATACAGATATTAGGTGGATCAGCAGGGAGCATGCTGGGAAGGTTGATGAGGTCTCTGGGTGCTTTGATCTTTCTTATCACACAGATTCTGCTCAGCTCAGCGCTGCTCTTCTAGCTACCTCGCATTCCTCCAAGGCTGACACACACAAACACATTATTTAACACACTCACGCCTTCCTAAACCTTCTTAAACTTTGTCCACTGCAAGTTGTTCGCTCCATTCCACCTCAAAAGAAGGAGAGGGGCTCACTATGTAGCAGCTGACAACAATATTGATGATGTAGACATTTAAAGTAAGAGTGCAGACAGAATTCTGCCACAGCAAAAATCGCGTCAAAGATGGTGTTGTATTTCGCAAGCTACTGACGACAGATGCACAACACATTGCATTTCCTGCTCCAGCACATTCACATAACAGTTGTATTTGATACACGAGAATCTTATTTTGCCAACATTTTGGGGGGATTTGCTTAAAACTGAAGCTGAAGCATAGCTACTTTTTGGATTTGTTCATTAATAACCCAGAATGATCCTTCAAGGTGACAAGGTAACACACACACAGTGTTGTTCACACACACACACACACACACAGTGAAGAAACCAGACAGTACCTGTAGAAGCTAAAGTTCACGTCTTATGACTCACTGACTGTTTCTGCTTAAATGACTTGATAAATCAAATCCATTTATCAGTTAAATTCACTGACAGAAAATAATTGCAGATCTTGAAAAGTGAGCAATTTATCAAGTAAAAATGCCAAACATTTGTTTTGGTAAATGTCATGTTGGGTTGTGAGATGTCGTTCAAAACAAACAGCAATTTGAAGATAAAGTTTTAGGCTCTGAATGGTCACTGTTTGTGACTGTTTGTTTAAGTTGCTTTAAGACTGTCTGTGTGTTTTTGTCATTGTCTAGCTATCTCCTGATGTCAAATCTGGAGCCAAAAGAATGAAAAAAGGACACAGAGCTCCAGATCTCTACAAATGTTTCTAATAGAGACAGGAGGTAATCTGGAGGAGAACTGACCTGTTCTGGACTGAAAGAGAAAAGCTTTATTAAAGCTCGTGCAGACTCCTCTGTCCTGCTGGGAGATTTCTGCCTGGACCCCATTATACTGGGCTGATGGAATATCTATGGTGAGTCTGGATTATCACGAACACTGTTCAGTCCATTCACCTTCATTGTAATGGGGTGAGGTCTAAATAAATATCTAGATGTCCCTAGAGGTAAGTGAGAAAATATGGATTTTTGTAATCTGGGTGAGCAAACCCTTTAAGGCTCGTCAAATTTAATGACCTGGATTTTTGACAGGAAAAGTTTGGTTTAAATGGATTTTCACACAGATATTTTGTACCCACATACTCAAAAGTTGACGTGTTTTCTGCTGTAACGCGCCGCTGATCACTGTAGTTCTTCTTGCATCAAGAACCCAGAAAAGAAATAAGAAGAAATGGGGGAGCAAACAAAAATGAGCTGCTGATTGGGTGCCAGAATCAAATCTGTAGTTTAACAAGCAGAAATTTGCTTGTTAAAGGTTGGGTAGGCAGTTTTCCTTTGGCGTCACTGGGCAAAAATGTCATATAAACCCTGCAGCATATTGTAATTCAAGTGGTCTGAGGGCAAACCTTTACTTCAGCCACCCCTCTTGCCTCTGTTTTCAGGCTTCAGAAAATCTATCCCGTGACGGTAGCCTATCACAGGTTATTTCAGAGAGACGGTGTGTTCGTATTGGCTAAGCTACAAGAGCAGATGCACGTACACGTCCCTTCAGACGGTGAAAACCTGATTTAATGGCGTAAAATCCTGCCGAAAATCCTGAAACTTTCCAACACCTCCTTTGCGTACAGCAGTATATAGAACAAAACAACACGTCCCGGCTCCACACGGAGCTTCAGACTCATTATGTTTTTTGACATGACGCTCCTAACGACGAGTGACAAAGAGGCATGATGACAAACAGTGGGGAATAACTTTTGACGGAGGACAGTGGTGTGTGTGTGGTGTACTCTCTTCCTGCCGTTGGACGGCGTTGCAGCTGCCTCTGAAGCCTGGGGAGCTCTGCTCTGCGGCCGTGAAGCGCTGGAGGGGCGTCTTTGAGAAGACAAGTCATGGCGGGAGGGACCGCAGTCTTGGTGAGGCTCACGCCATGGAGAGCGAGCCCTACAAGTGATACAGTTTCACTGGGGAACCAACTCCTTCTGCTGCCTGTCGAAGTTGTGGGTTTGGTGGGAGGGGCTTAGCGGAGTGATACGACGCAGCAGAGAGAGAAGGGGAAGGTTTTGCCTAGGTTGCACAGATTTTGCCTACCCCAACTTTAAACTACAGATTTGATTTTTTGTATCGTGAATGTTTTCTGTGTGTGTTTTATATGTACTGTATCTGTGTATTTGTTTCAAAATAAACATTGGTATATCCCCGTTTTTCTTTTTTTCTCTTTTTAATAACTGCAAATAATGAGCCTTATCGATTTTGAATTCTTATTGATTGTTTCTAGAAGTAAGAATGTGCATGTTTGTGTGTTTGTGTGTGTTCCATGTCTTTAGGAAGATGTATGTGTGCGTCTTTAAGTGGCCTTGAGCAGCAGAGTTAATGGCCTCCGCTTTACTGTAGAGCAGCAGAATCAAGTGGCCCTAATGGGACCAATATATCTGCCTAAACACCACTTATCACACCGGCTCAACGGATGGGAGGATGGACAGATGAGCGAGAGAGAGAGGACACTCTGTCTGACTGAAAAACAGATGTGGGCTCCAGAGAGCGATAGAAACCTCCAGATTACTGTCGTCTCCACTGGAAACACTTATTCACAGTAGAGATCTGGAGTTTTGTGCCTATTTTCAGTATTTTGACTCCATGTTTGAAATCGAGCAGCCATTACACATTACAAACGCACATCTGTGTGAGTGAGCTCGATTGCAGCAGTTGAGGGTAAACTGTGCTTACCTGTGACACATCCAACAAGTTTGGAGACTTGCCCACAACTATTCAATCGAGGTGGGTACAATACAAATTCTTAATTTGACTTAATTAAATGTCTGTTAAAATTGACCTAAAGGCAGAGTGAGCCAAAGCTGAGCTAACGGGCAGAATAATCCCCAAACTGTCTCTCATTTCTTCCCCTAATTTACACCTCTGACACTCTGCACCCAAATGATTCATGTTCTTGCATGTGAAGAGATTCGTTCTCTGGTTTGCACTTTTCTCTCTCTTCACTCCTCTCCTCTTCACTTTGGTTTAAAAACCAGAGCCGCTGGCAAAAACAACACATTTCTAATAGAAGATCTTAATATAAAGTGTGTGTAGCATCAGAGTGGGCGATTAACTGTTGGGGGCCATGAAGTCCAGTTCGGTTTAGGAAAGCAGACAGTGTGTATCACCCCATCATAACATGGTAAAATGACTCCACGTGTAGGATATTTTAATAGTTTGTAAGGCCTTGAAATGTATTATTTTTCAGAATTTAGAAGTATCTTCTTTGTCCTGCCCCAACACTATTCTTCAACTCAAACTAATCCCCTCTATCCGTCTCAGTCTCTCCTCCTCTACTCGCTCTTTATTTTCCTCTCATAGCTGGTCCCGACAGAGGCGGCTTATCTGATTCTAGGCAGCTCTGGTCGGTAGCCAGCGCATATTTCAGTCCGTCAGAGCGGAGTGGCGCTGCCAGCAGAGTTTTTCTTGGCAATGTGGCTGGCGGCTGCCTGTATGATGGGCTCTCAGCGTCCCCCTCCACCTCTACAGTAAACAGACCTCCTGCCTCGCCCGCAACGCCACTCTGCATCCATTAAATCCGTCTAAAACTCACTGCAGAATTATGTTAACTAGCTTTCTGTAATCACCAAATTACAAAGTGTGTATCATAGTCTGGTGTATCAAACAAATAAAAAACTCAAACCTGTGTCCAAACACTTTTTATCCATCTTTGTTTGGAGCCGAACACAAAGACTAAGGAGTTATGAACTACAGTGGTGGAGACAGCATATGGATCCTATACTTAAGAAAAATAGCAACACCACAATATAAAAATATTTTAAGTCCTACATTAAAAATTTTACTGAAGCACAAAAATATGGGGATCAAAACCAGAAGTACTCGTTGTGCAGATTGGCCCAATTCAGAGTGTGATATTATTATAGATTTTACATTATTGGATTATTAATACAATGTCTGAGAAGTATTTTAATGTTGTAGTTGGTGTGGAGCCAATTTGACCTACCTTACTGTTGGGTAGTTTTATCTACAATTATAATAATTTATTTGTGAGTAAAATCTTGAACTTCCAAATATAGCTTTCAAATAAATGTAGTGAAGTAAGTATATAGTACAATGTAAGTATATAAGTATAACATTTCCCTGTGAAATGTAGAAGGGTTTTAAGTATAAAGTTACCTAAACAAATTCTCAAGTACAAATACATCAAAACTGTACTTAAGTACAGTACTTGTACTGAATGAGCTGCTTCAGTGTGTGTAAGATTTGAAATGACACCATCGTCACAAGACATTTTACTGTCCATCAAGGCAGATTAATGCAGAAACATTCGCTTGTTGCCATGACAAATCTCTGCTGAGTGCTTGACACCAGTGAGTAACACTCGAGCGCTGTCATCCAGACAGCCCACACGTTTTCTTCTTAAGAGGCTGAATGACAGGAAATACTCTAATGCAGTCTAATGATGACATTTTAAGACTATTATGATTATCTGTCACTAGTTTTGCAGGTATAAAACAGGATAAGAGGATAATGGTCAAAAAAGATCAACAATGAAACTTTGAGTCAGATTATGAAAAAGACTGGAGAAAACACATGCAATATCCTGTAAATTAACTCGCACATTATTATCAGTATTATGTTCTTTTTACAAAGAAGAGTAGACATATAAAGTCACCTTAGCATCCCCTATAGGCTGCAACGTCTTTCCAGTAAGAGGGACTACCAGTAAAACGTTTGGGTCATGGTCATGGGACCATTAAAATCTAAATCTCTTTTGGACCATGAATGTGCTCAGTAAATTCCATGGCCGTCCCTGGATATTTCCATATCTTTTGTGTGCAAGTGGGAATTGTGGCCTGATTGAGTTGCTAGATTAAAGATCAGAATCAGCATTCTCAGGTGATTGGAGACATTCATACCAAATTATTCAATAATCTGTCCAACAGTTGTCAAGATATGTTGGTCTGGATCAAAGCGACAGCCACCAGCAGGACAAAGAAATTGACTCTGTGTGTGTCAGTAAAGCTTTGATTTTACATAATAGGGCAGTTTGAGAAGAGGTCAGGCTGGTAATAAACATGCACACACACGTGCACTCTGGCACACCAAACTGATTCATCTAAAGCAAACACAGCTGCGGTTGTCTGTCTGGTTATGCGACAGTAGATGAATGCATTTGTCTACTTCAGACGTCAGCAGTGTCAACACTTAACCTGCATTCTAATTGTGAGTTATATGATCAACAAGTCACCAAACGTCCCAGAAGTTCACTCATTTGATACAAAGCTGAGAAACCATGTACACTACGTGTCAACACCAAACAAGCAAGTTGACTGAATAACATCAGCACAAAATTAAACCTAGGTAACGTCCTTGTTACCCCGCCAACTGAACGTGTTTTTTCATCAACGATGGTTCCTCCTGGCAAGAGGTAAACTGTTTTCACCTCGTAAAAAGGTGCTGTCATGTCTAGGGCTGCAACTAACAAATTTATCAATCGTTATTTTAAATTAGTGCGTTAATTATTTAGCCTATAAAATGTCAAACACAATGACAAGTGCATACCACAAGTTCCCAGAGCCCGAGGTGATGTCTGCATATTGTTTATTTTGTCTGGCTGTCAAAAAATCCAAAGGACTGATTGTAGTTACATGATTATGAATTACAGTGATGAAGAAATGAAGAAAAGCAAAGCAAAAGCGCTTCATACACTCATCCCCACAGCAGTTAGTGGGTGATTGATTCTTAGAAGGAAAATACATCATCTCTGGCTGCCACTTTCTTTACGTAAATCATGCAGCTTTATCCAGTTCTGCTTCCTCTCCCTTGTTGTTTGGCAGAAATGCAAACTGCAGCAGCTGTATTTTTTGTAGCAGCCAATCTTTTTTTACCTCTCTGATCTGTGGAGGAGCGGTCACATGACGGTGATGTAAATGATACAGTTGCTACACCTCATTCCTGTTCAATGTTAAAGGTCCTTATTTGTTTTAGCAACATTATGCAAGAATTGGTATTTTTTTCATCCACAGCTGTACATGTGCATTTGTTGACAAGCTATGGATTTGGATTTGGTGGGCTGACTTGGCTTATGATCAAAAACTAGTCGAGAGTCGACAACTTTGCTAACACAGCCAAACATCAAGCAAGTGTAACAACACAAGACACAGCAAGTCAGCTAATATTACTTAATAGTCCAACAGCAAGAAGGCCAGCTCAGCGTCTGTCTTGCAGCATTTTATTTCGCGAAGCTCTCGCCAACGACTAAAAGCCAGTATGAGATTTACTCTTGTCCGGCCTCTTGCTCGGTCACTCTCTTTTTTTCTTTTCTTAGCTTCCTCCGTCAACATCCTCTTCGGTCTCTTCGCCTCTGCCATGATGTCCGTACTGAGAATACCGAGCTAGACCCATGTGTGATGTCGTGCCGTGAAGCGTTACGCACTTCTAGCGGGAGATCGTACCTGCTCAACCCAAGTTACATAGTGCAAGAACAGGTGTTCAGGGCGTGTAGTGGGAATGAAAGAGGTGCCATTCTCCCTATTACAAGTCAATGTACCATCAAAACGATTTTGAAGCTGTTATTTTAAGGTAAAATAGTTGCATAATGTTGCTTTAAATCAAGAAATCAGACCAACATCGATTCGGAGACACTTAATAAGTGACCATGCACAAATGAAACCATTGCTGAGAAGAATGGAAGCTTGAAGTTGCTAGTGGGTCAGATTTGGACCTAAGACAGCAGGTTTCGGCTGTGTTCAGACAAACATTAGCACTGTATCAAAAAAGCAGCATCCTCTTTCATTTCAATAAGACCAATGCGTAGGTGCAACGGGGATCCCGATGCAGAGTCTCCAGCAAAATAACACAGGGTTGCCCTGGCAATGCGCTGTTTTGCTAGATGACACACATTCCAGGAAGAATACCTTGTATCGTGAACATAGCATTGAGCAAATTCTACTGTTTACCTTGCAACTGTCAAAACAGAGAAGCAATTGACTGCCTGCCTTAATAAAGTCACCAAAGTCCTGCAAAGGAGTAGAAAACTGCTGTGCAGTGTCTCCAGTAATATAGACATAGTTCGTTTGAGTTTATGCTGACGGTCGATGATGGAATGAGTGAAAAAAGAAAATCCCTTCCAACATGTAGCACACAAACCAATCTTCTCCACCTTGGCAGTTTTTACAATGTGGGGTAAAACTATAAATTAGTCCACAGATGGCAAAATAATTCATTTGTCAATATCTTTTACAAGATAATGTTTAAAAAATGTTCCACATAGCACTTTTAAACACTTTATCACATTTACTGTGTTTAATTACACACAGAAAATATTTAAAACCTCTTTAAACAAGCTTATACAAGGTTTACAAAGAAGGTAAAGTCAGGCCCCAGACCAACAAGCTCTTTGTCTCTCTTCTTATTTCTGTCCCTTCTCTGCCCTCAACCAGCCTCTAATCATGTCCTCTTCTGTGTGAACAAGTGTGCTCGACTCATTTACCGAGCAGGGAGTAAATATTTAGGAAGGAGGCGGAGGAGAGGACAGAGCGAGCATTGGGGTGATAGAAAGAGAGGAGGAGGATTATGCTAATGTCTCCAAACAACTACGGTCATATCCTGAGACACAGAAAGAGAGAAAGGAAACACAACAAGGCAAGAAGAAAGAGACAGGAAGACAGACAAGCTAAGTGAAGGAACAAACTCAACCACATAGTGAGAAATAAATGAGAAAGTCTTGGGCAAAAAAAAAGTGAGTTGGGTTTGCAGGTTTCCTGTGGTCAGAGGGCAGCGAGAAGAAGGATGCAAGGACAGAGGGAGGTATGGAGGGAGGCAAAGATGAAGGGATGGAGAGAGAAATTGAAACGTAGAGAAGGAGGGAATGGGGTCCTAATCTTCTACGCTCCTGCTTTCGGAACAGCTGAGCTCCCGCGGTCACAGCTGCTCTCTGATTGGCTAAAACTGCAGAGAGCGGTGGATTAAAGGACGCAGGGGGTATTTCTTATTTTTTGGTGGTTTATGTGTGTTTGTGAGTTTGTAGCAATACCTCTGTGGGAACCAGTTTAAGTTTTAGATATTTGGAGCAAGGACAGTGCGGTCATTCCTCACTTGATTTGTTCAGGGGACTAGTTTTGGTTTGATCTTCGGGTAAGGGTGAAGATTAGACTTTTATTAAGTCAGAAACATATCTGAAGCCTTTCAAAAGCCTGACATACTCCTAAAAGACTTATCAACAGACACAGACTCTTAATACCGACATCTGGAGATTAGAGTGGTCTTCATTTAGAGTTACTTTGCTGAAAAGGTCAAATCAAATGAGATCAGATTTGTTCAGATTCCTGTCAGAAAAATCAAACACGTCTGATAATCATGAAAGTCAGGACTTTCCCCAATCTTGAAATTCTGTCTTTACGAAATAACCAAGCTTTTAATTGACCTAAATTCTGTGCATTAGGTACTAAGCTTTAGACTTAAGATTGAGCTCAAACTGAACTTAGTTTCAGGGCATGAAAACATGACAACTGAGAAAAAAATGAATATAATAATATTAACAACTAAAACATTACCTTTGAGCATTGAGATTAACACTGAATTGCAACAGCTGATGACTGCAGAAAGTTATTGTGTTATTGGACATGACGTCCAACTGTGTTTCAAGAGCTAATAAGATGCAGAGTGTACAATCAACCCCTTTCTGAATTAATCTAAATGTGAAAATGCATATAAGAACACACAAACGTAAATACCTTTGAAGGATTCTGTTTTTCTTGCATTTCAACATCATGCTAATGAACACCAAATTAGTACATGTCAACATATATATAGTTTGGTAAAAAGTAACTTCCACAGGCTTCGAAGTTTTTTAAAACATAGGTGACAATTCTCAAGCTCTCAGGTAAATTACAATACAAAATCATGAATTCATGAAGTCAGTGGGTCGTTCAAATGGATTCTTCTCATAAATATGGTGAATGTAACGCCACCAGGAGGCCCCGTTATACCTGACAGATATCCTAAAATGCATCCAAAGGAGGGTCCTCACAAGTGTGTGTTTGTGTGTACCTGAGTGTGTGTATTTGAGTTTACAGTACACAGCCATTTCCCAAACCTCACAGACCTGTGTGAGCCGACAGCAGAGGAAGCCAAACCTCATGCAGCGCTTTCAATCACACACAACAGAGATTTTTCTCTCCCATTTCATCTCACATCCACCCCAACAACACACACACACACACACACAGTCCTTCACATCCATCTCTCTCTGCAGCCCTGTCTCCTCACTCTGGCCCAAAGCATTTACTCTTTCACAAACTCAGTAGCTTTCAACTCAGCATGACTCTCCAACAGTGTGCCCATGCATCTGTGTGTGTGTGTGTGTGTGTGTCTGCTCACGTCCTGCTTACAGTTTAAGTGAAATGCAGAGAGAGAAATAACTTGAAGGATGATCGAAAACAGCCGGGGAGGAGGAAGAGGTGGGAGGAGAGGAATGGTGAAATAACAGAAGATGTATAAGTCTTCCAAGGTTATCCTGTCTTATCTGCTGTGGTTACTGTTGTTAATCGACATCCTACATCAGTGTGTGTTCATAAATTATATTGCCTTGAACTGGGTGGAGAGATCAGGAAAACTGAGAGCAAGATAAGATAATATGAGAGAATACAAAAACATAAGTCAGACTCAATTAGACCAGTATGACGCGAGTCCTAATCCGAAGTCTCTAGTCTACAGCTCTGGTAATTACACACAATGTAACACAGTGTAAGAAAATACCTGCTGAACATTTGTGGTTTCACCTTGTCTGCTTTATTTCACAACCTTGCCTCCAATAAATATCAGGGAATTTAAGTTTAGAGCTGCAATGATTAGTCGATTAATCCAGTAGTCACATGACCAAAAAAATGAATCTGCAAATATTTTGATAACAGATTTAGCATCTCTGCCATTTTTCAAGCAAAAATGCCAAACATCTGATGGTTGCAGCTGCTCAGATGTGAGGATGTGCTGCTATGGTGATTTAAAATGTGTCATTTTTACAAAGTCACTGCAGTTTTATAATGCCTCATCACCCACACTTATTCATCCCATCAAAATAAACAACAGGGCATCTGTCAACTGTCAAATAAAGTCAAAAATGCCCAAACATCATCTTTAAAAAAGTAATTATAATGAAACTAGAAGCATGACAATTTGGACTTTTCTTTCCAATACAAAAAATGACTCTTTTCACAACACAACCTTTGATTTAAAAAAAGCTACAGTGAGAGTAGAGAGTGGATTATAAAGAGAGCGGTGAGAGGTTTAGCTGAAAGCACTGACTACAACATGAAGCAGGCATCTACCTTTTCATCACTTTCTCTGTCCTTCTCCCTTTTCATTCACTTTCCACTTCAGTTTGCCTCCTCTGATGGTGAAGCTTTCAACACAATGAACACTCGCTGCCATTTCCATAGGAACCAGATTCACAAAGGCAGCCTGTAACCTTCCTTCTCCCTGTGAGGGTTTATGGATGTAGAGCTGACTGCCAAGAACATAAACATATATTCCTCTGATTGAGCAGTGCTTCAAATCAGAGTCTCTCACAGCTCATACATTTGGCCTGCAATCAAACACGGTAAAGCGTGTCATCCAGAGCACTGTACGCCCCCGGAGCTCAGACAGCTATATCAATGAAAAAAGGGGTGTTATTAATTTGATGGAACGTCTGTGAGTTATGCCTTCATTTAATTTCATCAGGGCTAATTAGTGTCCTGTCCTTGAGATGTGAGACCCTGTAACGTGTACTTCCTGCTCTTCGACTAGTGCAGCATGAAAACAAAAACGCTTTCTGTGATTGCAAATCTATCAAAGATACCTGTATCATCCTCAGTCAGGAAATTCAATGATGTTCAAGAAGAAGTTCATCTTTTAATTTATTTCTACATCTTTTGTGCCGAGCACCAATTTTTTGTGCTTTTTTTCTGCACTGTGGCTCACAGAGATCACCTGTGCATTCAGTGATACCACATCTTCTTTCTTAGATTTATTCTGAAGTTTGAGTTGAGGTCACAGTATATGGCTGGAAAATTACAGATTGCCAACTTCACTGCTGAATAAGTGAGGGTAAAATGAAGTGTGAGACTGACAGACAGGTGGGTGCAGCCTCTGCAGTGATGTGGCTGTTTGTACCAGACGGTGTCACGGTGAAGAGGAGCTGAGCCTGAAGGCAAACTCTTGATTTACCAGTTGATCTTTCAACCCTCAAATGTACTGTGGATAGTGGATTAGAATGAGATTGTGTATACCTGCAGCCAAAATGAGTTTCTTCACAGGGTGTCTGGGCTCACTGAAAGGCTGTGTTCAGACTGACTTTAGTCCTGCGTGAAAACACACAGCCTAAAAATTTAAACCTGGCTCAACTTGTGCCGGACCATCCGGTAAGGTGCTGTGGTGGTCAATCAAATATGAGCAAGCATGTACATAAACTCAATTTTAACATAACTTCTGTTTGTGAAAGAGTTGTAAAATCTTGTCTCACAGTATTATAAACCACGGTGCATTGTTTTGGCATCTGATAAGCCTTCAAACTCATAGATCTCTAACTCACACTGGACTTCCTGGATCATATTTAATGTCTCAATGGTACCTGAAGCAACACAAAGCCAGCAACACCACCACTTGCTTTTTAACATTTTAACAATGCAAGCGGGTGTTCTCTAATACCCGCATAAGGCCAGTTCAGACCAAAGATGAGACAAGTTGAAACTTGCAACTACTTGCAATGAGCCGGTCTGCAACGTTCTGAAACCTGCCAGTTTACAACAATGCACCTAGACGAGACGGTGTATCGTTTTCATAGCTTCTAACTGCCCGCTTTCAGGCTTTTTTTTGTAGCCGGATATAATTTGTAGCATCTTAAAATATGAATGAGCATAGTGATAGTGAGTTACTTGCTACAGTTGCATTTCTAGTATTGATATCTAAAACTGACTGTAAAACAGTCATTCAAAAATGATCAGCATTCATCAAATGAAAGAATACAGGATTTGTAGTTAGGGATATAAAACATGTAAATACACTGGCATGGTCCTTTAACTTTGAAAGTTTGTTTTTAAATGGGTAGATTTATGATCACCCAGCAAAGACCACCCCCTCCCCCACTGCCACTCCTTCTACCCAGTGTGGTCCTCCACTATAAACAGACAGATGTTATACGTGAGGTCAAGAGGAGAGAGGCCGGCTGTAAAGACCATTTCCTCCTCCCCATCACCTGCCAGCAACTCCTTCCGAGTAAGATAGAGTTCCTACACTGACATTCACAACACCATTACTTTATCCTTTACTCAAACACACACACACACACACACACACACACACACACACACACACGCCTGTACAAAGAGAATTCATGCATGCTCTTCTCCACTCCCTCTTTGGTCTCTGTGCAGCTATGAAACTTTATATGGGGGAACGCAAGCACAAGACACAAGCACACACACTTACTTACACACACACACGCACACACAAACAAACAGAACAGCCACATCTGCACTACACAATTTCCACGATTCCCACATTGTAATTAGATCAGAAGTTTACACGGAAAGCTTCATAGACACAGTCGGCCACTTTGCCTCTGCTCCTATTCTCCTGAGTTTCTCACACACACACACACTCACAAATACACACATTCCTCCAGGGTGATTCGGGCCAATTCTGATTTCTTTGGAAATTGTTAAATTGGTATAAATGACAAATATGTTAAAGTTCAAACAAAGTCGGGATGCCACAAGCTACACTGCCACGATTTTGCTGAAAAGAGGTATTCTTCGGTGGTTATCTGTGTGTGTGTGTGTGTGCGTGTGTTTATTGTGATCCTACATTCTCATGGTCACACACGTCTGCCGTTCCTGCTGAATTGTGGAAACCGCTCTCTCCCCACTGTGCATTGAAACTGTGCCTCCGTAAATTCAATTCTTCGCTGTGTTTAGAAAACGTCGTTAAAAACCATAAAATTTCACTCCCCACTTTTATGATCCGACTCGCTTAATTCAATCAGGGTAATAGAAGCCGAGTCATGTGGGCCTCGACCCTCCTCAGAGATACACAAACACACACATGCCTTTCAGCCTACACACACAGAATAGATGGGAACTTTTAAAATCTGACAGCCGCAAGGCATTTTTCAATCAAAAGAACCTTTAATTTTAAAAAATTAATTTGTTGGCTCCTTTCTCTGCTGAATGTACTCTGGTCTGATCTTTGGCGTTACAGAGATGTTCATGTGCCAATAGGTGATTAATCAACACATTATTAAGTCTTTAACTGTAGTTCCCAACCTTTTCAGATTGTGTCCCCTTAAAATGAACCAACTTCTATTTGCAACCCCTCATCACAGGTTGCAAAAAGACAGTGTGTAGTGTAGACTTGAGCTCTGAGCAGTTCAAAAGTGAGAGTCAGAGGTTAAAGTATACATCATTTCACAATGAAACAGTAAAGATTACAAAATGGCTAAAAAGTCAATGTAATTTTGTAAAACAACTGTCTGTTTTATTTTCTTTTTTATCCATTTAATTATCTTGTGATCCTTCAGATTTATCTTGCGACCCCTTTCCTAGAGTACAAGGTGATGTCTTCAAATTGCTTGTTTTGTCTGACCAACAGTCCAAAACTCAAAGATATTTAATATACGATATAAAACAGTCCGACTGCAGAGTGATGGAGCAGAGGATCGATCAGACAGTACAAATGGATTAGAAAGGTCCAGCTAGAAGCTCTGATATCTGTCAGCTGCTTCCATGTGTCTCCTTAAATAAGTAACGTGCCGCAGATCAATACGTGGCGATCAGACTCACTGAACATTCAACTGGCCAGAGATCAATAACACTTAGCATCCCTTCTCCCAACCCCTAACTAGCTTAATGTGATAGAGGAAGACTGATGGAGAAAGAAAATCAACACAAACACACAAACACAAACACACACCTCTCAAAGAGGCTTAGGAAGTGTCAAACAAAAGGCCAGCATCTGCTTCTCTGCTCTATGAGCGAGCAGGAAGAAGGAAAAAAGACCCTCACATTGACATTTCACATCAATACACAGAAGTGTAAAAGTGGACTCCTCCTCTTGACAAACTGACATGCTCTGCAGGAAAATACTCCTGTCTGGCTCTGCTGCCAAGACTTCCCTCCAGCCAAACGCGCTCTGGTGCCAAAAGTCACTCAAGCATTTTTCTGCACGGGGCATACACCACGCAGAGTGCCTCGTTCTGCTTCTGCATCAGAAATACTACCCTGCTTGGACCAGTGACCCATTCACTGTTTCACTGGGTGATGATGGGATCCATATGGGTCCAATTAGATTTTTTTTCTTACTATTCTAGACTATTTATGCAGGAAATCTCTGCCTGAGCACACTTGTACCTTTCTAGGCATATTCAGAAGTCATGCACTTGCACAAATTTGCACCATCGAGCTGCCAAGCACAATCAGAGACTTGGCTGAGTGGCCTTGCTCAAGGGGACCATGATTTACTGATTTACTCGTTACAACCACACTCGTCAAGCTGGTTAAACCAACAACTTCAAGTTTGATTTCTTAAAATTACAGAAACGTTTTAATATTAACTCAATAACAAACATCTAAAGCTGGGTTTCCAACCTTAAAGTGTAACTACACCCTCAAATTCACCTAGATCCCTCTCTCCCAGAAAATTAAAAAAAAAAAACAATGTATATAAACAGTATATAAAGACATGACAGCTCTCCACAAGAGAAGCCAAAACATCTCGATCGCCCCCTGCTGGTTGCAGTATCGGTCATAAACCCCGCCCCCTCCATGTTAGCGGATGGGACTCAAAAGTCAAAGTACACGTCAAATACATTTTTCCCAAAGATGGTTACTGTCATTTTAGGTAGTTCTCATCACACTGATGTATGTGTTTCAAGTTTGGTTTTTATTAGTTATTTGATGCTATAAAAAGGGGGTGTGATGTCATGATTGACAACTTGTGGTGTGCTGGCGATTGGTTCGGATGGGTGTATGGGCAGGACCTCGATACTGTGCAGACTCTGGCTCCAAATGACGTCACCAGCGCATATTTCGATATATTAGAGTCTTTTTTACATACATTTCATGACATATAGGTCCCAACCGGTTGACTCGATGTCAGCATTGGCTTTGCAAGGTTCAGGGTTTAAAACAGTAGATGGCGTTTGGGGCTATTTCCATTTTTATAAATTTGGTAAGAAATGTCAATATTAAACACCAGCATTGATGTGTTTCATCACAGCCATATCATTTAGTTTACAGCTCAAAAAACATGTTTAAGTGTGCAGTACCCCTATAATACTGTTTTGGTACTGACCAAAATGTGTCTGTAGCACTGAGTATAAAAAATTGTCAAGTACTGAAAGTTGATATGGAATGTCCGGTCAGATTTGTGACCCTTTTTTTAAAGATTTTATTTTATTCAGACAAACTTCTGTTTTGTTCACTGTGAATCATGTACCAGCTTCTACCAGATGCTTCTTACATCAATGTTTGTTCAAGTTTCAAACTGGACCAATTCAGAGTCAATAAATCTTAGGGTAAGTCACAGTGAGATCGAAAGAAAGAGAGAAGGATAGAGAGTGGAGGATGACATGAAAAGGCGAGGATTGCAAACTCACTGCATCCGTCCTCGTCGCTGTGGTCCCCACAGTCGTTATCTCCATCACACTGCCACTGGGCCGGGATGCAGGTACACTCCCCGAACGCACTGACCGCACATGTGAAGTGGTTCCTCCCACACGAGCACTCAGCGCTGCCCCGAACTCCTGCACACACAGAGGAAAAGGCGGTTAGACCTAACCAGACATGTTCAGGTTAAATGACTTGTTTTGTTAAAGGAATTTATAAAAAAAAAAATAGTGATCCTGCCAGTTAAACATAAATGGCTCATTTTCCCATCATATACTCATTACTGACGAAAAGTGAAAGTATTAAATGTGCAGGTGGACACATGTCAGTTGAAAAACCACAACCTGCCTCTAAACCGTGATAAACAACATTCAGCAGAGGAGTAAGCCTGCTGAGAAGGAGGGGGTTTACTGTAACAAACATGACAGGACTGTGGTTCTGTGTTCTCAGGCCAAACCCACGAATTCAGCTGAATATTTAAACAATGAATTTTAATTTTAATTTCAATTTGCTTTGTTTTTGTTTTTTACTAAGATATATTCACCCTCCTTAACTAATCCCTACTTACCCTCTGTATGTGTGACAAAAGTTTCAGAAAACCACAACCATGTGTTTAATGTGATTCTCTATTTGATTTATGCTGCAGCGCTAAAATCCACCTGTCATGCACTCTGTGCAGATTAACTTAGTTTTCTGAATCACTGCAGACATTGAAAAGTTTGTCAGGGGATTCAAAGGTGGTGTTGCTCATGTGAATGGTTGCTCCCGGTTGAAGAAACAACAGGAGACTATCAGGGCCTTTGTACGTGGGACTAAGGTTGGGAACTTCATGTGACAAATATGGCAACAAGCATAGACTCTTAAATCAGAACACCACCAGGTACTGAAGGTATTTCTTCGACAGAGAGATGCTTTCGGTGTCCAGGTCAAAACTAGAAACTAAATTGTTTTGTTTTTTTTACTCTTTCAAGCATCAACTCGAGTCTAGTCTTCAAGGAATAAGGTCTCAAGCAGGGTTGGAAATTAGCACCAGCCACCAGCCAAACACCGGAAAAATCAGATAAAAGTGGCTGGTAGATTTCAGACACAAAATAATGATTTACTATTGAGTGGCTGGTAGATGGTCACATTTAAAGTTTCCTACCCTGGTCTCAAGTACTCATTTTGTGACTTAATTGTGACCCCAGTCCCAAGTCCCGACGTAATACTAAGATATTGCATTGGTGCTTCACTCAGCTATTCATGCGTTGCTTTATTTGTTTTAGGAGGCTCAATACATTAGCAGCATTTTTCTGGGCTGCCTTCTGCCATGCAGCTTCTCTGTCACTGCTCCAACGAGCGATGTGCTGTAAACTACAGCCTAATACACTCCATACAGCCACACACTATGTCACCATGTAAAAATGAGACAAACGTCTGGCCCGTGGCCATACTGCCATGTATGTGCGAGTGATTAATATGGTTTCCCCGCTGGACAGTTTTTGCCTTTCAAAGCAGTAAACAAGCCTGATCTTAATATGAATGGCTTTCATTAAATGAATCTCCTCTGTCAGAACATAAACATGTGAGTTGTATGTGTAACAGAGAGAGACAGTACTGTGACCGTGAATATACAGCTGTATAGCCTCAGGTTGTTTTAGCTTCTCAGAGTGAGTAGGTTTTAAATCTGCGTGTGAACACGAACTGTGATGTTTCCAGCTGAGATCCTTTGTGATAAGCAGGACGAGCATCTTTTAAAAGCAGCACCAAGTGATTTATTTAGTGGGTGTTCCCCTGAAGGTTCTTTCTCCTCCTCAGAAAACAGCTGATATGATAATGTTGTTGGACTGCAATGACACCTATCAGTATAATAATTAATGAAGTGATTAATGAGGTTTGTGAGCTAAAAATTGATAATTTAGTCAATTTACCTGTCTGACAGAAAACAATTCAGGTGTCACACACAAAAAACATAATATTTATATTAATTTCCAAGGTGTCAGATTATCAGGTATTTTTCAGTTTAAGTTTTTGTTTGTATGTAAACTGTTGGGATATGGTATACTCTCATTTGCTCTCAAGTAAATCATAATAAAAAGAGCAAAGATTAGAGATAAATCTGAAATAAATAAATAAATAAATAAATAAATAAATGTTCTGCTTTCCTGTCCTGTTACAGCCGTTCACAAAATGGAAGGAGGGCTTTGCTGCCCTGACCTGAGACTCCCAGGTAGCACAAGGACGTCTGTAAACAGCGACAGCTTTACCCAAAGAGGAGATCATGAATCTATGAAACATCTTTAATCTATCTATACTGCAACTCGACCATATTTAGGTTAATGAGAAATAACATTACATTACATAATTAATTATTTTCTTTAGCTCAACACATGGCTTACTGGCCCTTTAATGTGGCCCATTTTGCTTACACTGTGCATGTATAGTACGTACACAGACAAACACGGTATCCCAAAATACACAGTCAAAGACACACACACACAAGGTCTATACGTTCACTCTGCCCTGATTTCCTACCACAGTAGCGAAAAACACAGAGTCACCACATTTTCAGACGCATCACAGCAAATCATGTCCAGGAGAGGAAATAAATAAAGGTTTCCCATTTTGCTCTCACTTTGAAGCCCATTAATGACCATCTGTGTGTGTGTGTGTGTGTGTGTGTGTGTGTGTGTGTGTGTGTGTGTGTGTGTGTGTCTATTTTGCTGAAACTGGCCTGCCGCAACAAACCTAGAGTTTCTTGGAACGCGCATGTGTGTGTGTGTGTGTGTGTGTGTGTGTGTGTGTGTGTGTGGTTCCTGGCCTCCTCACAAAGGCATCAGTCAACCCAGGAGGGCCTGGCAGAGAGAGCTCAGTAACCTTCAGATCCCTCCCACAGCACTAAATTAATGGCCTCTTTCTTTTCATTTCCCTCTCTTTCTCTTCATTCTTGTCTTTCCACCATCCCCTCTTCACACTTCCCCTTTAGGCGCCTCCCTTCTTTTCTCCTCTTCCCCGCTTTTTTCCTCTCCCCTCCCCTCGTTTCCAGAGTTCTCCGCTATCAGGAGGGAAAACAGGGATGGCGTCATCCAAGTCTTCCTGTCTTAAAGTTGTCTAATTTTCTTGCGCAGCCTGTAATTCCTGCAGCCCTCGGACCCCGGGGGCATGCCGTTTACCGTCAGAGAGTCAGACAGAACAATCACAGCCAGACAGGTACAGACTAAGGCCTAAAAATCCCCAACAAAGACTAATTCTTGCTACTCCGTAGTACAACAGAGATTGCCTATACTGCAGTGTTGTGGGCTGTGCTGGATTTGTAACTTTAAGCATGTGTGTGTTTTATTCAGATATATGTGTGTGTGGGTTTGCACTGAGCTAAATTAGAGTCTTTGAGCTGGAGGAGAAGTTGTGTCAACATGAAGCCACATCACAGGCCGTGCATTTGTCAAACATGCTTTAAAAAGCAGAAGCCACTGGCTCCGACCAGAGCCAAAGAAACTTTTAGAGTTTAGTGGGAAACCATCATACGCACTGTACTGCACATGCATGTGTACGGACCAGGTCCGGAAATAGGGTTAGGCGATATGACAATATACACGGCAAGATGTCGGCCAGAGATTTTGGTGAACTGTTTCTTGCTGTATCCATCCCTTTCATATTTCTGGTTGTATTAGACCACTGTAGGCAGTGTTGCAAATCAATAAGCAGGACTGTTATTTTGTCTATTAAACGCTTTCTCAAACTATTTTCAAGAAAATTTCACAAAATATTTGGCTAATGCAATATGAAAATTACATTGACGTGACAGACGATTTTATCCATATTGCCCAACTGCTGGGGATCACATAACTAAACTATAGCTAGACTGATAAATCGACCAGGCCGATATGTCAGCTGATATTAGATTGTTGCAGAAAATCAGAGTACAGAAATGCCAAACTAGGATTGAAGTAATTTTGAAACAGTGTCACCTTTACATAGTTTGTCCACCAGAGAGCAGTGACAAGTTGACAATTGTAAAAATATCCCGCTTAGTACGTATCTTGGTCACATCTCTTTCAAAAAAATCTAATCTACTCTGAGGGATTCATATCGAGATTGTTTGTTTAAGAAATTAGCCGATATATTGTTTTTTTAACTCAAATGTTGATATCAGTATCAGCCTCAAAAATCCAATATCTATCGCTCTATAAACTAAATATCACAACACAGGTAGTTCTGCAATATGGTGAAAGAAAATCATCTGATATATCAAGATATTTGTGTAACTGAAGATGAAGCAAGAATTCAATCTGTGCTATATTTATTCACTACAAAGTCTCACAGATTATTTTAAACATTTTATAATGAAATACTGTACCAATCTTCAAAGTTTGAGCGTTTTCACACACAAAGTAACTTGATCATTGTTGATTATTTCAGGGACAAACTTGACAAAAAGCAAAATACTTCAGAGTTCAAATGCCTGCATCAAGGAAGAAGGAAGCATCTATTCCTCTGTAAGGCAACAGAAAAATATCCTTATACTGGTGCCAATATTGTGTCATAAAAAATTATATGTCCTGATAGGTACATACAGTATATGCACAAGCCACAAATGAACAGTTTCTTATGGTACCATTGCCCTTTAAAGTACAGAAAACTTTGATGTGAATACTGTCCCACATGGGGGGCAAAAATTTGCTGACTCTTTCACGATGTTCTGGGAGAGAAAATACTGTTTTTTTATGTGCTAACAGAAGTGCCAATAAAGAATGCAAACATTAGTTCATAATCTTGTAACCCTGCCACCAAAAATAATCACAACTTCAAAACGTGGATCAAGGAAGCAAAAAGACCCTGACGTTAACTGATGAGACTGATAATGACGAGTGAAAGATCAACACACAGATTTATTAGTTTAAGAAACAAGTATGAATGTGTGTCAGAGCCAGCACGCAGATCAACATCTCGCCACTCACTAGATTGTTATGTAAGGCTGCAGCCACACACACAAAAGCACACACACACGCAATATGCAGCAGTTGCCAGGCATGGCAACCCGGTGCTTTCAAGAGCACCAGCATGACAAGCTTCTGATGCATCACAAAGATAGTGGATCACATGCTGGGCTGTTTTGTAGAGACAGTGAATCACTTTGAGCTGTAAGTGCAAGTTTGGCAACAATACATCACTCAGTCTATTAAAGGATGTTTAAGTGGAGCAGGTACAGTGGAATCACCCGAGCTGTTAATTGGTCTTAAGCAGGATTTCTTTTAAGTGCCTGAAAGGCTGAGTTGGGAAAAAACTCAAAAACACAAGAATCACAGAGACAAAGTGCTACCAAAGAACTTTTCTGAACTTTTCTGGTGCTTTCATGCTGACTTTCACAATAAAAGCCTTATGGTGTGTATTGTTAAGGTGCCACAGGAACAGTCAATGGCAGAAGCTTAGACCAGGTTAGCGTTAATCAAAGATAGATGCTGGTCTAAATCAACATGTGCCGCATTTTTGCCTGTGGATCAGTTTGACACAGTGAACTGATCAGATGAGAAGCTGCAGACGCTTACTGCAATTTGGGGTGAATATTTAATATTTATTCTGAAAGTCCAACATGTGTTGTATGAAAAGAAAAAAAACAAGAAATAAGAAAAACCATATCCATACACAACAGGCATTCATTAAGGAGTGTGTAACAGCACCATTTTAGAAACAATGATAAAATATATTTAGATCCACCTTGACCCTAACTTTTAGATCTTAACTTTTACATCTCTACTACTAACACTTAGTAGTAGTAGTAATTAAGCTCCTGTTTCTATCCAATGACAGATGTGATGCAGGCTGTTGACCCTGCTCTTCAGGCCGACAGTGAGACAGACAGACAACTAAACTCTCACTTCACCTGCCGCTGCCAGAGGCCAGAGTGTGTGCCGTGAGTCAGAAAGAACCTCCCTGTAGAGTAAAAGAAAACAAAGACCACCAAAGATCCTCCACTGCTGGTTACTACAGCCTGAAACTGTCTAAACAGGCATGGTGTGAAACAAGACAGGTGGTCCCCCAAAGGTAAACAGAGATGATCCCGCAAACCCACCCTGACACCATGTCTAAACCTGACCCACCTACAGCAGCAGCCAGCCGCCAAAAGCCAACCAAACCGAGTCGGAAGCTGCCACGTCGGAAGAGTCTCAGATCTGAGCAGGTGGCATTCAACCTCTGTTTCCCCATTTCACAATTTGCTGTTGTTAACGAGTGTGACGAGTGTGAAGAGTTGAGGAGAGAGCAGTGGGGCCAAAACACGCAATGGTAACCCAGCCCGGAGAGCGGGTGGCCACACGCTTTGAACGATGTCAAAAGGCTGCCAGTTAATTAGGCGTGGACCTCCCTGGAGACTACCTGGAGGGTCGGTGCAGCGTCTTTCTTTCAGTGTGTGAGTGTAACGCTATAAAAAGTGATAAGTGGGAAATTGGGGGGAAAAAATGAACCATCTGACAATGCGAAGGGTAAGACAGGAGCATGGAAGGAATGAGTCAAGTCTTTTGTCTGCCCTCGGTCTTCCTGCCACCCTTCCGCTGCTGGTGTCGAGCTGTAAAAGCGTCGCTTCAGAGAAACAGCTGCGTCTCAGTGTTTCAGCAACTGTTCAGCTCGAACCATCCCGAACCAGCTGCATTCATCTGCGCCGCACGACGTCGCGCTGCGCTGCACAATGAAAATGGACAGAACTGGCGTCCCACCTCGCTGTCAGGCAACAGTTTTCATCCTTCGTCGCTTTTCGGCGTGTGTGACTGCTGACAGAACAAGACGCCTGACTGATCACGTATACAGGACGGCTGTTCACCTGTAATAACTGTCATTCACACTGAACAGAGAGAACTGCAACCGTGTTCTGGTTTTCTTGATATTAAGATACTGCTGAGTGCAGAAAATACTGTCCCAAATACAAGACGGACACAATCATAATAGGACCCTACATTTTGCAACACCTGTAAATGTAAATGATTTCCAAATGGGCCACAGAAAGATTCTCTGACTTTGTTTTTAGGACTTTACAAATTTCTCAGTCAGTATTTTAGGCCCACAATCTGGTAACATGACATTTCATGACACTGTATTAGTTGGCCATTTAACAGATAACAGATAAAGGCATAAAACGGTTTCCATTCTTTGGAATTTATTTCCTTTAGGACAGCAAAACACAACAGAAAGCCCTTGTAGATTAGACCGGGCTTATTGGATGCTTTATGGCTGATTAACTCTAGCAGATACACTGCTGTAGAGTAGGGTAAAAACTCACTAGCTCAGTAACATTTAACCTACGAACAACACAAAATGCAGCATTTAAGTTGCATTTAACATCTATTGTGTTTTTATGTCCTACATTTGCACCAAATGAAGGTGGAAAGTAGTTATATTGAGATGACACATTTCTCCATGTGATTGCCACAAGGCTTAAAAACCCTTTAAACTGGGTTTGTTTATTAGATTAATAGACAAAACTAATAAAGCAAAAAAAAAACAGTTTTAATTTGGACTGACTCAGTCATGACACAATATTCAAGGTGAAAGCCAATATCTGCAAAGTTTGAAGCTTCACTGAGAGCAGAGGTGGATAGTTTCTTCTCAAACTTTGTCCACCAGAATTTATAAGGAAGATGAGTTTTGTGTGTTATGAGGCGCAGAAAGCTATCAAAAAATCAACGTCTGTTTCTTCCTGCTCCGACATGGTGGCAGGTTGTTTTCTGGGGGCACTTTAAGCAAGTGTGTTAGCAAACAATTCCTCATTTATGCATTAAGCAGACACGAAGCAACATCATCATTCATTTGGACTTTCATTTTAGCTCTGAAAAAAAAAAAAAAGCTTTGGCTTTTAAGCTTGTTTCTTTACTGACTAGTCCCTAGTTGTCTAGCTAGCTTGGTCCTGGGCAGGTGGATGTACAGTGGGTTTCTCAGACCTTTTTTGCTAAAACAGCTGCCTGCTGCTGCTGGAAACAAGGTTGATGAAAGCAGTGAGACTGAACAATGCAGTGAATGTTCCAAAAAGCAAAAAAATGAGCTTGAAGAGGCTAAAAAGCTCCATAAAGAGTTGGTGATAATTCTCAATGGGTTCATCACCTTTCACTATACATATATTGATAGAGCTTTAATGAGTGTATGTGCCATTTCCCAGGCTCCTGCTCCTTCTTATCTCCATATTTCTCCCCATCACAACATACGGAAGCTCTAAAGCTGCTCCGACACTCAAAGAACACATTCACTGAATTCCCTGTGGTTATGATGGCTCTGGGTTACGCCGACTTGGCTTCAAGATGCCAAACAGCTCATCCTCCCTGCCCGTTCCCCCTCTCCATCGGCTCATCTCCACCTACTAATTTGCCCACCGTAGGTCAGGCCGCCCTGATGCGGTGAGCTGGTAACCACAGCAGCACATGTCGAGCCCTGCTGGGAAAAAAGACACAAGTGTGGAGGGAACAACATGCATGAGCAGATTCACACATGTACCACTTTTCAACCAGAGGGAAATTCTTAAAATCACTTAAAATATCTGGTTTAAGCGTTCAAATATGTAAACAAAGTACCAGACAAACAAGTTCAGAGTTGATGCCAAATCTTCAAAGCACTGCTAGAAATATTCTTGGACAGGCCCGTCACCACAAGCTCATCCCTCTGGTTTGCTCCCTCACACAAACAGGAGTATTTGAAATGTGCAGCAGTTGGTCGGCAGCGGGGTTCTCTTCACGCCTGCTCATCTCAGACTTTCATTAAAACCCCAGTCTTATCACACCGCAGCGCTCAATCACTTTCTTGTGACGTAACTCAGCAGGAGGGTGTGTGTGTGTGTGTGTGTGTGTGTGTGACCTGACCTGATATTCTGCATGTTCACCGTGTGCAGTACTTTGTTCAAGCAAATAACGCCAGGCAAACACACACACTCAAACACACACTCAGCCAAGTCATTGCCAATCAACTAAGTGCGACCCAGAAGCATGTGGGAGGATACTGTCCTTTATTCCCTTGAAATGAGCGAAAACAACATAATTACATGCTTAGTGATACATCATCGTCCTGTTGCTGAGGGTTAAAAATAATAGCCTCTGAGATCAAACAAGGGGGGGAAATGAAAGGATAGTGCTGCTATGGAGCTGTATACAGTATACACACACACACACACACACACAGTGCCATCATCCGCGGCCGGCCAGCAGTCTCTCTGAAGTCAGTTCAAAGATAACACTGACTTGGCCAGGGATGAGTGGATGGCTGCTGGACAGGCATGTGGGCTGGCACTGAGTGGAGGGAGTGGGGGGTGGATGTGGGGGACTATATGTGAGTTTTAAAAAAAAAAGACAGAAAGAGGGCAGAAATATCTGTACAAAGAAAATAATTTAACACTTTAAGTGTTTGGGTATCTTTTTCATATGTTATTCTATTAAAAACAAGTGAAAAAATCCGCCAGCATCTTGAGATAATCCAACCTAATCCCCCAAATCTCATTTTCTCTGGGCAAAGTGTCAAGACCTCAAAATAAATCATAACTAGGATGCACTCAGTTGAGCGAAAACCTCCACCAGCACTGAACAACCCTCCAACTTGCAAAGCTGCAGCCTTGAAATGTTTGTATTTATCACTTACGTTCCATGTTAGAGTTTATGTATGTGAATGCAACACTGTTCCTACTAGCATACAAAACACATTATACATGTAGCCTATTTTAGGATTGCAGATGGTGCATTTGTATTTATATTTATTGGTTGTGTTTTGTCTAATTGCATATTTTTTACTGAACGGTGCAGTATATGTGCCGAGTTAGATTTATTTGTACAGAACCATGTGCAATATTAAACATAAATGGACCTCCCTTATATAGCGCTTTTTCAACCTTCATGGTTCCCAAAGTGCTTTACAGATTGGTCTCATTCACCCATTCACACACATTCAGACACCGATGGCAACGGAGCTGCCATGCAAGGTACTGGCTTCCACCGGGAGAAACTCAAAGACACTTTGACATGTGGACAGGAGGAGCCGGGGATCGAACCACCAACCCTGGGACCAACCAACAACCTGCTCTACCTCCCGAGCCATGGCTGCAACTCCATACCAAACTTACAGCTCATTTTCATTTGCTTTCAATAAATAATAGAGCTAAAAAGCAATAATTAATGTATAAAAATGAAAATCCTAAATCCGTGTTACAGCCAAAGTCTAATCACTTGATCTCTGGACTGAAGGAGATGCATCCAGCACAATTAAACCAAACCTGTTTGTAGCTTTGTGAGATAACTCGCTGACGAGTAAACTGGTTTACACTGGGAAAAGTAAGATTTTCTCTCCAGCTTGGTGGACTTTAAAAAGAAAAAAATGATTTTGAATCTCTATAGCAGATGAAGTCAGTGTTTGGATGGCCGTATCTTGTGTTATGCTGTGTGGTCTGTCTGGTCACGGGACCATAAAGGGGTTAAGGAGGGAAAGGGGCGAGCTGTGTCGTACTACATTTCATTTTCCACTACTGTCAGCCCTTTGTGATGACTCTGGCCTCCACACGCTGTACTTATGTGGCTTTGGGACTCAATATGTGTGTGTGTGTGTTTGTGTGTGAACATGTGCGTGTGCACTGTATACAGTATGTGAACGAGGGAAGGACTCTGTAATATGATCAAAGAGAAAGCACATAAAAGATCCATCACGACTACTTCCATTTACTCTGTTTTCTGAGTTTTAATGACCTAATGGGAAACTGGATGACTACTTTTCCACAAAAGATGATACACATGTTAAAAGGGACAAACACGTTGATGTTGATGCTGATGATGAAGCCGTTGTACGGGATGGAGGCTGCATATGGGAGAGAAAGACAGGTTCGACCTCAATACAGGTTCGACCTCAATACTTTTTTTTAAATACTAAATTAAATGTTTCCCTAGCACAGATTAAAGAAAACTATTGAAAGTTGACATTGAATGCCTGGTCTAATTCATAGCCTTGTTGACTTATTCTTTGATCAATATTCCAAATTTATATCATGATTTTAGGCCGTACTTTATTTAGGCATGGTTTTTGTACGGCTTCTTGTGTTTGGAGAACATTTAACATTTGAGAACTGTGGCTTCTTTTGTTAAATGAATAAAAGTATGAATAAAAAAGTCTGTTTTGTTTCTTCTGCGTGTACAGTTCAAAGAGCACTGCAGATTTACAGCAGAACGTCAGACTTTTCAGTGCAAATACGTATTGGCTTTAGTATGAATAGGATTGTGTGTGTGTGTGTGTGTGTGTGTGTGTGTCAGGCCTGGCAGTGTAAACACAGAGGAGCACTGAGCTCTGCCTCTGGCTGTGAACACTAGACTTGCTGGGTAATGTGCTGAGTGAGCACTTGGTGTCCAAGCTTGCTCTAATCCACAGATTGTCTCTTTGGCCAGCTGACCCCCCTCACACACACATACACTCACAACCTCCCACCATCCCCACTTTAACCCCCAAAATCCCCCAACAGGGGCCTCTATCAGGGATACACGGGTCAGAGCTTCAGCTGAGCCAGAGCTCAGTACTCCTTCCTGGGAACAGTTGATTTTCCTGTTGGGGTCTAATTTTCATTTAGATTATGCTTTATCAATTCTGAAAATCCCAATATCCATCTTTTTATCTGTACCTTTTCTGAGTGAATGTATGGTTTTACAATAACTGTTCTATGTAAACTAATTGACAAGTATTTTCATAATCAATTAATTGTTTAAGTCAGTGGTTCCCAAGCCAGTATTTTCATAATCAATTAATTGTTTAAGTCAGTGGTTCCCAAGCCAGATCTCAAGTACTCTCAGTCCTGCTTGTTTTCCAACTGCCCTGCTCTGCCCACACCTGATTAGATAAAATAGAGGTTTTCAGTTAATCAAGAGTTGGTGCCTTCCAGCTCTTGATTGGCTGAAGGGATGGGAAAAATACTTAATGATTTTTTGGTTTCAGCTTGTCAAATGTGACTATTTTCTGCTTTTTATGGTTTAATGTCTTTGCAAACTGAATACCTTTGGGTTTTAAACAGTTGATCTGCAAAACAAGCAGTTTGAAGATAATTTTTCTGACATTTTACAAATGAAAAATAGCAGTCTGACTTGCATCAAGCTGCTAAACTACTACAGAAGATTTGCTTGATTAAGCACTACAGTAAGTACGTAAACAATGCCGGTCATACACCAGACATCTACAAAATTAAAAGCACATGTATCAAACAGTTGTCTATTTAACTGCCATATAACCCTATATATATATATATATATATATCATCTTCAAGAATTAAACCAAATAAAAGTAGGACATTGTGCATTAAAATTGACACCCATGAGTGTAGTGTTCATGGTTTATATATTACTATTCTAAACCGAGTTTGGAAAAGTGGAAAATTAACAGGATCTTACGTCTACGCCATGGGATGCAAACCTCAAAAATGTCCAATAAACCCAAACTAGTGACCCGTTTCCACTGCAAACATCTATTGTTCTGGGGAGGCAAATCAAAACCATGTTTCTGGGTTGTAAAAGCAGTGGACCTCACTCAGCTCAAATTAAAGTAGCTGAACCAACAGGAACGTTAACATCGCTGTGCCTGAACCAGAGTCCAGGTAGAATAGAATCGCAGAATAACTGAAACAGAGAGAGGTGCACGGAAAGTGAATTGGCTGTCTACATGAATCTGAAATCTCTGTGTGTGGGACAATTTTACTATGTCCAGCAGGACGTCTCTACAGAGCACATGGACTGCTGGTGAAGTTTTACATTTTTCCTCTGTGTGTGTGTAACTAGTGTCTGGATCAAGTCCAGTCCAGTGGAGTCAGTCTGTAAGTGCTACACGAGCCGCATGTCTGAGCCAAAACTTCCAGCCTGGACCCTCGCTGCAACAGAACCCCTTGATCACCTGCTCTGGGGCTGCACGCTGACAGACTGAAATCCATCTGACATACAAATCAAACTCAGATATAGCAGCATATAGGAGAAAGTGCAGCAAACCAGGATAGATGGCAGAATAACTTTTACAAAAACAGACATTAAAGCTTCCCCTCTAACAGCATGAACGCCGTCTTGAATTTTTCGAGGATCTGGTTTTACAACACTTCCAGTCAGTTTGGGCTGCATGATTCTGGTAAGAATGATGAGGTTTCATTTTGTGCTAAACTGAATGAAACAATCAGAACAAGCAAAAGACTGAACTTAGAATCCAAGGCTGAACTGAAGACAGTCAGAAGTGGCATTCATGAACAGTCATGCAATCAGTTAGTTACTATGTAGTTTGTTCTATTTTTTTTTAAATCTGACTATGAAAAGGAATGCAGTGATCTAACTTTTCTCTCCCAATACTGACTCCGATACCTCAACTCAGGGTATCCGGTAGCCAATAAAGAGTACCAATCCGATACCAGTGCTGTCTTCTTCCCTAATTTCTTAACTGCATGGAGTGGATTTATTTTTATGTAAGATAACTGGTATGTAAGGGACTAACTAAAAAAGTTAGTTGAGGGTCCGCCTTGACTGAATTAATGTATCTGATCGTTCACAATTGGCCGATACCCGATCCGAAGGTCAGTATCGGCACAGATACTGATCCAACATATCGGTGCATCCATGACTGAACTAAACAAAATGATTGAAGTTGTCAGCATTATACATTGTTGATTTATTTCCAAATTGTAGTGTAAATTTCAACCTCTAGTCATGAAACTGAGAGGTGAAAATTTACATTTTTGCACCTTGTCCAAAAATGTTTTTACTATCAAACCAAATCAAATCACCAAAATGCACATATAAATCACATTGTATCCTTATCTAGGCTACATTTAACTGAGCCATTGTACACATATCAGAACACCTGAATCAATTACAAATGTAACCAGTGCAGACTATTTTTTAATCTATATAGCTTTGTAAGGCACCAAAACCAGATCAGTCAAACTTTGAACACAAGCAAGTACAGCGTTCCTGAACAGACCTCATGGCAACGCCAGATGCCAGATCAGTATTAGCAGCTCCATTTGGTCCATGTCTGTGAATGTGAACTCACAGTGAAGGGATAAGTGTAATAAGAGGAGATTATTCCATGCGGGCGAGCTGTAACTCACTTTATGGGCTTTGACTGGATGAGGAGAGCAGGCACTGAGGTCCAGCTCTGTAATATCCAGTTATAAACTGACGCAGCATGAAGGGCTCCGCTCCGCAGCTCTAACCTCCTCCATGTTGGCACCAGACACTCTATGATGTTAACATTTGGGATTTGGGGCAAAAACTGGGCTTGTAAATTTCAGATCTCCGAGTGAGAGTTTGCCAGTTTTAGTATACTGACCTCTCTGTTTTCTACATCAGTCCAACATCCAGCCATTAAAACGAGCTGCTAACTATGAGGAGGGCTCAAGCAAGCGCATGCACACGCACACGTAAAAACACACTCATGCTTGTACAAATGTGCATACACAGTCTGGCAGTCAAAGGCTTTAAGTCTTCTTAATTGTCGGCCAAACTGGTCAAGAAACATCGAATAGAGACAGACCGATACTGGATTTTGAAGGCTTATACTGATATAAAAAAAAACAACCAAAAACAATAATAATCTGATAACAATATATTGGCCAATGTTTTTTTTAACAGAACGCGAACTGATCCCTGAAGAAACTGCGACAGATTTGTAGAAATATTTCACATAATAAACCTTTAATCTCAAAGACACCAGAAACCATATCTTTGTTTTTTTCTTATTCCAAATAAAGACATTTTTGACCGTGAGTACATTTTTATCACCAAGCCTCACTGAAATAATAAATAAAAACACAAACATAACAAATAAAGATAAAGGCCTCTTATTCTCACCAAGAAAAAAATATTTTACTCTTGTTTTTGTACTGTAGTAAGTTTTAGTAAGTACTCTAGTAAGTTTCTATTTTAGTGCTGAATTAAACCCCTGTCAATCATCTGACATGCACAGGAGAAATCAAAGTCTTCTCCAGTAAAAACAAGTTATCTAACAAACGTCACGGTCACTCTTTTTTTATTTGGGGCATCTTTATTAGCTGGAACAGCAACTACTTACAAGCTGGGTATGACACTGTAAAGTTCATCTTTGTCTATTTACATATGAAACAATTTGTGAAATAAATAGGGGAATGTAAACTAGACAGGAGATGTAAAGAATTATACTTTTATTCTGCTTTTAAAGCATTTGTTGATATGTTAATCAATAATGTTTGTGAATTCATTAATTTGAAAGTAATTCAAATTTCGGACCATTTTGTATCCCTTTCCCCAATAAGAATACATGCACATCTTGAAGTTATGAAACCTCGTAAGACACACACACCCTGGTCCCCGCAGGACAACAAAACCCCAGAGCATTCCAGAGGAGGTGGGAGTGGAGAGTCTGGAGGGCAGTGGGGGTGGAGGGATGTTAAATTGGTGACTTGGAAGGCAGAGCATTTCCAGAAGCGAAGCGGACAACCTGTGGTTGGGGTTGAATTCTTTCCCTCTCTGGCTCCTTTTAGAAAAATAGGAGAAAACGGCAAACACAGACCCCTCCATTCAGAGTAATTTATCCCTATGGCCAGGCCTTCTTTACCGGCTGCAATAGCCCCCTTCCGGGGCTGCCCAGCAGGATGCCTGCGAGTGGCGTGTGAAACTCTCCTGTCTCCTTCAGCTCAAAAGGGAAGGATGAACAATGGCCCTCGCCAGGCTCTGGCTCTGAACAATCCCTCTCTCTGCTTCGTTCTCTGCCTTACTTTCTCCGTCTCTAAAAGCAACCACAAGCTATTCCCGCAAAACCCACATTCCTCTATCCATCCAATATCGTCCGTCAGCAGCCATTTCCTTCAACACAAACTGTTTTCTCTCATCCGTTCCTCTTTACTTCCCCCTTCTCTCTTACCTCAAAATCTTCGCTTGGTTTCCCATCCATTTCTCTTTGCCTCGACCCTTCTCCTCTTCCTTTTTGGTAACACTAAGACACTCTGAATCAAGGCAAATAGGAGTACGAGGCGCCCCACATTTTTTGGGGTTCTCAGGACCCCATTTGACCCTCCCATTGCCCCAATCATGAAAACGTGGGTGACTCATCCTCCATCACCATGTCTCACCCCCAACCATCTTTCCATCTTTGAAACAGCCCTGCTGGATCTTTACTGCCTGAAGGGGCTTGGACCCAACTCAGAGAGTGGGTGAACAAAGCAATTATTGGTCTGATTAATAGCATATTTGTCAAGGTCAAAATTACAACTGACTGTGATTTACGGTACCCCATGTGAGATTTTCACAACACATGGAACACAACAGTTGAAACAATGAAAATGAGTATGGACAACGAGACAGCTTTGTGCCATTACAATAAACTCCATGGCATGTCTCTTTCCCCAGGCGGAAGATGTTAGAGAGCAAGCTGGGCTTCAGCGGAACATGTGGCTCATCAGTTCGCATGGCGACTCTCCAACTGGTTCAGGCTGAGAAACAGGCAAAGTACATGTCAGTCTGATCAATCAATAACAAAAACACTGTTTCTGCACTCCTCTGTGGGAGTCAGCAGTTGGGGGAAAGAAATGTAGACAGTTTCCCCACAGAAGGAGCCTCAGCAACAATCTGCACAGCTCTTGCGGGAAGCCATTTTCCCCCCAGCACTCAACCATTCACCAGTGGCTCCTACAGAGCTATTGAGCATTCACCAGGCACCTCCACATCCCCGACAAGCGCAACAAAAAGCATTTTAAAGCAACACTCCCCGCAGTTCCCACACTATTTCACCTGTCAAACGCTTACAAAACAGTCGAGGAAGGCCAAACGCTCCTCAGGGGCGCCACAGCACACCTCTTGCCAGCCTAGGCCCCACTAAAGACGTTGTTATTCCTCTCAAAGAAAGAATACACTATAAATCTTTCCCACCTACTATCATGAGCAACTATTCTGAGCCTCAAGGCCCAGACAGGACCTTCCACCTTGACAGGCATCACCTAAAGTAGAGCAGGAAACCAGAAGAAAGCATTTCCTCACAGAGCCAGACTCCCAGAGCGAGAGGATGAGTCATCTGGGAATGATGCTCAGGAAATCAATACAAACCAATTGTCTGTTTGAGGAAGGAGACAACAGAAAAGGCAAAGAAAGGGCAGCGCCTGAGATCCGTTGTGCTGTAGGAAATTAGAGGCGTCTGCAGAGTCAGAACCTTGTCCGGGTGATTGATCATTTGAGTAAACTAGAAAGATGTTAGGGTCTCGCATAGCTTCACGGAGGTCTGACGAAGAGAGTAAGAGCAACTCCTCTGGTCAATCATTTACTCAAGTTTTCATTTTGAATTCAGAGGAACATAGCTCTGCAGACTAGGGGTGTAATGATACAGTCAGCTCGCAGTTTGAGTCATGCTATTTTTAATAAATAAAAAGTTGGGATGAAAACAACCAGCGACTGTGCAAAATTCCTTATTTATTCCTCCTTGGCCATAAAATAGGAAAAAACTTAACTGTCTCTGTTCTTTGTTTCCTTTAGGTTTTCGTGCAAATGCAAATAAAACAATTTTAACAAGTTTAGTTTTATTCACACTAAACTAAGGAACAAAAAAACATGGCGTATCATTCTCCAAAACCTCCGTTTAGTAGCCCAATTTAAACAGTTTTGCAAAAACTGATTTTAGATTTCTGCGTCAGGATGTTTTGAATACAATCCGTTCGTTAGAATTTCCAGGCAGCAGTTGAGACCTCTGACAGTTAACGGTGTTAATGGATGAAATTTAATCGCACCCTCTTGCTATCAATGTATAGAAACAAAAATCATAACTGATCAGATGTAATTAATATTAAGGTCAATTTTTTAGCTCCTCAATGCATAGACACAATACATCCCCAGTACTTAAACTCTGAGAAAAGAAGGTACAGATTTGTAACGTCAGATAACCTGTGTTTGACAATCAGGTGACAAAAGGTGCAACCCTGTACCTTATTTAATGACGGGCTTTTATCTCCCTCCTGTTTGAATTAGAGACAACTGCTCAGTAAATTTCCAGCTCTCTAACTCATTTTAAGAGGCAAAGCAAAACTCCCATACTTTTTCAATTTTCCGCTCTGTGTGTAGGATGGAGAGGTACAGCTTCACTTAGGCTAATTATAGACCGTCTCTAACTGGTTTTGTTGCTATGGTGCACGTAATCCATTATCTGCATACCAGGGATGTCAAAATATAAAACTGGATGAGAGTACATTTGCTGTGTATAGACTAGAAATTTCTGCAAAAACACAATCTGTTAATGCAAATAAAAACCAAAAAATACTGAAAAAATAAACATGTTTTGAGGGTTTGGTTAATGTAGCTCTGAAACAAAGCAGTCACTTGAGCATCTGTCCTGAAATGACAGCAGCCCACTTTGCTGCCCTAATAAACCTCCCGTTTAAATACACGGCACAAATATTTGCCCTGTCAGTCTGAGGTGCAGTTATGTATCCCCTCTGGTTGGAGAATAATTACGATCCAGTGTTATGGCAACTGTTAATGGATCATCAACAGCCATAAGGAGGTGGACGCACAACCCTCATCAAAATTTCATTTGGAGACGCTGCAATCACTGGAATCACAACATAATCCCATTCTTCGAGTTAAGCTCCCCACCTTGTTCAACAATAAAAGCTAAAACAATCAAAAGTGTGTGTGTTTGTGTGTTTTTCAGTCCCAAGCCGTTGTCTATTGTTTAATATCTGCCTGGCATGATGCGCCTAGTATCCTGTTTTAGACCCTCATAAAAGGAAAATCAAGATGTAACTCAATAAACGTTAATTTGGCCCAAGGCGTTTCGGAATATGAAGACATCAATCTTAACATGGCCCCCTCCCTGTCAGCTTGTGACAGCAGCTTCAGCAGATCAAGTCATCACCCAAAACAGCACTAGTGTAATGATGGAGAAGGAGGAGAGAACAAAAGGAGAGAGGATGATAGAAAAGAAGACATTTCAGTTTATTACACTTTCATTCTTGTTTTTATAGATTTGGCCTTCATTTCTATCCATAATAATAACTGTTCTCACCAAGCTAATTGCTGAGATCTGGAAACATGGTGATATCACTAAAAATAGGTCCAAATGCGGCAGGAAACACGTACGGATTTTTTTTGAAAAACCCAGTTTAGACAAACTTATTTGGAAGAGAATCTGATAGTAACATTATTGCCATTATTATCAGTTTCCAGACCGACTTCCAACTTTGAACTGCCGAAGTTGTGCCCCCTTTCAATTTTCCTGTGAAATGAGGGATTATTACTGACATTTCAGGTATGTTCACTTTAATTTGGATAATCAGGCTAAACTGTTGGCTTGTTTACAACCTGACTGATCGCTCGGCAGCTTGTGTTTCTCGCAGCGATGTCTTCAAGTTCCCAGATCTTAGTTATTACTTTGATAGGTACACGGTTATCATAACTAATAGAAATGATGGCCAAAACGACAAAAATAAGACCGGTAGGGTTTTTCTGAGTAAAAAAAAGGCTGGATCTGTTGGTTAATTTTTTAATGAAGGTTAATGTTATTTCATAGAAGCATAATCATTTTCTCCAACATTAGCAGAGGCAGTCTTTATTTTCAGTGAGGTGGCCCACCTCCACTAGCCTACACACTGTGGGAACTCCTGGATGGGCAATGTGGTAGGGTGGGCAGGCAGTCCAATATATTGTCATCTCAGATTGTTGTACAAATCCAACAACAGCTAAAAAATTCTATATCATATCCTACAAAGGGTGAAAGCCCAGAATGTTCAAACAAAATTGTTAGATAAGACGTTGGTCATGGGTTATATAGCCCATAAGGATCCCTTATTTGGTTATTAAGGAATATTGAACAAGATATGTAATAAGAGGGACATTTTACAGTTGTCTCAGTGCTCTCCAATGGATAAACTATGTAATGGCGTCACTGTTTCTAAATTGCCTCAAATATATATTTGTCATTTGTGTAGAGCATTTTTTTGTTACTATATATGCATATATGCTGATATACATACATTTGTGATAACCTAAACATGGCCGGTGGGGCTTTAATGACTTCACAAAACTAATTGCAAAAACTAAGTTTTGCAACGTTCATACAAAACAAAAATACTTGTGTACATAAAGTCCAAAGTTTCACATGAGCTCCAGATACAAAATCCCATTCTGTCGTGTTTCCATCAAGGAGTGAAGATGAAGGTCATTCTTCAGCATATTATTGTTGGCAATGCATCAACATTGTGAGCACGACGTGTCCATCTTGCAGTCATCACATCTTTCATTCAGATAAATTTGTTTCGGGCTCAGCCATAACAAACGGTGCCTGAGAGACCGTCTGCCTTCGGACAAATGGAATGACAGCGTAATATTTTACTGTTAGGACAGAGTAAATCGCTCTCCTGACACACACACGCCTCAATTATCTGCTCTGCTCTGTCCTCTTCACCTCCATCTTGCTGTCCTTAATCTCCAGCATTCTTTATTTATGCCTCAGATCCCTCCTTCCCTTCTTCTTTTTCCTTCCTCCCTCCTTCTTCTCTAGCTCTGTTGGCTGTCCCCCTCCTGAAGCTGACTGACAGCTCTTTCCCACGGCGAGCGTGATATTAAGATCACTGCTGTCTTTTTTCAGCCAACCTTGATTAAAAGAATGGACCTGTCTGGGCCACTGCTGCGCGCGCACACACACACACACACACATACACACCATACGGGCAGAGTGATATGGCCCAGATTGAGAGAAGACAGAAGAGGGGCTGCCTGAGGTCTGATCTTAGCGTTGGGCCTGCTTGGGCCTGCCTGCCGGCTCAGATGCCTGCAGGCTGCTGGCCGACAACACACACTCTCACAGACAAACACACTGCTTCCTTGTTCACCTGGCTGATGCATCAGTCAGGTGAACATTAATTTGATGAATAAACTGAAATGATTGTCTATTATTATTGGATGAGGCAGTGTGTAGGGCTATGGAGTGTTTATGGAAAAGTGATAATTGTTAAGTATGCTGCAAAGTATTGTAATCAGGGTTATAAATTATTTGATTAACTTTTGCACCGTAACATATTTTCAGTTGAAAGAAGTTGTCAACAAGCATTGCGTTGACCAGGAAAGGCCTCTCTTCCTCCGGGCAGCTGCCTCTGTCTCACTCAGACTCACCCTGAGTCTGGGTCCAGGTCAGCAGCTGCCTGTACCCGTCATAGACATCTTCACCGAGTGGACGGGACGACTTGATGTAGTGGAATGATTTTACCCCGGAGAGCAGCATGAAAGTGAGGAGCGCTCACTCTGCAGCTACTTCTGGGGACCGAAATGTCACTGCACACTGACTGACAAAAAAGGAGTTGAAGAATCTCAGTCGACTGAGGGGTCTCCGACTGATGATTCGAATCTTTGACGTTCAGGGGGCAGCCCTAGTCAATACACATGTCTAGTGTTTATAATATGCAGGACTGGGGCAAGAGCTCAAAAGGTGTATCTTCACAAAAGACAGTAGTGATACAACAAAATGCAATCCCTGTGTGAAAAGAAGTCTGAAGCATTCCCAATGATTTTACAAAAAAATCTGTTCTTTTTTGAGTCACCCCACAGTCAGTTAATGCATCCAGCGCAAGTACAAACAAGTGGAAAACAGCTAACATTTACCCGAGGTAAAAAGTTCATTTTTGATTTTGGATACAGCAGTTGAGAATACAAATTCCATTTGGTAGCTGTTCTGAAGCTTTCAGTTATATCACATGATCTTCATCTCTTCATGAGATCATCACATAGAATAAAACGTCCTTACAATACTCAGAAAAACTTAAATTTTAACATCTACATGTCTTTCATGACATCTAGGCAAGCTCCATCTGCTGATGAAGATCATGTGATATGATTGAATTCTCCAGGACAGCAACTAAATGGACTTTATGATGACTTTTTTCCAGTTTATTTTACCTTTGCCAGGATTTGATGGACACTAGGTTTGAGGAGTAAAATCAGGATCAGAATCGACATGATCAAAACACACTCCATGCTACGTTTCTCAAAGCATCAGCAGTCAACCAGTCTCATTTCCATTCTGTTTTATTCTTAAACTTATTTTTGGTTTTTACTGATTTTCACCAAAAAAAGAGAAATATTCATTTGTCCTCACAGCAAAACTTTATATAACAATCACTGCAGTCTCACTGAAGTAAGAGATTATTGATGATGCCAATGCACAGACCAGAGAGTAGATTCAATATAAAGTACAACAGGGAAGGAATGAAAGTGGAACACAAGTCTTGCTCATGCAGAGAAATCAGAGTTGGCACAGAGAAAGATAATTTACTATTCTCAGTTTTCTCCATTTCAAACTTCACTTTCACCTCCCTCCCCCTCCATCCTCCTGACTAGCTGTCACAGATCACTCTGTGGTGCTTCTCCCTCGTTCTGCAGCATCTGAAGATCTTTACCTTCACACAGAAAAGATGCAACCCACTTTAGAGATAAAGTTAAAGGGGGAAAAAAACAGAGGATAAGTGCAGAAAGAGTTACAAACCACAGTGCTTTGGAAGAGAGGACTGTGGAGGAGGAACGCTGGCAGTAACAGAGAAACACATCACCATTGATGGAATATTCAGGACTTTGATTAAAGACGGATCAGAGCACAATCAACATCTTGCTCTTCCTGTTCTCCTTCTGTTCTAGCAGCCGCCCGACCTCCCCATCCCACAGCACAGTTTTTTGGTTTCTACTTTTATGTAGAGTAGAAGAAGTGAATGAAGCGGAGGTTTGTGGGGCCTGTATGGGATGCGAAAGGAAGTGTTTCATGACTCCACGATGAGCTGGGAGATCAGGTGTGTGTGGTGTAAGCAAGCATCGGGCATTCACTGTAACGGCATCTGGGGGAGCTGAACAGAGGAGGAGGATGATGGTGATGAAGGGGAGGAGAGGAGGACGGGGACGTAAACAAATTTGCTTTCTTTCTTTAAAAGCCGATGCCATTTCCTCTCTGACATGGTTTTTCAGAGATATTTTAGTCAAGGCGACTTTGAGGCAGAGGGAGGGGGTTCAGCAGGATGCCAGCTTCAACGCTGTTTTTGTCAGAGTTTTCTTTTTCTTTTTGGCATCTCATACACTACCCCCCCTCCCCCCTCCCCCCTCCGTGACGGAACAACATCTGCGTCTTAACAACAAAGCAGCTGAGACTTGGAGTGATGTTTAATGAACAACCTGCTGATCCTCATCAGACCTGCAGGACGACAAGCTGAAACTTCTCGACTCTCCTCCTCTCTCTGCTGTCAACAACCCGACGACAAACAGAGCTCCTTTTGTGTGGAAAAAAAGACGATTACTGACCTCCAGACAGGCGGGGGGGAATAAAACCTACAATGATTAAAGGACCTTTTAGTAAATCATTGGCTGCTTTGCATGGCAGAACCCTCTGAAGTCGCCTGAAAGACTGGAAGTGGAGGTGGAGGAACTGAAGGGGGGGGATTTTTCTTTTTTAAGTGCAACAGCCAGTGAAATGAGATGTGCTTGAGGCTCATAAAGAGGAGAGGGGCTGAATTCATTTAAACTCCCCCTACCCACCAAAAACAACACACACACTTCAGAACTGATCAGCTGTGGCCATCTTGGACCTGATGGCAAAACACACGCAGTCCAACACACACACACACACACACACACACACACAGCTCTCATTAGCTTAACAAAACTGTCGTGTTGGTTGTTCTCGTTAAGCGAAAGACAGCCGGCTGTGTATTGTGCGGCACATTTCAGCTTTAAGATGAGGATTTAGATACACTCTCCCTCATTCATTTCATTTGCCTGCCTGACATCATGCTCCTGCGCTTCTGAGCCTGATTAGGACGTGGGGAGGTGCACAGCGTCGCCGCAATGAGATTTGGATTAGTACCAGCTGAGGGTTCAGGTTGGGAAATATACATCAAGCTGTGAGCATGAAAAAAAAGCAGCTACAGGGAAGGGGAACAGTAGTTTAGTTTCATAGAGGAAGCAGGTGTGTGCCAGGTAACCTCACATCAGGTAACAAACATAAAACAGGACTCACTGCTGACTTGTTGAGATCTGGCGATGCAATGACATCTCTACAATGACCAGACAATGTCAAAAAGGGCAGGAACGTGAGTGGTCAAAATCTGAGGTTTACAAGGTCATAAACAGACTTTTTGGAAAACACACCTGGTGAGTAAAACCTCGTTATAACTGATAGGACTGATGGCCAAACATACAAAAATAAAACCTGTAAAAAATAATTTTAAAATACAAAGAATCCAGCATCAGAGTAACCCTACACACACAGCTCTACATGCTTATTTTCACATACACACACAGGGTGCTCAGGTGTTTAAGAGATATCCTAGTATAATCTGGTTCAGATACCAGATCCACGGGGGATTAAGTAAATGAAGCTGAGGTCTCTTCGTCCATCTGCACACTTCACCACTGAGCTGGGAGCAATTAGCCACTTACTGAACTTGTGGTGGGACACACACACACACACACACACACACAAACTGACCAAAAAACACATGTTCTTGCTCTCATATCTTGTATTCACACACAATCTCTCTCTGTCCGACACACATGCACATACACCTCGTGTCTATCCCATTACAGGAGCCCCCAGGCCCAGCTTGCAGGCTGAAAAGCCCAATTTGTTTATTCCTGTGGGGATTATGGGGAGGGGGAGGTGGGGGTGAAATGCATCTAACAGAGCGCAGGGGCCCCTCTCTCAAAGCTCTTTAATTACTGCTCCTCCTCGTCACCCCCCCTCCCCAACGCCCCCCAACACCACAGCCTCCCGGAACTCAGCCACAATGAACTTGAGCTAGAGTTAACCACACGGCCACTCTCAGTGTGTGTGTGTGTGAGTGTGTGTGTGTGTGTGTGTGAGAGAGTGTGAGTGAGAGAGAGAGAGAGAGAGAGAGAGAGAGAGAAAGGGAGGAAGAAAGAGATCACTAGCCAAACTCCCATCCCCCATAATACTCCCTTCCTCCTCCTCCTCCTGTCAAGGCATTCCAACCTCTCAAGAGGCCAACACTGGGCAGTGAACTGGGACTAAACCAACAACATCCCATCTCATCCAACCAACACCTCCACATCACCTGCATATACACCTGTGTTAAGAGGACATTTATGCTGTGGCCCAAAGATGTAGCTTCTTCATTCATTTCATGAGACCACTGTTGGCACAGAGGGGAACGCTGCACGGAAGCTCCAGCGAGGTTGTCTGCAAAAAGTTAAACCTGGCTAAACTTTGGCGCAACATAATGCAACGTCATCCCTCACTGACCTGTGTTGGCCAAATGTGTTGCAAAGACAATATTGGGCTGTATCCGCTGACAGCCTATATTTCTTCTGAAATAGTCTTCAGAGCAAAGGTTGGTTCCTGCACATAGAGAAGAGCATGAAATCACAAAAAACTCCAATGTTGAAGAGCAATGGATGATGATAATCATGATGATGATGGTGGTGGTGATGGAGCTCAGTTCCATATTCCAATTCATGTGTTGATCCCTGTAACTGGTTCCATGAATTTTCCCACAATCCCCTGCGGCCCTGAGCTGCTCCCACAATGCCCGGTGGGGATCTGTGGGTCCCAAACAAAAGCCCCCGGGCAGCCTGGACCACAGTTAAACATGTTAAAGAAACACTGGAGAAACTCTCGTCTTTATGCACTCCGTTCTCTCTGTATTTCACTCTCTCTCCCTCTTTATTTCTTTCTCTGAACCCCCCCCCCCTTTACCACAAACACCACCTTCCTCCTCTCACTTTATAAGAGGGAAACGGGGGGAAAAAGAGACGGAAGGAAGAAAAATAGTGAGGGCAGGGAGGGAGAAGGTCTCGGTGATTGATTAGAGGAAAAATGGTTGCATCTCACACGAAACACAGAAGCAGATAGAGATGACTCTATTCACACTTGTTAAAAGAGCACTTTCCAGAGGTTTTCTCTCCACACACATATACAGAAAAAGACTGACTCCTCTGCTCTTAAAGGCACTCTGTCAGGGTGAAAGCAGTTTCCCTCTATAAAGACTTCCAGATACGAACATCTCTCCGAGTCCCGCCAAAAACAGAGGCCGACAGCCGACTTTGCACTTGCAGGCAAACTCCAAATATAGATTTTGACTTTGATATGAAGTTTAATATCGGAAACAAATATTTCTACTGCAAATGACACATGTCCCAGGATGCCCCCCCCCCCCCAAAAAAAAAGAAAGAAAAAATAGTCATAGTCCCCTCAGACCTGACCTGTGATATCAAGAGAAACCTTGAGTTCCTTGAGGCATCAGTATGCTTCAAATGAAGTGCTTGTTGGATCGTCGAACAGCGTCTGAAACGCCGTTCCGACACACCTTCCTGATCTCGGAATTCGGGAGCCAGCTGTGTCAAACAATTTTTGCAACTTTCTGAACCCAACAATCCAACAAGCATGCATACTTTACACAGTGATTGGCCAGGTGTGCAGAGGTGAGAAAGTATGCTGAATTTGAACTTCACTTTTATCTCCTCTAGACTTAATTAATGCAACTCCCTGCGCATTGGTCTTAACCATAAAGCCATATCCCATCTCAGAGATCTCTCCTACCCTGGCCTCACTAAGAATTGGAAAATTCTTTAATTCCCCACATTTACAGCCTTGCGTGGCTGTGCCCTGGATAAATGGCTGATGCGTTAGCTCCACACAAGTCAGTGTGATGCCTTTGTTTTTCGTAAAAGAAGCCTACAGGTAGTTCCTACATCCTCAGCTCAGCTCCAAGGGTATCCAAGCTTTTGCAGTCAGGACTCCTTGGCTCTGTAATTCCCTGCCTAAAAGCCTTTCTATGATACCATCTTGTACTTTTTCTCATTTCAATAACTGGTGTTATACTGCCTTAACTTTTAAACACATTTGAAGCACTTTCTAATCCTCTTTATACTTAGTCTTACTCTTAGTCAGGATCTGATATTCTAACTATATTGCAAACTATAGCACTCTTTATTGCTGTGTTATGTGCTATATAAATGTGCTTTTTAAATAAATGTATTATTATTATTTGATTACATCTAGCCAACAATTTGACATCTGTTGGGACTGTTGCTAAACCCCAAATGTGCTACTGAGTACTTTCATGAGGCTGAAAGACTGTAAAACCCGAAACAGTGGTGACCTCATGTCCCCATCTACCCTATGCCAGGCTCCCTGTCTGTTTCTGATGATGAAGGAATGAGAACAGGTGGGCCAGTGGCTCCAGACGCATGGACATGCATGTAATCGTCATGACAGAGGGATTTGGACCCGGTCTCTCACCCCAGGACATACGATATCTCCTGACATCATGCTGGACAATCATCTCTGTCTGTGTACAACATGTGCATGTACATAAATGTCTGGTTTTCTGTGCATGATCCCTCACTGCAACCTACAGATGGCTTGACTTTTTAACCTCTAATCAGGTCAGGAAAGATTTTGCTTCTGTAAACACCCTGTGAAACATACAGTAATCTGAAATATTATGTACAGAAAGCGATGGGTGTGGTTTGTGTCTGGTTTGTTCAAAAGAAACATAAGAACTCCTTGGTCATTAGGCTATTTTTGACCCTGGCAGCCACAATGAAAAATAAATGTGTGTCACCTATAGAAAGTTTAACTTCATTAACAGAAAGTCCAAGGAGGAACATATCACACATCCTGTCCCAGGTGATTCCTGGAAACACCACAGCAAGGAGTGCTGTATCCCAAAGTTGATGACAAAGTAGGAAATAAGGATTCAAAATCTGGAAAGAAATGCTACAAAAATATCAAACAACACTGTATCATTACTTCTTTCTTGACTTTATCATTCAGTCCTGGGGGAAATATCCAGAGACTCATGTTCTTCAACTGGCTAACTATAAGCTCCTCTCCATCCAGCTGAGGGCAGAGGCATCTTTAAGCACAGTTAACTGAGCTGCCAGTGATATTGCATAATCCGGTTTGTTGCTAAAGCTCAGCTTCCCCTCGCCTAATCCACTCGTAATGGCTTGCCTTGATAACCTGTTTCCTTCAACTATTTGCAGCCCATTGGCCTTTCCACTCTTTTGGTTGGCCTTTTGTGCCTTCTCCTCCTCTCTTTAAGTTCCTCCTCTTTGAACCTCACTCACTTATTCCTTCCTTCTTCCTCATTCTGTCGTCAAAGAAAAGAGACTAGAGTTTTACGGCATTGGCTGTGTTTTCCTTATCGTACATGAGGTGGCCTCCAGCTCTGGGACGTCTCTTCCAGACACCGGGGTAGGAGACTGGGATCTATTTTCCTCTTAAGTTACAAGACAGACAATTGTTTAAGCAGAGCTCTGCTCCAGCCAAGCGCTGCTACAAATCTGGGCTGATTTAGACTGCAAAAACAGCTTCCTGGACAGGGCAGAGGCTGTGGGGATTCACTGAGATTTGATTGACTTGAAGATCTGTCTGGGGTTTAGCTGAAAGTGGTGTCAGATAAGAAAAGAAAGAAACGAGTGAGCCAGAGTAAGAAGGGCATCACTAGGGTGGGCCAAATGGTTAAAATCTTCCATCTGGGTATATGTAATATGCAATTTTATATTTCAATATCTAAATCACTGATATGGTAAATCTTTTGTAAATTCTATGATTTTATATGAAAACCCTATCTAGATGGGAATGTCCAGTCAGGTAGGCCTATCTAATCCAGTGAATTTAACATCATTATTATCATATTAATGTAAAAATCCAATATTGCCACAGAGAACACATTGTCCAGCGCTACCTTGATATAAATGGTGTAGAAAAAAAGGCTGACAAATTTCTATTGTTTCACAGTATATAGAGTCATATCACCCAACCTAGTGAATATGTATTTGAGCAACCTAATACAATTGTGTGCATCTATAAGGTCTATGTAGCAGGCTACCAAGCATCAGGGCATTTGCAGAGCTGGTCAACGTTCTGGGAGGAGCTTTGTGATCGATAGGCCTGCCAAGTGGCATTAGTCCTCCTGGCCCACAGGGCCCGTCTCTGGACACAAGAGCACAGGGACTTTAACTCTGATCTTATTTATGAGTGCACAAAGGGCAGCACAAGGGGTCCTTTGGTGGGGCCTGTTCAAACAGAAGGCCGATGCGGATGGGTCTTTGAGGGGGCCGGGCCGCATTGACTCTGGGGAGAGAGAGGCTGACAGGTCAGTCTTAAAGCCTTAAAAAATGGGGCCGGGATCAGGGGGTACCAAGGGAGGGGAGAGTGAGGGAGCCTCAGCCTTTTTCTTCAGCTCCCCAGAGACAAGCAGGGACAATGAGTCTGTGCTGTGGAGCTAAGGGGAGCCAAGAGTGAGCGCTGGTTAGGTGGAAGTTAAGGCAGGGATGTAGGCGGGTGGACCACAGCCGATCTAGAGAAAGGGCCTCCACCTTGTCCCAGCTGTCGCACAGCCCCACACAAGTATGCATCGCACCTCTCCAACACTCTGGCCTCCAGGGGAAAGAGTGCTAAATCAAGGAGCAACCCAGCCCCCTCTCCAGGCTGGCAGGGCAGGCGCTGATCTGGGGGATGAAGGGCAAAGGATCAAAGCCCTCAGGAGAGGAACACAACAGTTCCATCCAGCTGGACGATTCCCTCCTGTCACCTCAGTGAGGGTGTGCTGACTAGGGAGCCTTTTTTTTTGGGGGGGGGGGGGGGGTCAGTATCATAAACCACAAGGCAGCAATCAGCAGGGCACTTGGTTGTATAGCATGTGTGTGTATGTGTGTTTATGTGGGAGGGGGTTGGCTAAAGTCAGATGTGACACTGTGAGCCAAAGCGCAGATCTGTCATGGCTGTCATTGTTGCTTAGCAATGAGGTGAATAGAAGGAGAGAGAGTGAAGAAAGAAGTGAGCAAGAGAAAAGCTTGAACAGTGGGAAGAGAGCAGAGGATAGTAAAAAAAACAGGAAAGAGATCAGCAAAGAACAGAAGTGGAGAGCTGGATGCACATGTTCCCTCATCGCTGCATGCTAACAAACCCATGTTCATATATTTTTATGCACGTGCCACACACATCTGCGCATGTGTTTTTGTTTGAGCTGACCATAAAAGATTTCCAGATTCATCAAGCAACACCAAAAGTTGCCTAGTCATCCAATTTATGGCTGCCTCAACGCAACCGTGACCCCTCACCCCAAGTCCACTGACCTGGAAGTTACGTCCATTCGGGGCAGCCATTTCCTGACTCTATAAAGGAGGCAGCGGAACTGAAGGAGACTGAGGGTGAAAATGGAGGGGCAGAATCGTTAACTACCAGCACAATGACCACGACTGTGTCCGAGTCCAGCCCAGCGTTTTGGAGAGGTCAACCTCTAAAGATCTGAGAGCCCCACAGCCAGCAGCACACAGAGCCTTCACAGCTGAGGGAAAAAACAGGCCTCTGACAGGACTACAGGCAGAGGCAAAGAAAGTCTATAAACAGCTGGCCGTGCTCACATACAACAAAGGAAGAAAATGCCAGGGGCACTCTTTGGTTTTCCAACAAGTAAAAAATGGAGCCAAATTGGATGAGGCGCTGCTTTGATAAGTGTGTATGATAATACTGGTGTATCAGATGTCCAAATGTGAACAAATACAAAAAACAACACATTGGATGCCTATCAACGTCTCAGCTACCAAGCAGAGTGTTTCCCCACCCCCTGCGCCTCAGCTATCAGTCTTCACAGCTCCACAGAACAGCATACAGCCTCAGAGGCCATGAGGTAAGGCCAGACTGGAGACAGAGGCTCTTGTCTGGGCATGACAGTCTGGCACGCTGGTCCTAGCTTGAAGCAGATCTGGAACTTGACGTCCGTCTGTCCAGCGATCTCCAGCACAGTCAAGGTTACATCAAGGACCAGCCAGCTAGCCTCGACTGAAAAAGGGAGAGTCTGGCAAACCTCCAGTCTTCTTCCTTCCAGTGCCAACTGCTCCTAAAATCTGAGCCGTGTTCAATCCAAAGTCCGGCATGGCAGATAACATTCATGCTACTCTATCAATGGCGCTGTCCCAATGTCCCTGCAAGGGTTATACACAAAGGACTGGTGTTTGGCAATAGTTCAGATAAGCCTTTGGCAAAATCAACAGTGTGATACAGAGATGGGTGTGTGTGATGGATAAGGAAGTAATGAAGTGGCTGGATGGGAGACAGGCAAAGGGGTGGGAAACAGTGAGTGAATTAGTGTCTAGATTCATGGGTGAGGCAAGATTACGCTTCCCTTTCCTTGACCTTTCATTTTACTCATCTCTTTTGGGTTTAGATGTCCATCGTCTCTCCATAGTAGCCACTACTTGACAGTTTGGCCATCATTGAGCAGCTGTAAAGCTGGATTTAGACTTGCAAGTTACTATATGATGGTGTAGCAACAGAGCCTATACACTTAGCCTTCGAAGCTACGCTGTGGGGTACGCAAGAGCTGACTGGTGGCTTAAAAACTGCATGGCAGATAACGTGGAAACTATGATCTGTGATAGGTAGCGTGACTGCTTCTGTTTTCTCCTGCATGTTCAGATGTGTCCGTTTGATTGATTGTTGATAGTGAAGACAACATATAGAAAGTGAAGAAAGCCTGCGTAATCTTTTACCTTTTCAGTAATACTAGACATACTATTAGGGCTGGGTTTCATTTGAAATTTGACAACTGTTACGATAGGTTTTGTACGTTTTTCGATACCTTACTAAGGAATACAGACATTGTTTTCTACAAAGCCCTTCACATAAAAAATACTTCTCAGATGGTAAATGTCTAAAACCAAGCATTCAAACAAGAACAAAATAAATAAGAGCTTCTGTACTTTGGGTATTTGATAGTTTGATACAGACACATTTCAGTTGGTCCTTCAAAAAATATCCCTGCATTGCTTAATATTACAAAGTGAATGACAGAATGTAAACCTGATTACTTTGGGGTATATAACTAAAGCACAACATAGCCTAACAATGTACAATATATCCAGCTTGTGTCACACTGGTGCTATCAGCAGACTGAATCCGACACTGAATTATAAATCAATTCCTATGCCAAAGGCATCTTACGATGGGAACATCTCTGTCGAGAACCTCTCAGCTGAGTGAATCAGTTACAAGTTGACGGTTCAGCTTCCTCTCGTGAAGCCCACACAGCGAGATATAGATGCACATGTAGTGCCAGAAATGGGGTGAGTATATTTAGCATCTCTTCCTTTTGATGTTCTCCCACTCCTCCCTCAGCCAGCTTCTCTCTTTCTCACTCTCTCTCTTTCTAGTGCCATCACTTTCCAGATAAGAAGTGCTTCTCTCTCCCAGAGGAATGGAAATATCTGCAAGGACATTGTAAACACAGTAAACAGGGCACAACACCATTAAGTCGTCCATGACTCAGCACTGGCACAGAGATCCTGAGCTGCTGCTTTTAACAGGAGCGGTATATAATTGTCTTTAGAAAAAGAAAAGCAATTTCAAAACAGAATGTGAAGCATATTCAATGATGTAGTAGCGTTCATGTGAAAGTAAGACCACTCAACCTTAGCTACAGTGAACAGTTTAACACTCGTCACTGCTCTTTGTTGTTCTTGGTGATCCATGGCGCCTTTCTGCAGCGTGGTTTGATTTCAGCCCATCTTCTAAAAAATAAATAGCTTAAAAGGTCAATCTAAGGCACTCCAAACACTAAAGCATTGAGAGGCGTAAAGTGTTTGAAATTTGTGATGGGGCTGAAAACTGCAGCTTCTCTACAAATAGAACCTTTTCTCCATCTATCTGGCTTCATTCTCAGCCATCAAGTAAAAAACACGAGTACTTTTGAAAATAATGATCGGCAATGTGACCTTCCGACTCTATTTTGAGTATTTTTTAATACTGTTCACCAGCTTCTCCACCAACATTTAAATAGAGCAGACAGCAACACAACAAGACATTGCATTTTGAATAAGGGGTCGGATCATGGGTTTTTTGTTTTTTTTTTACTTGAAAAGTAAATGTCTTGCTCTTTCTATGCTTGTAATCACTACTAGTATTGTTCTCTCTGTGAAGACATGAAAAGCATTGCTGAATGCAACATGTTCAGTCCCCTTTTCTGGGAGTGCTTCGGGGAAATTGAGAAAACCATAAACTTAAGTAGTAGATGAGGCTGACTGAAGAAGAAAAAATGGGTACACAGAAATGTGTAAATTACAACACTTTGTCAGAGAAGAATAAGAATAAGCAGTTGAACATAAAGTTGTATAATCATGGCAGTGTATCAGAGGGTGGAAATAAATGGGTTTCCTTTACAAACCATACTTACAATGGTGATTGTGTCTTCCAACTTTCTACAACATTTAACTACGGCATCAAAAATCAACTTGCAGAGACTTGAAACATGCTACAGTTAGTTAATTCGTCACAGTGAAAAATCCTTCATTTATTTGTTGATGCTGCAGTTGAGTTAATGCAGTTGTAAGTGCATACTCATTTGTAAAGTCTGCACTGGATGAGCAAGTATACAATTTAAAACTTGGAAAGACAAAAGAATAAGTTATAAGTTATTTTATTTTGAGTATTTTTTGGAATAACTGAGTTCATGCCCTTCGTGTGATGGTGCACGTTTTAAGTGGGTCTGAATGAATTAGGATGGTTTAGAAGTGCATCATGTGTTTGTCTTAGAGCTGGGTCAGCAGCGGTTGTGTCTGAAAGTGACTGGGTTAGCCAGTCTGTCGCTGCAGTGAATGGTGGCTCTGTTGCAGAACAGCAAGCCCTGAGCCGTCTGACTGATCAGGAACACGAGGTCAGCACTTGATGTTCCCTGGACATTGTCTCAGTTTTATCTCAAAAGCTTCCTCCCATCACGTGACTCACCACTGGCAGCGGCTCAGTATTCCTTTCAGGGTTGACATCTTTACGCTGGTGACCTCCAGTGTAAAAACGAATTATACAAATGGGAAAACTTCAGTTTATGTGCATGTCGTCTTGTGACCTGCTACTGAGAATCTCTCCGTTGTCTTTTCAGGGACTTCTTATGGGCCACAGGCATTAAAACTAATTATGTGAATGAAAAAAATACAGTCTATGTTACAGTCTATGTATGTCAGCAATCAGGAGCTTTGTTAAAGGAGTCTTCATTTCAGGTGAGGCGGTGCGTTGAAAGCCATTGTCCACAGCCTTTGTTCTCTGTGAAAGACCAAACTAAGATTTCATCATAGTGAACTTTCAATCTTTCAGCATTTGCGATAAACAAAAGACATAGTTAGGATGTGAAAATATCATAAGCCCAGTCTAGAATATTTCACATGCGTATCAAGTGAGAGTCACCCAAAAGCCACAGCTTATCTCTGGACTAACAGCTGTGAGGCAAACTTATATTAAAGATTTGACTCCATTCTACACTTAACCAAATGAAGGTCATTTCACACTCCAGTCACTCTACAGAGAAACTGGTCCAGAAGGTGGATTACAGGTACAGCATCCACCCATTATCCTGACCGTCACTCCTTTCCTGAACACAAACAGAGGTCAGAGGCAGTTCAAGGGTAATGGGAGTGTTTGTTTGCATTCCAGGGCTGCATGTTGCTCAAGTGGTCAGACAGTCAGTGTTTTTGAGTCCTGGAGGCACATAACCTCTGCAACCTCCTCTGAAGGGCAATAGGTCATCTAATACGGGAAAGGGTTATCGTGGGGAAGGGGTGAGGGTGTGCGGTAGTGAACGAGCACACTCCTCCGCCAAGAATAGCCATCACCTAAAACCCCTGAGGCAGGAGGAGTATTAGAATGTACTGAGAATTTGTATGTAAATCTTTGAGTTTTGAGTTTCAGTTCTTCAGTCTCTTTAAAATTGTTAAAAGTTAAATCTGAATAGATTTGATATGGGATTCGAAAATATTCTAATTTGATACTGGATTCGAGTCATCCCGCACTTTCCACCCCAGCCGGTCAGAGAAACAATGCCAGCAGTCCAACTGCTACTGACCTTCAATCAGCTTATCGGATAAGGAGAAGTACTAAAACGATATCACACAAACTAATCTAAATTAGTACTAAGTGTATTTCCAGATATTCACAACACCACTCAGCTCAGTGACAGAGGAGAAGCTAACAGCAGGAACAAAACCTTCAGTGCAGCGCAATGCTTGTTGGACTCAGTCACATACAGTCTCCCAGGCCTCCCTCATAAATCAATGCTATCCGACACTATGCTATGCCAACACTAAATCCAATTATAAAACAGGCTGGCACCACTCAGCTTGATGACGGTGTCTACCTGAACCCCCAGGGGTGACAGCAGAGCCAGGGGTGCCAGCTTCAGCTGTGGCAGCAGAGAGGAAGAAAATCAGCGGAGGAAGATGTATACGTTATTTTTTGAGAGTATGTGTGTATTTGTTACAATCAACAGGGGTTAGTTGAGTGGTTCCTGGTTGGTGTGTGTGTTCTCGTGGCACACTGCCAGAGGCACATATCTGAGTAGAGCATTATGGGCGCCAGGCGCCAGCTGAACCTTTTTATTTCAGCCCGCTGCTGCAACTGCCAGGCAACTTGACTGCACCCCAGCACCTGTCTCACATACATACACACACACCTACAACATGAAAACGCACACAACAGAAGCAAATGCAGCATGGACTCACATTAAGCTGCGGCACCTGTCAAGGATTTACCATGAATGACTGTGTGAAAGTATAGGAGGGAGACACCTCTGATATCCTGAAGCCACAAGTCGTGACCTTTGCTTCCCAGCTCTAAAACTAAAACTCATCTCTACTTGGAGTACAGTACAGGTCCAGACAACTGAGCTCCAACCAGATTTAAAGCAAGCAGACCGGTTCTCTCAAACAACACATTCACTGAGCTGGTAAAAAAAAAAAAAAAGCCAGTCGCTTCTGAGCCTAACCATGACCCTAAAGGCTAGCTTAAACGTGGACATAAAATGAATGTTCGCCGCTGAGTGGGAGGGCAAGTGGAAGAGTAAAAAACCTTGAAATATGCTTTTAGAGCATGCAAGCGAGCGAGAGCCCACACAGCATCCCTATTAAATGAGCAATTTCAGAAGTGGCTGTGTTTTATGAACGCTGCTCTAGTGTGTCCCTGCCTCCCTGCCAGCTGCCAAGGTTACAGCAATCAACTGAGCATCTAAAGTAGCCTGCCGGAGGACAGGTAGTCAGAGAGGCCACTGACTGACATTGTCAGGAGGTGTTTGTAAGTGTGCCCTAACTACTGGTCTATGTGTACACACAGGAGGGTGGATGTGTAAATCAAGTTCCATAGGGCAGTTAATATATTGTCCTTAGAACTGTAGGTTGAACCTTACAGAAGGCCGCAGACCCCAGGCCATCCTAACAGACAATAACCAATCTACAAGTAAACAGGCTGGTAAGAGAGATTAGGCCAAATCCTCAGACTGCAACATATCTCATTAGGCTTCTACCTAATTTACACATGACAATATCATGGATCTCATATACAAATTGTGTCTGTAGATATCTGATGCTGCTGGATTGTATTTGCAGAAGGCATTCCAATACCTTTTCAATATGCACCCTGAAATCTGACTCTCTCACCAAAACATATGCTGTCACACACAACATTCCCTTTCATATTATCAACGTCCATCAAAATTGACAGACGTCTTGCTTGTTCCGCATCAATCAATTTTCTGGCAATCCTAACCCGCGTTTGACAACGGTGCTATCCAACATGCTGGCTTCCTGTCCAATTTGCTTTTCCTCGTTGGATTCATAAATGAAATTGAATATTAATTTAAGTAGTCCTTTATATGTTCAATGGATTTTCACCAAAATTTTGAAACACGTATGTTTGCAGCTGGAGAGCGAGCTGTTCATTTCTGCTGATGCAAACAAACAAGAGGATGAGGAGCTGTATGGTGACTTTGAGGATGTGGAAACAGAAGTCCACAAGGGCCAAACTGGGTAGCAGGATCAGGGTGAGATAGTGAGAATGATGATGATGATGATGATGATGATGAAGCTTTTATGGAAATTATGCTGTATATGAAAAGTCATCAAACTACTAAGGATAGTGAAAGAGTGAAAATGAACAGACCATTCTGGACACTGACCAGAGTTTTTCAATAGCCCAGTCCAACCCCAGCATGCCTCTCCAGCCTACAGGGCTGCGCCCAGGCCTGGCTCTGATTTAATTGTGCCCCAGATTTCCTCTCCCTCCCAGGCTAACACCTGGACAGGATCTGTAAGCAGCACCAGTCTTCCAGGTCTGGACAAAAACATCCCTGCCTGTTCTATCCCCAGTCACCTCATAACTTAGAAGCAATGAACACACTCAGCATCTGCCACCAATGCAAAGCTATGCGAGAGCCTTTGGGCTGCCTGATGCTCAAGATTTTGTCCAATTTGAGCAAGAGGGAAAAACAGAATACTTGTTGTTGCTGCCAAAGTGAAGCATTTGACATGTTCCATATGACTTCTAGAAGTTTATTCTACTCAGGTCGAACCTTTACTACTAAACTATGTCTTCTTTCCTTTAATCACTGACAAGAATGCAGGCATACTGTATGGATTAGCTTTAGGAAAACCACAGAGCCCCGTGCCTGTTACCGACTGGCCCACAATCCAGGGGGCCCATCCTTAGTTCTCCCCATATGAACTTGTGGTGTCCCTGCCATCTGGGACAACGATAGAAAGCGGGCACTCAAAGCCTCCCAGTTAAACGCCATTTATACACAAAAATGACAAAAGAAGTGGAACAAGCCTTTGAGAGAACCCATTTTGGGCCATGACTGTGATTTGGAGCAAGCTCTCTAAAATAAGTGTGGGCTAAATGAAAATGAGGACAATGTGAGACGATGGACTTTGCCCAACATAGATGGATTTGTCTCTTGATGGCCGATACAATAACTTAAGTAGGCGCTTCTCAGAATAGAAGCCCCATAGATCAACCACCTAGCAACAAAAGTGGAAAATCATGCTGACCCAATTAGTGCCGACTCTCAGCAGAGTATTGTTGCGGCCCGCTTAAGTTCACTTTAGTCCAGGCAGATGGTTCCCCTGGTTCTGGTGGGGAGTCTTGTTGTTGTTATTATCTTCCCCTAGTTTTGCCTCAAGGCATAAAGACTATCTCTGGCCCCTGGGAGTGGCTGCTACAATCCTCAGGCAAAGTCACTGTAGCACTGTATCACTCATTATTCATCCTCTTTTCCTTTCCTTTCTCTTTTCTTCCTTCCAGGAAATCTACTGTGTCTTGATCATTATCTAAAGACTTTTGAAAAATGCACTCAGTCATACTCCAACTATTGGACTTTTTCAAATACATTCAAAAGTAGAAGGCACCAGAAGATTATCAATTCTTTGTTTTGCAAAATGTCTATTGTTTACTTATGATTTGTTTTCTGGTTTTCATATTCCAACAACATAGCATACCGTATTAATGTCATATTGTCACAGCACAAAAAGATGATCATAATGGCAGAAATCCAAGACTTGGATCAACACAAAATCTAAATCAATCAATTCTGCAACCAAAGGATATCTTTCCAACAATAGCCAAATCAGTTTCATACTTTTTGAAGTTGCAGCTACACAGTAAGTGTAGCAGGTTTTTGAAGAGATCACAAGTTCAACAAAGTCTCAATCTTGCAAACATTCCTTGCGTTTAGGCCCACATTGACTTTAAATTCACCCTTGTTGTAATCCCAGTCCTGCATTTAAGACCATTTGTGCATGCGATGATGAGAGGGAAGTTCAAAGTAAATCAAACATCTGAGAACAACCTCGCAGATAAACAACACCAAACAATATGCAGCTCTTGTTAGTAACGCAAAGCTCCGGTGCTGCGAGACTGACGTGGTTGTTTGGTGAGAGAGGACAGGCGTATGTGTCACATTTTCCCCCACCCGGGGATTAATAAAGTTTTCTATCTTCTATCTATTTAGTGCAGCAAACACAAGCATGATGCGCACTGATGACACAAGGACGCTTTCAGAATCCTAGCCAGTCCAGTCTAGGGCTACGAATGATGATTACTTTGCTATTGATTAATCTACTGATTATTTTCTACAATTAATTGTTAATTTATTAGAATATAATTACAAATTATACCAAATCAGTACAAATTATGCCAAATTCCCATCCTAGCAATGTCTTAAAATTGACTATTTTGTCAAGCCTGTCAAACAAAGTAGGCTATGCAATTTAAAATGTTTTGAAATGGGGAAAAAAGCACTGATTGCTGTGGCAATGGTCTAGTCTAGTCAACTGTTTCACCCTTTGCAGTTTTTAGTTCTCTGTCCTGTTTGTTAATTTAATGGACAGGAATAAATTAACAACGCTGTCTGCTCTGCTTGTTATAAACTCTGGCCATAAAGCAATCGCGGCCCCTTTTATGGCACCAACTCTCAATCACTGCACCGTAAACAGTGGACTCAACCAGCCATGGGCCCTTATCAGACACTGCTGAACTCAGTTCTATTCTGAAGGTGCTGTTATGAAACACTGAGTGGGAGTTGTAGTATTATACATAGCTGCCTGTGTAGGCCAGCTCTTTAATCAGTCACTGTAATTGCCGGGATGGACTTTGAACCACAGACATATTTGTCTCTGCTTTTCATCCGTGGCTAAACAACTAAGGGGAGGGAGGCCGCAAGCATTCGGGCCCCGGCCGTGCTTTGCTCCTGCCCCGGCCCCGCGAGCAGCCAAGCATGGAGGAGCAACAGAGGGGTCACAAACTGAAGAAAGAGGCTGAGGGTGGGACAGAGAGGGAGAGACTAGGAATGGAGGGGGTGGAGTGGCTCCGAAAGAAGGAATAAGGGAGTGTAGAGGCGGCGAATGCAGGGGACATGATGGTACACAGTCCCCAGTGGCAGATTGAGTGCTTTTAGGAGCCCAAACAGGGCTCTCCTCTGAATACTAAGACCTTTCATAGAGGCAACACTGCTACAGAGACGCAACTCCAAAGCCTCTCCTTTGAGGCCCCTGCGATATATGGGGCTTTCAACTGCTTGTGCAAGAGTAGGTCTAATTGGAAGTCGGAGCGATACAAGGAGGGGGTTAGGGAGGCGGGAGCAGAAGAGCTAAGGAGAAGACGAGAGGCAAGGAGGGGTGCTTGATTTAAGAGGCCATTGTTTTAACAAGTACATTCTGCCTCCCCCTCCTTTCTCCTCATGGCCTCCCCTTCAGATGCCCACACTCCACAGAGTCAAAAGGCGGCGTTTAGCCCCTGTGAACGAAGAGGGGCTGGGCTTGTTTTGACACTTTGTCCTCCTTGGCTTCTACGAAAAGGCCCCGCTTCTATGGGCCACTCGAGTTCATTAGGGAGTGCAGCGCTTTCAGTCGCGTCCCCATTCCAGCTCCAGGCCTCAAAGGGGCCTCCAAAGCCCTTAACTGTTTGTATAATAAAGACCCTCACCACCTCCACAACTACCACCGCCATTTCCTTCATCACAGGCCTGGCTAAGATAGTGTCTTTAGGCTAAGGGACCATTGAATAAAAATGGTGAGGATGAAAGAGTGGGGGGAAGGATAGAAAGAAGAAGCAGAAGCATGAAGACATAGCAGAGAAGGAAGATGTGGCAGGAACATTTTCTCCCTCCATGAAGTATGAATAACACAGGTACAGTGCTTTACCTTTACCTGCATCAACGACTAGCTGGGAGGCAAGCGCACTCTCTCAGGTGAAGTACTATGTGTTTGTTTGTGTGTGTGTCGAGAGTCAGGTTTCAGCTCTCACACTTTCAGGTGACATCACATTGCGTCAGTATCGAGGGGACAAAAGTGAGACATGTCACTCTAGAAGGGCAAAGGCACTCTGAGATCATACGAGCCCTGAGGAAGTCTCAGCTGCCTCTGTGCAGGTATGTGTACATGAGCTACACTTGGAGATAATTAGTGTGAGAAAGTAAAAGTGGGGTGATTGTGCAGCTCAGTTTTCTGCAAGCTAGCAGTTAGTTACCTATAGTATGGTAAGTCCCAATTTCTATACTGTACCAGAGGCACAGTAGTCTCTGATGTTATCTTGAACTTGGGACTACTATGAAAATAGGTTATGTAATGCATGCTTCAGTTTTATGCACAGGATCTTGATTATGTTTCATAAGATCTTAATTGTGTTTCATGCTAGTCCAAAAATGTGACTTCAGAGCGGTACCTAAGAGTAGCAACCAGAAAGAGCTGAGTGGCAACCGGTGTTTTTGGGAGTCCTTTGTCAGATGTCTACAGGTAACAGCGCCATAGAGAAAATACTCTGGACGGAGCAGGGTATAGGCAGTTTTATATCATACTTCAGTTTTAAATGTAAAACACATATTTGGCAAATTAATAGTAGATTACAAAAGCAGAATAATTAGGATGTTATTGCAATTCACAAGTACATTGTGCCCCACCACCCAATGAATAAATGATCGCTACAAAATTTGCATGAGCAATGGGCAATCGTCTCTTCAATCAGGGATATGATTGTCAATCAGCACATCATGTTATATTTTTGTCTTTGTGGACATGCATTCTATTGAATCCCTGTTGTTTGTTGTGGGTATCTGTATTTTTGTAGTGCTGAAACGATCAACCAATTAGTCTACTGACAGAAAATGAATTGACAATTTTGATAAATCAATGAATATTTGAAGTAATTTATTAAATCTGTTATCCAGTTCCAGCTTCTCAAATGTGAGGATTAGCTGTTTTCTCTGTTTTATATCATCAATAGAGTATCTTTGTGTTTGGACTGTTGATCGGACAAAACAAGACATCTGAAGACGTTACCTTGAGCTCTGGGAAACTGTGATGAGCATTTTTCACTATTTTCTAACATTTTATAGAATAAACAACTTATCTCTTGATTGAAACAGAATAATACATACATTAATCGATAACGAAAATAAGTGTAGCAGAACCAGATTTTTGAATTGTGTATATTTCTGCAACTATGTTATGTATATATTATTTTATGACAGATTAAAACCAAGTGTCGTCGGACACTATAGCCTTTGAAAGTTGGAGTCACATTAAAGCAGGTTTTTGTGAGTGTGTCTGAGATTTCTTTGGACATGTTTTTAATTCCATTAGGTGCAGCGGCGTGCCTATGGAGCTAGAGGGACATCAGATACGTAGCAGGTGCTTCCCTGCAGTTGTAGAGTCTCAGGGAGGTGTGGGAGGGAAAGGCGACACTGATACACCATGTGCTCATACTGTACACAGTGTGATCAAAAAGTCACCCAAGTCTGTTCAGCTGTTTTTCAGAGCTGAGGGACACACTACCGTCAACTGGTACATGGACAGCAGCTAAACATGAGATCTGGATGAAAATGTTAGACACCAATGAACTTAATCACAGCCATCAGCTCTATTCAAAGCTTCCCATTTCTCTGTGAATTTATTCCACTGACGTTGATGATAAGATCTGAGGTGATCTAAGCTTTATTTATTTCAAATATACTATAGTGCTATATGTGAGTATACTGAAAGCTCTCATTTTGTACAAATTGTACCAACACTTAACCAAATTTATGGAAAGTCATGAATTTGTTTTAAATACCCAGACTTTTTACCTGGAGTTTGTTCCAACGCAACATAGCTAATTTACTTCCTGCTACACGGTTTTAGTACAGTTTACAGTAAATAGGGTGCTCTGTTAGCAAGGACAGCTAGGAATATACTTATAATAACAAGACATGAAGAGTAAAATGGTGGGAAAAGACACAAAAGGGTTACTGATTAGCTACAGGTGAGTCCAACAGGGTAATATTTGCACTGCAAATTGTGTGCACACAATTCAATTTCTGTGTCATTTCAGTATTCAAATACATGTAAATTCTTAATATTTACTTTTTAGAAACAAAGACTGAAAATAATGACCAGTGTACACTATGCAGTTCTTTTAGCTCATCAACACAAGGCAGCAAGTAATTACAGGAAAACTACAGGATTCTCTTATTTTTCACTACATATACATCAGGCCTTTAAGCTCCACCTTAAGTCCATTAGGTTGCTCACAGTGTAAAGGCACAGACAGGATTTGTTGACGTGTTACAGGATTTAACACTCACCAATGTGTGTTGGGGAGAAAGTGTGTGTGGGGGATCTCGTGCCAGTCAAATCATATCATACTCTAATCTTATCTGAAGCTTGAGATGGAAGCTGTGAGTGTTTGTGTGTGTTCCTGAACATATGGCTGAACAGGCTTTTGCCTGCATGCCTGCATACAGGCACGCTGAAGGAGGTGAGGAACCTTCATTCAGGCACCTTTTGGAGGTGATCTATGAGACAGCTGCAGGACCCCCACTGGTGAACAGAGAGGGTGGGCAGGATGGTTAAAGATGGTGACTATAAGCAACCTGGAAGAGTTTAAGGTGCTGAGACTGAGAGGAGCAAAGATATGATCAGGAAGACAGAAAGAGAAGGAAAACAATCCCACAAGAGACGCTGTCTGGCAAAAGAAAAAACATGCAGCAATAGACAGAAATGGTCATGCAGCTCTGAGCTCTGATCAAAACGTCACCTCCTGTAGGCTTGAAAGGTGTCTCTGAAAAGTTTGCAGCTTACTCCAGCACTTGTAGTCCACTCGGAATCCCAGCAGTTACAATGGAGGCATTTACAATGGATTCCAATGGTGACCCAGAGCCACAGCAAAAACCTAACAAATGTCGCAAAATGTGCTACTCACTTCACATGCAATCTCCTGCTTGTAACACAAAAGCTCCACCTAAAAGTAGCATATTTTGCAATTTTCTGGTGAAGCATTGTTTGGAACCTCTGAATCAACAGAGGAGTTAATTAGTTGTTATTATGCTGCAAGAGTGGTCTGAAAGGTTTCTGTGAGTGTTTTTATTCCTTTTTTGCCATGATGATAACTGTTGTGAATCGAAGCTGAAGGAGGAAGGAGCAAGCTATAAACTTTTTGAAGGTGTGTTTAATACTCAAAACATACATCATACATTAATACTCAAAACATCAGTTAACAGAAAAAGCCTCATCTCCCCCCTTCCATGAGGCTGCAAAGAGGGCAGGCTGTTTGTTAGCTGTAGTAGAAAGCATGCATGCACACATGCACACATGCACACACACACTTCCATGACCGCGGCGTAGTGAATGAGGCCATGTCCAGTTAGTGAGGAAGCCCGTCTGTCTCTCCCTCTGTAGTTATTTATATCCTACAGGTAGCTGGGTACTGTAGTTTCTAGCGAACATTACTCAAACAAAGAAACATTTCATAAGTTGTTAAGCAATGATCATCCAACAGAGAGATATTAATGATTATTTGCTGTCTATTCAAAAATAAAACTTTCAACTGGCCATTCATTTCCGAGATTGATTGGACACCCCCTGCCCAACCAAATGACAAGGGGACAACTGTCCTGCACTGAAAAATTGTTCAGATGTTTCTATTGCCCAGAGACAAAAGTCATCTCCAAACCATATGTTTGTGTGTGTGTGGCCCACTGTGCAGTTTCAGCCATTAGACACGCTGAAAATATGGCTGCACAAATTCCCAGTGGCTGCTCAGTAAAGACTGAACCCATACAGACACTGGCATCAGACAAATGTGTTCTTTTTGTCTGCAAAGAGGATCCCATGATGTTTTGGTTACTGAGACAATAGACAAGAATAAGTGGCTTATTTCTAATGCATGGCTGAAACCACATCTGGGGACAGAAAGAGGCCTTTCATCACAAAAATCTGCTGATGCCACAATCATTTCACACCGATGTCTTCTTCCAAATTTGCCAGAATTTCATTAACGTTCCTGCAGATGCCTTTCCCCTAAGTAACAGCGAGAGAGGAGTGAAGTCTCTGAAGAATTAAGTTACTATAGATCTGTACGAGTGTGTGTCCTTCAAACTGTCTTTGTGTCCCTGCCCCCCTTTTCCCTGGTTGTGCTCAGACAGTGAGTCTCCAGCCCTGCTTATCTTTCTGTCCTCTACAGCAGACCCCCGCTGAGACAGAGAACCAGAGTTTATTACAGTCTCCAATAATCTGCAACCCCAGAGGAACTTAAATTCCTACTACATGGCCTAAAAAACGACGAATGTCCCTTTCGATACCAAGCCTCCGCGGTGACGTGGCCTGAATTTCATGTCACAAAAAAATGAAAAGACAGTAGACAGTAACAGTATCTTGTTGTACTGGTGATGTCATTTGACATACTTGTACCCTGTGGGCATACAGTATCTTGTGTTACCTGAGATTTCAGATTCAGATTCTGAGAAACTTTATTGTAAAAAGTGATGTGAATCTGACTTTTTTTGTTCCAAGCACGCAAACAAGAAATTTTCATTAAACTGAAACTAACAATTTTGTAATACATGTTTTAAGGACACTCGGGTTGCTGATTTTCACAGCACATTGTCACTCATTTAGCCATTCACACTCACACACCGATGGCCAATAGCTCTGCAATTGGGAGCAATTTGGGGTTTAGCGTCTTGCTCAAGGCCAAGTGGACAGGAGGAGGTAAGGATCAAACAATCAACCCTACGATTAATTGCGAGCCACTCTACAACCTGAGCCACAGCTGCCCGCCAACCCAAAGTGGAGTGATCAACAGAAAAACTGTAAATGGGCCCGAGTTAGCTTGGAAGGTGAATTTTCATCTGTTGTCCCTGGCCAGATGTTAAAATTGGCTTTCTTTTAGTCAAAGACCAAGGAGCTAAACTGCACTTTAAATTCCCTCAAACATCAGGTCATTTAAATAAACACACAAATGCACATAGGTGGCAGTCTCTCATCATCCTTGTGTGTGAAAGTGGCAGCAAAAACAGTTTAACAGAATTAAAATTTGGACACAGATTTCCACCAGTGGATCATTTCTGTTGCTATACCTACAACCTTTGCTCTCCGCACTGAGGGCTGCCAGTGGTTGACTTTGTTTGTTTGCTTGCACGTGTGCTCTCAAAGCAGACATCTGTGACATATATTAGCGCTCTGAACATAATTGAAATGGGCCCCGGGGCCATGGCATCATGTTCTGAAATCAGAAACGACCCCATAAGACGAGAGCCCGCCCAGGGGGTTCTCGCAAAGGAGGCCGGCCTCGCAGGGAGAGAGCCAGGTGATTTATAGGAAGGTGGAGGAACATGAGGAGAGGAGTGGGGGGGGGGGGGGTCTGAGGTCTGACATTTATCCATATGGGAATGTAGGAGGGGGGGACTTCGAATCAAGTAATCATAGGTTACCTCCACTGCTACCTTGGAGGTGCAATTCCATCCCCTCAGCAGAGACACACAAAGCACAGTGGGGGTATCAGGTGGCCCAGTCTGCCTTCCCCTGGTGAAAGCAAAAGCCTGGCTGACACCAGCCGAACCAGCTAGACCAGAGGAGGGCACACACACATTCATTCAGGATACAAAAATCACATACACTCATCCAACACAGCAGCTCCAGTCTCAGATCCATTAATGAAACTTTCACCCTTGTCCTCCTCCTGAAGCCCCTGAATAGCTTCGACAGTCACCAGAGTGGAAGGTGAATATGCCAAAACAATCAAACCTTGCCAGGAGTAAAGACAAAGGAGTCCCGTTTCATACACGTTGAGCCACGGCCACATCCTCCAAAACAACCTTTCCCTGTTGGAGAAAAGTATAGTCGCCTGCAGAGTGGATTCTGTACCAAAAACAACTCGTGGCAAGCAATAAATCTGTCTGTAGGCTGAGTTATTCAGTAATATCAACATTGCAACACCATTAATACCAACACAATTACTCTGAGGACACTTAATCAAATGTGGTGTTGGAGCTATTTTGCAAGACAAAGTCATAAATTAACATTGTAATGCTTGCTGGGTACGCAAAATCACGCCTGCAGGTTCTGTGAAAAGGCCACTAGTGTGAGTGTGTGTTAGTACACGATGAGGAGGGCAATGTCAGGGGACTAATCAGTCCGATGGGGGAATACAGGCAGCAGGGAAGGGCACAAAGGCCGGCAACAACTTGAACCACAGAGCAGGGCAGCAAAGCAAACACAAGGCCAAACTCCCCTCCTCCCCTTTTTAACCTGCTTTCTCGTTGCCTTTTTCTGTTTCTCTAAGTGCTAGTGTACTCTGGTCTTACATCTGCGATTTTCTGCTTTTAACTTCTTCTGTTCTCCTTCTAATTACCACTAGTGCTGAAATGATTAGTGAATTACCCGATTAGACGATCAAAAGAAAGTTTATCGCCAACAATATCTTCAACAAGTTGTTTTGCAGAGGTGGCAAGGCAGAGATCCGACAGATCCTTACACACTTCATCTCTCGGGTAGCCTGACATCTCCAGACCAATTCACAAATGTGAATTAGTCTGGAACCTCTCAGCTCATTTTTGATTTCCAAGGGGCATTATCAACAGGCGCAGAACAAAATGTCTCTGGACACAATTGGATAGACCCACAATTAATCAGAGCAACGAATCGTGTGACATAGCGCTAAGCGAATCCTTTCAGAAGTACGGCAAACACATCTTTCTTGTCAAGAATTTGCTTTGTTGGTTCTTCTTTTAGAGAAAATATACCGTACTGTTCGTTCAATACTGACGTGATAGGGAATTCAGAACATTCCACGTCAGCGGCAGCCATCTTGGTTGTTCAATCAACGGCGCTCCTCTGTACAATCATCATATCAAACCCGCCCCATACTAGATAAATGGCTGTGATTGGTCGGCTGGAAATCAGTCTGAATGAGAGCCTGGTTTCCAGGCTATCTCTAGGGATTTTTAAGGTTTGAATTTTTTCTACACTCGTGCCAATTGCCAATACTATTCCTGAGATTTGGAACAGCAACAGATACCTTAATTAAAATAACCATCTTCTACCAAATCCTTTGTTTCATTAAACAAAAGACACCAAACATCTCAAATGTTATGTGATCAAGGAGCCATCCAAGAACATTTCCTAAATAAATTACAGCATAATTATGATTTAAATCAATCAAAAACTGTCTGATTTAAGCATAATGAAGTTTGATACCCATCCCCACTCATCTCTTGTGATCAATTTACTGTTATTACTAGATGGCGACCTAGACAACAGCCATACTCATTAAAATGTAGCATTTGCTCTGCTATTTTTCCCTGAAGGTTACTGTTCTATATCGAACATGCACTCAGTTTTTGACATTAACGAAGGCGCTCTTCTTTATGTCAGGTGAGGTGACCTGCCTACACTATAATACACTGCTGGAAACTCATTTAGGCCATTTATCAAGTAAAACTTTCAGCATCTCAAATGTGAGGAGTTGCTGCTTTTCTCTGTTTTATATCATTTTAAATTGAATACCTTTGGGTTTTTGGACTTTTAGTTGGACAAAACAAGCAATTTAAAGATGTAGCCTTGAGTTCTAGGAAACTGCAATGGATTTGTTATGATGTAAATAATCATGTTGTATCCCATTTCTTTTCCTTGTATTTTACAGTCATCATTCCCTTTATTTCCCTCTTCTTTGTTTTCTGCAGCAGCTAAAACCAGCCAACCCCACTCAAGGAAGGAGTTTTTTTGGACAGTTGCCCAGCTGTCAGATTCATACAGCAGCACTGTCTCAGTTCTGCAGGCGAAGGACCATCATGCAAGTTGAAAGCTTCATCCCATTCCCGTTGGATTATGGATTTATCTGGAATGATGCTTTACTGTAAGTACAAATGTGATCTAATGAGCAGTGATGCCTTCAGTGGAACAACACTAGAGGTTCTGAGTTAACCTGCGAGTCCAATCAATAGCTGATTAGTTAACGAGGAAGGTCCAGTGGGGATCACAGGAGTGGGTGAGGGGTCGTCCTGTCCCAGACGACATCATTAAACTGGAGAACACACTCTTCAACACAGCCCATTACTGCAAGGCCACTAGACTTGGCTTAGAAGGCATTTTGATCTCTCTCTCTCTCTCTCTCTCTCTCTCTCTCTCTCTCTCTCTCTCTCAGGCAGAGTAATAAATCGTAGCCCCGGGTCATCTACTGTCAGCTGGGACAGGCGGCTGGTCTTTATAATGCCATTCACTGTATTTATTAGAATTGATAGCCCTTACGACTTTATTCATTTTTCCATGAACCCATAATGTATATCTTACAATACAAGAGTCAAGAAAAACATTTCAACTCTTGACCCACTAGAATTGCATTTTTGCTTTGAACATTTTCTTCAGTCAATTAATTGTTCAAAGATATATTTATCTATGTTGGTTTTTCATGTATGGAGTTTCCCCAACCACTGGATAGCTGTGGTATGAGATCCCATCTTTAAGAGCCACTAGCCCTAAAATAATATAATTAGCGCAAGTCTGACTGTCCATGTCACATGAGGGTTTAAATGTTTTTTCAGAGGTTTTTCCACCCCGACAAAAATAAAACTCTGAGCGGAAAATGTTATGTTATATTTGGAATTCCTGGCATGATAATTGTCAAATTTAAAAGATACTGAATTGGAATGAAACACCATCTATCAGCAGCTTCAGCACCAAAAAAGGGCAATGGCCTTATAAAACCAGCATCAGTTGAGCTATATGTTGTGTGCCACAGTGGAAAATGCCAACAGCAGCAGCTCACACTCATGCACAACAGACAACGATGTGTTTAAGACATGATACAGGCCCAGAAGACTTAATTGCTTTATGACAGAACAAGTCCATAATCAAACGAGCACGGCCCGCCGCCCCAGATAAAGAGGGGAGGCGGGGGAAAACGTTGATAACTACATCTGAAAGGATGAAAGACCCAACTATAAATAGGATGTAGCTCATCCAGAGGGGCTTTTGTTTTCAACTGGATATTGAATCTTATCTGGCTGACATTTTGGAGACAGTCTCCTGGTGACATTTAGGAGTTGTCACAATTACAGCAACCTCCTTTAGAGGTCCAACCAGCCAATTACAGATAACATTTTTTTGCTATCCTGTTGGGTAAATCTTTTCATGTCATGTTAGAGGGCACAGCACCCGTGTGTATGCATGACGCTTAGCCCGGTGTGTGTGTGTGTGTGTGTGTGTGTGTGTGTGTGTGTATGTGTTTAGAAATAGCTTCCGTAGGGTCCTTGCATTCCAGCGGCTGTTCTAACATGTTGTAAATACAAGGTGTTAGAGAAAACATAGGAAAGGGGTGGTGAAAATCACTCAGACCTATTACAAGTGCTGCTGGGGGGTGGGGGGGTGGCAGGATGTAGGTTATCATAGATAAACATCCCAGTTCACCTGCAATCGCAGCCGAGAGCAGCGTGCCTGGTTTTCTTTTTTTAAATCTGAATGGAAAAATAAAGGCTGCATCCGCCAACATCGATGTCAATGGATCATTTGCACAACAGAGACAAGTGAAAAGTGCATTTTTAAGTAACTGTACTGAACTTTCTACCAGCTTAGAACCCATGCAAGAGCACAAAGTCCTTACATATTCTCTTTCATAGATTTCATGTCTCATTCTCAACTTCTAGGCATCTAAGACAAGACACATTTTAAAACAGCAGTCTAACTGATTTAAGATGTTGGGTTTTATTCCCACATCAGCCAGGACTGACTGAGGTGGAGATCTGACAGGGCATCAGGTATATGCATACACAACTCATATTATAGAAGGTACATAAAGCCTAACCTGCATGTAACACCAAAAAGCACCATAAACATATAATCCGCAGAATCCACAATTCAGTGCGCTACATTGAATAACGCCTCCAACCGCACGTATAGCTGGCATACAGGATACGTAGGGTACATAGTGCAAGTAAAGCTCAAAGACTACGCAACATAAGAAGTACCAAAAGTGAAATTATAAAATTAAAAGCAACATTTTCACGAGTTAAATCAAGAAAATACGACGAACTGCTGCAGATCTGAGAACTTGGGCCATCGCTTCAACATTAGCATGTTGTCAAACAAGATTTCAAAAAGGAATGAACACTCAGACACATTTTCCACTACAGTTTCTATTTTAAACACCTAAATTGCGCTCTTTAATAAGGGGGAAACTTGGCTGCTAAGTTTAGATGTCTGAATGTGCGAGTCAAACCAATTCATGGAGCTGATAAGGAGGGAATTTAAAAAAAAAATTTAAAAAAAATCCTACTAACAAACACCGGCGGTGCAAAAATACCTCCATTCACCTCTTCCAAAACACGCTCACGTGCAGTTTAAACTCCACTTTGCAGCGTTTTTAAAAGGACATTTTCTTACCTGGACTCTGGCTGAGCAGCAAAGTTATCAGGGAGCCCCACAGCACCGCGGCCAGCTGCATCTTGTACCCCGCTTTTCTCTCGCTTCTCCGGGCTTCCCTTTCTCTTTTCCCTCTTCTTCTTCTTCTTCTCACAGTTAAATGTCAACGGGCTTAAGTTGCAAGAAGACGCTCCGGCTTTCACGCTAACCTAATACCATGACTGACTTATTAGCCCCTTTTCTCTCCCCGACCTCCTCCGCCTCCTCTTGTGTGTGATAACGCGACAAAACCGGGATTAAAAAGTTAACTCTGAGGGGTACAGCTCGGCTACGGTCTCCAACATGTTGTGCTCCAGTTCCCTACACTGTGGCTACCAAAAGGAGCTGTGGGCTGTACCAAACGCAAGCTGAGGGGGAGCTAGCTGTGTCTACCGCGGTATTTTTAAGCAAACATGGACGTAAATGAGTGACATTGACAAATCATTATCACGGTACATGTAGTATAATACAAAACAAACACTAAATCTCCCAAATTTGTTGTGTTTTACGTTGTATTTTTCCTCTCCCCTCTCCTGACTCCCCTCTCGCAGGAAATCGGCTCGTCCAGAATCTCTGCTCTCGTTGTGTCATTTCTTAAATTACAACGTTTTTTAAAAAGAGGCTGGTGGTCAGCAAATCAAAGGATAAATTCAGACAACATCTGGAGGCATGAGTAAACTGTTTGTGCCTCTCTTCATAGCGTGGAAAAACTTCTTTCCCCCCTCTCATTCTGCTTTTCTTTCTTAGACAATGTGGGTTAAGGACGAGAAGAAGAGGGAAAAAACCTTCTGTTGTCACTTAAATCAATGGAGGCAAATGACAGAGCAGTGGTTTCCACAGTGGGGTGTAATGACCATAAGATGAGGTCATTACACAGTCATTATTCAGTACCACAGTTTTACAAAAAGTTACTGGAGGGATAGTATGGTTATATTAAAATGTAATTAAGTCCAAAAAGGTCACTGTGGACACATAATTTTTTTCCCCAGAATTGCAAGATGTTCCAATAGAGATGATATACGTACACCACAAGTTGATACATGCAGTTTAATCCAAAAACTCACTAGAAACTCATTATTAACTATATGACACACACATTGCAAAATCCTATTGGAATATGATAGTGATTCCATCAGACATCAAACAACTATTAAGTACAATGAAGTCACTTTACGTTAAGACTAGAGACACACTAAACCTCCCATACGAACAACAGATACAATAAACTTTAAGTATAAAGTAAGCATAAGTAAGAAATTAAGTACTGTACACCATAACTTCCAATAAGAATGCTAGTATGAGGGTATGAGAGACAAAATATACATTTGGTCCCATAAAGTCACACTTCAAGGCCTTCCAGGGGTCATCAGAGCATTTTTTGATCAGTTTCATCAGATAGATAGATAGATAGATAGATAGATAGATAGATAGATAGATAGATAGATAGATAGATAGATAGATAGATAGATAGATAGATAGATAACAAACAAATGAGATAAGGACACTCAAGAATGTGTAAGACACAATAAAACAATAAATACACAATAAAAAAAGACATAAATAATAAACAGTCGACTCGAATTAAGTGCTCTATTACCTCATACCAGCAACATAAATCTGGATTTAAAGCGTAGTTCATGTTCACACTGCTGGTAAAAGAAAAATCATCTTTTCTCACTCAAAAGTCATTCAGTTCAGTTTTGTAATAACAGAAAAAAAAATCACACTGAATCTGACATTTTCATAACAGACTTGTGGCAATGCGGACTCAACAGATATACAGAGATCTGTGTGACTTTCGTGTCTTTTCAACCTGACATAGAGCATGTTTCTGCTCTTGTGCCTGAGTGTAGAGAGTGTTGGCAGAGGTAGCACGAAAAGGAGAATAGCTGTGACGGCGGTGTTCGGGTGTATAGCGACAATAGGTTGTTTTGCTGAGTCAAGCTTCAGTGCGGTTGCAATGGAGAATGTGGTTTCAATGTTAATGCAAAGTTCAGAGTCTTCAGGCTACGTCGAGGAAAGCTTACAGTAAGTCTCCAACCATGCAAACAAAAAACTCCTACGGCTACTTTTGAGCATGCAGGTCATTTCAGGAGCGTGACGTCAAGGTTGGCCACAATCGAAAACAAAAAATCTGACATCACAAATCACAGTTGAGCATTACAATCTGCAGTGTGAATGTTACCATTGTAATAATTGTCTATGTTGTTGTCTGTGGTGCTAACTGGCAACTATTGATAGTAAGAATGGGTTCGTAATGGTCTTTCTGGTATTAATACAGGATATTTCATGGTATACATGCGTCTTAAAGGTTTGCTGTGATAATAATACCATCACATTTTTTGTCCTTATAAAATGACTGAATCACCAGCACGTGCACTGCTCCACAGTCTATATATTTATGTCTCTCCTATTTCCCTGGAAAGGAGGCTTTAGACCCCACTTTCTAATTATGAGGCAGCTTTAGTTAGTATGTGAGCTCCCTCGTCTCTAAACAGGACATCATCATTCAGCACACGCCTCCCCGCCTCTCCCGTGGAGCATCCATCAGAGTATTACATTTCATCCCAATAAAAGTGGGGTGCACCATCACTTATCCGTGACTTGATACAGAGCATTTTAATGAACAATGCTTTGGACAAAGAACTGTAGTAGTCCTAAGAAAAATCATAAAGACACTGAACAATTTTTTGATTTATTATCTATTTTTTAATCTATTATACCTTTAGATCATATTCCTGCATGTACAATCGAATAATATATAGGAGGCACAAATACTTACACACAAATACTCAAATTAAGTACAGTACAAGAACACATTATAATCTTCTTTTGGGAAAACTGTAAGGATATAATCGAAAAGGGCATGCCTTAGACACCATCTAATATCCTAAGTCCCTATTATAATACGTTATGAATACTTTATGAATAAGAAATGTAAGGGGAAAATAGCTCAGTGTTACAATACATAAGATTTAGAGTTCAATTCTAAATCATACATGTATCAACCACTGGGGGCTGCAAGCACACCTTGAGCAGCTACTTGGTCAGAAATGCAACAGGAGAAGATCAAGTCCTGTATCCGTTTACAGCACAGCCAAACAAACCATTGGCTGAGAGCAGTCATAGCATCACATCATATTAGTAAAGGAGACAGTCAACAATGTCATCCAACAAGCAATTCTTAAGGATTGTTTCTTTTAATCCTAGAGACTTGAGTATGTTTAAAACAAAGTGCATTTCTTATCATCTAACACCGCCTTAAACTGCCTTTCACGCGGTTGAATTGATGGGCTGCATCCAACAATTTTCCCACAATCATGCCCACTTTATGCAGCGATTGGCCAGGTGTGCAGTGAGGCGTAAGGTGTTTGAACTACTCTCTCAAGCTCTGCTTTTCATTCTTTACTCAACTACTTCCTTCACTATTTGCATGCAACCCCATGAATGGATCTGAGGAGAGACTGTTCGAAAGGTGCACCAGTATGCCCATTTGTACAATTTGACACTACAAACACACGCAAAATACAGAGTTCTTGGGGAGAGATTGATGCAATCAGGAGGAAGCTATGACAGCAGGCTTTTCACCTTTAGTGTGGCCATTAACAACAGGTATAAACACTTTTGCCTTTAGATGTGGTGGGATGACACGACACGTTGTATGAACTAGTTTTTTTGAAGCATACAGAGGTGTTAATAAGATCATCACAATCAAGCACCACAGACATAACATAACTCTCTTTAGGAATATTATACTGGTACAGAGACCATTAAGATACACTACTAAGTAACCATAACCTCCTATGAGACTATTAAATGTGATATACCTAAATATATACTCATCAAAGCCAACACAGCCCAAACCCGATGCTTTAGGAGAATGTGGAGAATGAAAATAAAGACAGGATGAGTTTTACATACTTCCCCTCTGTGGGATACGCTGCCGGTTTGCGGTGACTGAGCTGATCCAAGATCAGGACCTGGACGGGTTGAACTCTGGGCAGCCAGCCTGGCTGCAGTCTGAGCGGATAGCAGCTGTGGCCCCTTTCAGCTCCCATCTTGTCTCTAGGTGAAGAGATGGAGACATTTAATTATAACCTGTGATTAATGTGTCCACAGTGGGCCAGGAGCCCTGTCTGCACAGCACCGAGGGCTTTCGTTCAGGTCTCAGACTTGTCTCACACACTCAAACACACACACACTGAGAATTAATTTGTATGCTCTGTTCTAATAACCTTATTGAAGAACCTTATTACGTTACGTGCCAAAAAGTCACACTACTGCTTCTCCGACTTTTGTGTTCTCTGTTTCTTTCTGAGACACCACTGGTATCTGACACCTTTTGGCCAGTTCAACATATGGCTGTCAGAATAACTGTGTGTGTGTGTGTGTTAGTAGGTGCTGGGAGAACAGCTGTGGGCTTATCACTTTAGCTTTCGCTGATAAATAAAGAAGTGTGCTGGGAGATGAGGAGGCCGCCACAGATAGAAGATCAGGCAGGTGTTGGAAGTTTATTTTTAGCTTTTTATGTGTAGTAAATGTGTGTGTGTGTGTGTGTGTGTAAAACATAGATATGACCTTCCCTCTCCACCAATTGCTTATATGAACATTCTTCTCTGAGATTAACACAGGATCTGATGAATTTCCTGAGCATCTTTCTTTCTCACACACACACACATGCCCTCTTACACATACGTACAAGTTATTGGACATTTATAGCCCTGTAGTAACTTGAAACAGGAGTCACATGTTTGCATGAAATAGACACTCAGTTATGCCAAAGTAACCCCACCAGTTTTATGGTACAGTGCCGGTGGTTTTGCATGATTTAGCCCATTAACTACAAACAGTGTTTACTCTACATTATTGCTGGACAAGGTTTTAGATTTATTCTTCGTTGGTGCATTCAAGGACACTTTGACATCTGAGTCACTTGTTAGAAAGCATTGCATTCTCGAGCTTCTGCGTATCTAAAGAGCTATTGCATTAAAAGGTAAGCAATTCTGCAGCTTATTCTCGAAACTTTAATGTGGGATATTCGTTACACACCGTAATAAAGAGAGTATTAAAAATGGTCCCAACAACATTAATGCAGTTGCTGACAATAAATAGTTAAGCAGACAAATTCAAGTCAAGTCAATTTTATTTGAATAAGTAAATAAATAATCCATGTTATTTCAAGAAACTTTATGCAACAATTTTCATTATTATTAAATCAAGTGAGCAAAAAATAGTTGGCTTGTTATGTGCAGTTAGAGTTGGATAGTATTGTATTGAATCTAATTATTATTTTTATTTATTTAACCTTTATTTAACCAGGCAAGTCATTAAGAACAAATTCTTATTTACAATGGCGGCCTGGCAAAAGGCAAAGCCTCTTGAGGGAAAGGGGGTAGAGGCTAAAAAGATATCAGCATCACAAAGAGAATGTGCCAGACAGCAATTACAGAGAATGAGAACAGAGATATTAATTGATATTTTTATTATATTAATAATTAAACCTTTAATTAGTAATTGATAATTAAATGAAGGATTATTAATCTTTTTTATTTTAATTAATATATGTCAAATGATCATGTGTAATATGAAAAGAGTCACTCTAAGTGATTAACTCACAGGGAATTAGCACCAACTCTGCAGCTCTAAGAAGGTTGTTGGCTTCTTTAGTTCATTGGTTTGACGGCACATTTACTGTATGGTTCGGTCTCAGCACTCTCCACCTCGTTTCCAGTTGCAGCAGGCAGTTAGTTTCAGCAAACAAGCTCTGATACAGCCACAGTACGCTACCTGCTCAGGACTAAACAGCAGACAACTAGCTGGTGAAAAAAGTACAACATCTGGCAATTAAAAAGCCAGATGTTTTTTTCAGGAGTTGGTGGAGACCAAAACAGAGCTAAAAGGAGAGTGAATATTGGACTTGTATTCATCAGTTGAACAGAAACTCTAGATGAATGCTAATGTTGCTCTGTGTCTGCTGGATGTGTAAATAGCCTATTGCTAACACGTGACAATTTTATAAGGTGATAATATGTCATGGCGGCATGTCTTTCAGCTTGTTGTGGAGTTCTTCTGCCCCCAAGGGGTCAAAAAATATGAATGCAGCTTCAACTTTAGCTTTAACTTCTTTTTAGCTAATTGGCTAAATTAAACAAGCTAAACCACCAGAATATTTTAATTATTACAATGCTGGCGGCAGATTTTTTTCTACTTCCTGTGTCGCTCTCTCCTCTCTCTCTGTTTCTTCTGGCCATGATGTAACCAGAGACACCCTTATTAAATTTAGCAGGGGAACCCGACCACACCACAGTCCACATGGCCAGGACTGGCTGCTGTGCCACAGTCATATCCACCACACACACACACACACACACAGCGCGTCCTGCTGTGGTGTGGTTCAGAGCCCAGCAGCCTGTTCTGTGGCCCGTCTTAACTACAGGGCTTTTCTGTGTGAGGTTTATTTTCGTGGATGCTCCGCTCTCTCCATGTTCTCGTCGTACAATGGGCTCGTTTACATGTGGCCAAAATCAAACACACACGCTGACATGGACGCAGGCTTTCGCCTCGCTTCGTTGTTGGCCTTTCGAAGCATGGAGACTCGGGTTTTGACCACAGGCTTGTCCTCGGTCGCAATGAGAAGGGCCTTTATTCTCACAAGCTGCTGTTATTTTGGAGCCAATCATAACTCGTCCTTTTTGTATCTTAAATGAGAATACTGGTATTATTTAGAGCTTACAGTCTATTTACTTCTCTCTTGCATTTCATATGTAATCAGATTTTATGATGCTTGTTTTTTTTTATCCCAACTTTTCCATGTCATACCTATAGTATTTTTAACTGAACAGCTGTCTTGGTCAACAAAGATGCCCTAAACAAGAACTCCTGTAATGCTTCCAGGGATTTTTGACTCTATGGTTCTCTTTGTTTCCTAAATGGGCAGATGTCAATGGAACACAGTCCAAGTTCACCACAAGTTTAACTCTTATGCAAAAGCTACATGCAAATTTACTTTACGTGCAACTGACATGCAAATTCCGCAAGCTAAACCACTGCTTGATTGGGTAATTTGAGTGACACGGTAGACCCCAAATTATGTCGTCTCCTGATAACAGTCGTTGGTTTATTTTAACCATTAAGTTGGGTAAGATCTTTCATGAATCTTACCCAAGTAGTTTTAGTTGTCCACACTTAATCTAATCTCATTTTTGAAATCGTCATATGGGTAATTTTGGAAAGCACTGACAAATGATTTTGTTGTTTAGATATGAGGACTTGCTGTCATACTGAACAAGAAAGAGAAAGAAGGGCAATAAAAGGCTTGCTCTGAAGTCTGATATCTCCAACTCCTACTGTGGGCAGATACAAGCATACAAGCAAGTTAAACCTGGATCACTGACAATAACTCCCTCTGACAAAGCATCACTTTCACCTGTTAAAACATTCAGTCTCTCTTACTTGGGCTTTGTTGGTTTTCACAACATTAAATACGTTTTACTGGAATTAGATTTCCGTTGACATCTTTCAACGTAAGTGATCCACATTAACATCAACAGCAGCCACAAGAGAGATTTAGACATGAATATACATAATCAGCACCTACACAAGCAAACACACACTTGTTCCTGCAGGTGTACATAATTTGAATGAATCTGCGCATTCACATGCAGGTAAACACACGCACATTCCTCCCCTAGCACAAAGTACACACACTGCAAAACCCACCTATACAGACTCACGCACCTGGCCTGTTGGCATCAGGTCTTAAAACCTCATTAGAAAGCCATCAGATCTTCAATGACTCACAGTGCCGGAGGCGCCGCTGCTACCAAAGAGGCCCCAGTGCTGAGGCCCCCTACCCAGAGGGAGCACGCCAAGGCCTGGGTTGAGGAGAGGTGAAGCTGGGGAGGCTCTGGAGGCTCTGGATGGGGCAGGGCCAGGCTTTCTGTTAAAGCCATTGAAATGGAAAGAGAGGCCAAGAGCTTTGATATGGCTTTGTGGGCCGAATTATCTCTGAGGGTGAGATTAAGATTTTAAAGTAGGATAAATTGCTGCTAATCATTCTATGCCTTCACAAAGTGTCATGCTGCACGCATACATGTATCTCATGCACAGACACAGCGCTGTATCTGAAATGATGAATCCTCAGTGGTCCTGTGGGGAAACTGGATACCAATCAGAAATTAAGTTCAAATGTACCAGAGAAGGTTTATAATTTGTATGATATGTGATCTCAGTACAAGCATTTGAGGTACACAGTTAAAACTGGACTAAACTTGGTTGAATAGTGAAAGTTTTTAAAATGTTAACCATTGTTTCAACAGCTATATATGACTATATTTCCTTACAAGGCAGATCCTAAGGCCAAGTTGAAATACTGTCACCTAGACATGTAAAAAACTTAACCCAGTTTTAATCTAGACATATACTGTAGAAGTCTTCTGACCTGCAAATCACAGATGAGAATCAATGAAAAAAATGACAGGGGAGTGCAGCAACAGTAACAGCAGCAAAGCTCAATGAGACAATGAAAATCAAAAAATATGTAGCATTAAAAATGAACATTATTACATTAATATTGTATGTGTATACAGTGTAAGAAATTGAAGAAAATATTAGAATATGGATACATACAAGAGAAATCTTTGGAATCTGGAAAATCTTTGGGGGCCAGAGAAGCTCAGTTTATTTACTGTTTGTAGTGTTAGTTTTTTTTTTTGACCTATCACACAAACTGTTGAGACATATGTGACTTCTGGGTCTCCGTATGATGAGATTTAACAATGAAAGAGAATTTGAAGACGGGGTTTTCCTCTAACTGTTGCATTGAAACTATTTTTTTGTGTGAATTAGCTCTATTCAGAACACAAAGAGTAATCTCTGCTACAACAGTGTTTTTCATAATGGCTTGTGGTTTGGGGCAATAAGATAATAAGGCATTGTGTTTGCTATTGGAACGGGTATTTGGTTAATGTAGAGCAGCCTGTTTGTTCGCTGCTGGCTGGATGGCCTGTGGAGGGCTGCAGTACAAATCCAGCTCTGGCTGAATGCGTCACAGCCCAGACCACAAGGAATGGGACCAAATATTGACATCCAGCTCTGAAAGCCAGGGCTGCTATAAAGCTCACATGTTTACCGTGATTTAGTGTTCTTGCATCCACTGGGCTCCACCCAGGGGAGCAGCTTGTCCTGCCCACCCAGTAGCCTCAGCTGCGTTTCAGCGTGGATCACATTCATCCCCTCAGCACTGCAGCATTACATCAAACCTGCCACATATCCACTTCACAACAAGGATGTTGAAAACTGAGCCAATAGTGTTACAGTGTTACAGTTTGTCTATAATCACAAAAAATCCCCCTTCACACTGTACATATACTTGTCTTCAATCTGTCATGTTTGACACATTCCAGGAGGTATTTCTTGGTGACCCACGTCCCCTCATCCCGCCTCAGCAGTAACTTCAGTTAGTGATTTCCTACATTTCCCAGAACACCATTCAGCAATATCCGGAGAAGGCTTTATGATTCCATATCGACATAGTGCAACGCGTCATACTCTGAAAACCATGCCTTTTAGGCATTTTTCTGTTGTTTGCAAGCAGACCGAATTGACAAGGAGGCGCCTTCATGCAATACAAAGTCAATGGAGAGCAATTAATTGTTTTTGTGGGTGGGACTTAATTGCGCTCTGTTTCTGTTCAGCTGGGTGTTATGGTGTGGAGCGTGAAAGCAATAGTAAAAGTTCAAACAAAGAATGAATTTAATATTTTTTCAGTAAGAGTGAAGATTTAGCTGCTTTTATCACTATAGGATATGTACGCTCACACCGGTGACCGGTCACCAGTGATATACATTCCTGCCAATGGTTTCACACTGTTCCAGCTGATCCAGAGCTGGCGGTAATGCGCCAAAGAAACTCAGCAACACGCCAACAAACGCAGGGACGAAGAAGACTGCTACCAAGTTAACATGGATGTAAACAATGCAGTTTTTAAAATGTTAAACAAATCGGCTTTGCAAATGTTTTATGAGGAAGGAAATGCACCTAGCATGTTTGTTAGACCTCAAGAATACTCAACTCAGCTGCACCTTTCATACAAGCATGCAGCACAAAGTGCTTCACAGAGCAAGGATAAAACAGCACAGATAAAAAAAAAGTTCATCTTTGAATATTCATGTTCTTCTCTTTCGAGTGGCATTACTGTCATCATTTGGTAAGGAGTGGGGCTGAATGGATGGGCTGTTTAGACAAATATTGTTGGTCACTCTGCTTGATCTCAGCAGTGTGTTCTGTCTCCTCTTTGTGATAACTTACTGTATTTTGTGTTGCAGTGACACAATCCCGGTTTTGATACTGACATATCTTTCTATTTCAATTACCTGACTGCACATGTACGTATAAAATATCTGACTGAGGGTCAACCAATCGTTGCTACATTGACACCCGTTCCATCCAACTCACCATGTTATACTCATGCAGGTATCTGACAACAGAAACAAACAAATATTTCAGTGGCAGGACATGGATCATGTGATTGATCTATATTGACATATAAAATAAACTGGTTAGCTTTTTTGGTTGTGTGTAGGCCAACTATTGACTGTATATAAAGATGGACGACATGACAGCTCCACAAAAGTGAAGCCAAAACATCTCAATCACTGGTGGCTGGCTGTAGTATAGGTCATAAACCCCGCCCCCTCCATGTTAGCGGATAGGACATGGGCCAAACTGAAAAATCAAAGTACACGTCAAAGGTTTCTGTCATTTTAGATAGTTCTTATCATGCTGATGTTTGTTCAAGTGTTCATTTTTCTGCTAAGTTTGTTTTATTTGTTGCTATAAAAAGGGGGTGTCACGTCATGATTGACAACTTGTGGTGTGCTTGCGATTGGTTCAGGTGGCTGTATGGGTGGGACCTCGATACGGATCACTATTGCTCAGACTCTGGCTCCAAATGACGTCACCAGCGCAAGATGGCAGCGCCCGTATCCGGGATATTTTAGCTTCATTTTTGTACAGTGGGAGGAAGTGGAGACGTGTCGTCCATGTTTATATACAGTCTATGAGGCCAACCTCAGCACTGCACTGCATCAAATGATGCAGCCTTCTCATTCATTTCTATTAGTACTCAGAGTCATCCAGTAAAAATGTTCAACCTGGCTCATTTTTTGCGATGTCATACGTGGTAACGTACTGTGTTGGCCAATCAAACACATGAAAGCACACATTTTAGATAGATTACTTTGTAATGAGAATAATGCATTTCTGCTGTTTTATGGGAAAATGTGATGACAGAGGATGAAATGATTGTTCCTGTGATAACTTTATATAGTAGTAAAATCCTCTTTTGTAGTATTATAAACTGTTCATCTAGTAAACCTTTAAACTTATGGATCTATTACTGGACATACTGGATCGTATTTCATCTTCCCACCTGTACCTGTATAGCAACACACACCAATGCACTTCCTTTCATTTTTTAACATAGTGCCATTTTTAGTCTGAATGTGACTTTACTGTTGAAACAGTGGTTTAAATTAAATGAAAGACAACAATTCAGTTTTCAAAAATCTTAGTTTTTGCTTTCCGTACTACAGTGTCGGACTGCCATGTTTAAATGTACTGACTCTGTAGAACTGTTTCCAAAAGCTCTATTTTCTGGGGTGGTAAAACATCCACTTACTGTGGATGAAAGCCCAAAACAGAGAAAGAAAAAGACAAATGTATCCACATTAGTGTGGACATGGCCTGTCTCTCTGTTGCTAAAACTGGAGTCAAGGTCACTAAACCCTCACAGATTTTCTTTGCATTTAAAAATCAATGCCTTGTGTGTAGAGAAGTCCTCCAGTGTATGTGTGTGTGTGTCCTTCAAATCACACGCTGATTGATGTGTACTTGATTTGAACCTCTTTTTCCTTCTGTTTGAAATTCTCTGCCATCATTGATAACAAAGCTCTTGCAGAATCGCCTCCTTTCGCATTTCAACAAAATGATAGGTCAGACGCTTAACAGGGTGTAATTACATGACAGTTTCCCTCATCCACATGTTCCATCACAAACACAAAGCTGGCTGTCCGCTGTAAATGCCCAGGAGTTCACTATAAATAGGCGTCCTTTCTATCGGCCTGTCTACCACTGCCTTCTCTTTGTGCTCCTCCGAATGGAACTTGTAATTGTGTGCCGCTTCTTTTTCGAGGCAACAGCACTTTCCCTGCAACAGCTGGAGAAAGACAGTGCACACAAAGATCACACACGCATAATCAAAAACACACATAAAGCATATACCAGTATGTATGCATATATGTGTGCAGGCATGCGTGTGTACACAGAAAATCCTAATTTTCTGCTTACAAAAGCTCTGGATCCTCTGGGGCTTATATAGGCTTGTTGAGTTTTTGTCTGGCTTCTTCAGAATGTCTTGTACCCGCTTAGATTTTTTTTTTTAACCTTCAAAATAACAGATTGCGGTGCATGCAGGCTTCCATGCGAGCTTCTTTTCTTTAGACGATATGGGCAGAAGGTGGGGCTTGCAGCTGTGTCAATAGGCTACCGAGCAATCCTAAAGAAGCCTCAAAACCCTGCAAACTGCCTTTTATGTTGGCCTCCGGGCTAAAAGACGGGCCTGTTTACACTTTGCTCTTTGTAGAAAGTCTTACACCTGTGTTTGGGGGAAGGGGGCGTGTACAGCTTGGTGTGAAGGTGTGTGCGCGTACCTGTTGAGTGACGAGCAGCACCTGTTGCGTAAATGGACCTCGTGAACTTGGACAAGTCTTATCTCTGGCACAATTAACAAACTGTAAATAAGAGCTGAGAAGAGAAGAAAACTTAAGTGGTACCTTCCATCTAATACTGTTGGTCTCATTACTGAAGATTATTTTTTTGTTTTTAACCACTGCATGATATTCCACATTATATTTAATAACATTTGAACCGTTAAGTTCAAATTTTTTTCACCTGAGGGTTTGCTCACCCAAATTTCAAAACAATATATATATTTTCACCCTTTGAGAAAATGTTGATTCTTTGTCACATGCGACCTGCAATTTGCAACACTGGATGTTTCCTCTTGCTGATTTTGACATGTTTCACTGATAAAAAACAAATGCCATACTTGCTATCCATGTATGATCATATGAGAGCCCTGTAGGACTCAGTCATTAGCAATCATTAGTGAAATGTCGCACTATTTGCATTCAGGTGACGCTCAGATGGATGGGCATATAAGGAGGATAAGGATTACATCATACATGAGAATTACACTTTGGTTTAGTCGAAATTGTAACTATTTAGAACTGCATCAACAACACTTCATATTCAGTTTCAAGAATATTCATCAAGTGGTGGTTTGTGTTTCTACAATTAAAGGTGTAATAAATATGTTTTGCTTAAATGTACAAGTGGCGGGGATGACTGTAGGGAAGTTATTTTAATGACTGTCTTTAGTTATGAATGTGAACTCCTCAACCTAGACATTAATAAACATTCATTAACATTCACAACATCATCAAACGTGATAAAACATTTTAATGCTCATTTCTCCCATCCTTTTTCAAAAGGTAGTAGAAGCACTTCTATTATTTGTGTTTACTCGGTTATAACTGGGTGTCTCAAGAATGTAGAATATTGAAATGCAGACATATCGAAGGTTAAGGCCTGAAGACATAATAACCTGAAGTTTACGCTGACAGTACTCATTAGACACCAAGAGAAACAACTTAATAGCAAAAGCAAATACGTGTCCTGGCACCGGCCCCAGCCATTGTGTTGGCACAGTCCAAATCCAGCTGGCCCGGCCGCTGGCCACAGAATTCATTTCATGCTTCATCTCTTGGCCTAAAGAGCCGAGACAGAAGAGGCCGTGGTGATAATTGTGCTGCTGAATCCAGCGTGAACAAAACATATTTTTTACAAGGAGGGGGCCAGAGGGGGAGACGGGCGAACACACTGACACATCCACATCATACACACTCAAGATCACAAGTACACAAGATCTCAGGCTTTTAATCAATGGTGACTATTTGACATTTCCCTCTGTGCAATGTAATGAGAGTGTTCTTCTCATTACATTAATTTGGCAGACGCATTTACCCAAAGCAACTAACACACAGCTATTAGGGGTTCCAGTGTCTTGGACAAGGACGCTAGAACATGACATGGGAATTGAACCGTCATGGCTTACAACTCTACAACCTGAGCTATAGCCGCCTGGGTTCTCTAACAAAATTTGTATCTGATGCACACTGCATGGATGATAAGGATTAATCAACCTGTGGATCCTTACTGCACCATCTACAGTATAAGGAATAATTAAAGGGTCGTTTCACCCAAATTACACACACAAACAAACCCTATGCTCTCACTTATAGCTGCTGTGATGCAGCGGATAATGGGGATCCAAAGAAACAAACAAAACAAATCCCTAGAGGTGATTATTTTAGATGTAAGTCTTTTGGTTATTTGGACTCTTTTAAACTAGCCTGATGTTTGAAGAGTTTTTGTAAGTGATGTGTCTAGTGCACAAAATGCAAAAGGATCATGTTTTGCTCCCAGGAAACGGTTGCTGGAGGTTAACCAACAAGAAACCAATCCCTGATGAACAGCAGTGTGCTGAGCAGCGATTTTGTCACCGTGACACAACTGCAGGCAAGACTTTTCATCGTACATATCCATTACCAAGTTTTACTTGCTGTAAAACTAAGAAAAAAACTTCCTGAGCATCACACATGTTGAACCTCACATTAGGTTCAGTAAGAACATTATAAAGATATTATATTAACATTAAGCCAAGTGGAGCTCAAACCTTGTCCTCTGTTTAATAAATCCATGCAAGTGTGGCACTGAAAGTTTGACAGAAAGTGTTTCAATTCAGGTTTTTGTCTTAAGAGTGAACACGCTGGAAGTGAAATTGTCATCTGCAGTGCAAATTTTTGTTATTAAATGATCTATAATCAATATTCTTATATTAACAATGTAACAAATGACAATGTGAAAACATTGTGACGATGTGAAAGGGGTTGCTCATAGTGATGAACCTATAGAGAATTATCACCTGAATCTGCAGCTGTTCTCGGCCACAGCAGGCAGCTGTTCACTACCTGCTCAGCAAGTGGACACAGTTAGACACTAGCTGGTGAACATAGTGGAGCATTTAGCAGCTAAAGACCCAGATATTTTTCTCAGGAGTTGGTAGAGACCATTCCAAATGAATGATAATGTTGCTCCATAACTGCTGGATGTGTAAATAAGCAACTGTTTGCTAACAAATTCACCATATGTCCTTAAAAGGTGATAATATGTCAATGCTGCGTTCACAACTTGTTTCCGCTGCCCCCAAGTGGCCAAAACAAAATAAGTTATTGCAGGTTTAACCTTTTGCTTTCCTCCTAAAACACAACTGTTTGCTATTAAAATGCTATTATCACACAGTTTAGTGCATGAAATAAGAACATGATCTACACATAATTCATTTCAGATTACCTGATAAGCGATAATGAGAATTTTATGGGATGTTGCAGCTGATTACACCAATACAAACAGACACACAAACACATAAATCTGTTTGACAGTCAGACTGTCTTTGAACTTGGCAGGGACGGTTAGAGAGGTCATCTTAGGTCACCCAGGTTTGATCGCTGAAACCCTCCCTGGACCGGTCCATGTGCTCTTGAGCAAGACATGAAACTCAAAGTGCTCACTCTCTGGGTTGCAGAGTATCAGCTTAATGAAACATGAAGCTCTGTCGGCTTCTGCTGCTTCTCTGCAGACTCTGAGCTCTGTGAAATCCCTCAGAGGGATATTTAAAGTAATTACACACTGTCTGCGCTGTCTAATATTGCGACTGGGTGCTCTAAATTCCTGATAAATTCATAAACATGCACTCTGGCCCACAGCATTTGTTTGGACCGTTTGCTTTCATATGGTATTATTCAAGCCGCCGTGTGTTGAACACTTCTGACCAAAACAATTCTATTCTCAAATTATAAGCGGGGTAGGGGTCTACTGAGCTGTCTGGCACCATCGTCCTCCTAAACATGTCATTACTGTAACCACAAAGTCAGCGCAACACAAACCCCGCACACACATCCTTGGAACTACAAATCAGTGCTGCCACTATATTAAAACATGAAAAATAATTCAACAGAATCTTTATGAAACATGCCACAAATAAACCACAACACTTATCATGTCTGCAGATTGTAGTGTATCAAGCATACAGTGTGAGATATTAGGATGATGTTTTGGAATAATGACTTGTCATGTCTGCTGTGAATATTTCTCTGGCAACACCTTCTTATGGCCATTCACACAAATGGGGAACACTCGTCACACATCATAATTGCAAAACAAATCAACAGAATAACCAATAATGGAAATAAAATCAAAATTGTAAGAGCAATTTTTATGCATAATTGTTGGGAGTGAAATCTGCTATGGCTCTGTCTGTCCAAAGGTGAAATAATCTGCATACCAGCGGCTCTAAAGCTCACTAATTAACACGTTAATCCGTACAAAAAGGGAAGTGTAAAAAATGACAGATATGAGAGTGGTATTGATTTTCTCAGCTTACTTTTGGCAAGACAGTGAACAAGCTGTTTCCCAAAATGTCCAACTATTCATTTAACCAGACCTCAGGCATGGTGGCAAGATTGAGGATTTGTTGTGCAGTTTTGCTTTGCTTGTTGTAGTCTTGAGGCTCAACAGGCATTAGCTTGGGACAGACGTCAACGACCCGGCTGTACAATGTTTAATTGATTAACTATAGTCTCTAAAATGTCACAAAGTAAGGATTTCAGAAATAATATATGAGATTAGTGAGAAGAAATCTTGCAAATCCTCACCTTTGAGAGGCTGGAACCTGCAAATGTTTGGCATTTTTACGTGATAAATTCCTTAAAACAATAAATCAATTATTACATTTTCACCTAAGGATCTAGTGTTGCATTTGTAAAGTCGCGCACCTTGTTGTTGTTGGTTTGCACTGAAAATGCCATCAAGCTACCAGGTAGAGAGATCGCAAATCAATTATTTATTGAGGGGATGAAGTTAGACAGCATTGGCATTATCAACAAAAACCAATCATCATTTCTCAATAGCAGAGTAGGGAGAAGGACCTCAACCAAGGTAAATGTGACGTCTTAAGTGTTTCATGACATGGCAAAAGGTATAGAAGCACTAAATAAATGCAGTCTATTTACAACATTTTGTGGATTTCAGCTTCAAAAGACATTTCAGCAGTTGCTTTTTCCTGCTGTAGGGCAAACATCCATTCAAAATAAAGCCAATGGCATCTTTACTATATTTGGACCAATTCTTAACAATGTCTCTTGGGTGAGTGTGTGGCCTCTGAGGGGAAGAGGAGGAAGAAGAGCACAAGCTTACAGGAGCAGTTTTGCTTACAGGAGCGATAGTTTATCCTGCAGATCTTAAGGGCACCGTTCATAGATCCAAGCTTTAGAAGAGAGAGGGACACAGCGAGCTGCTCTGTGGTCTCCAATCCCCCCAGAGTCTCATTTAGCCTTATTTCTCCTCGTTACTCCCCCCGTCCCGTCCACTCCTGCTCCCCCTGCTCCCACCACCCGCCCTGACAGATTGGAGGAAATGAACGTCTGCAAATTGGCCTCAGTGGCGAGGCGAGGCGAGGGCGACTCCAAGACCACGTCGGCTCTGTTTTCAAACCAGCTAGCTTGCGGTCTCTCGCCCAGCTCCTCTGTCTCTGTCTCTTGTATTAAATTAGCATCAGAAAGCAGCCTGTTTGGACATATGGCTGATTATGGTCTTTGGGCTTTGTGTTTATACTGGACCATGTAAGAATGCCTATTAGTGGTTAATAATAATGGAGTACCACGTGAAAGGCTGAAATGTGAACTATGTTATGTCTTAAGCAGCCTCACCCTGTGTGTGTGTGTGCTTCAGACTTTACCGTCTTTATTTCAGTAATGTTCGAAGATTAAGTGTTTTAATGCACTCTGAAGTGTTTGTACAGTTTTGTAAATGATAAACAAGCATTCTGATGATCACTTTACTCCTGACCGCTCAGCAGATTACAATGTAGTTTCATCTGAGTGCTGGGAACATTTGCAATATTTCTTGTCCCTACACGAGTGCTCCTTTCATAGCTTTCATAGAATCTTGTTTCTTTGCATTTAAAGATGCAGCTAGGTTACTGTATGTATGTCACTGCTGTGTGTCTATATTTCCAAAACTTCAAAAAGATTTGCCTGAAATTTGTTGGACAGATTGCCCTCCATTTAAAGAACAGAAAACTGGACAAGTGAGAGAAGCTGCAGTATCATTAAATCGCACATTTTGTTTTACAATATTTCTTTCACAATAACACCAATTCCACTCTTCACAGAAACACAGGAGTCTCCTGGACAGTTTACTTAGGCTCATGTTATGACCATTAACTGTAAATGTTTCAGCTTTGTTTCTGACATATAAGGTTTTTTCCATTAGTTTGTTTGTCAAATGGCACTAAATACTACAAAATCTATATAGCCAAAAGTAAGTGGACACCCCTGTCCACATGCCGTGCTCACGTAGGGTGTAAAGTGTGCACGTACTGTACTTTTGTCTGTCTAGTTACATGGTACTGTGACTTTCAGGAACAAAACACTGGAATACCACAGTGTTTGGTTCAACATCTCAATTCTGTATTGGCAAAAAAGAATTTTGAACTTTTTGATTGGATATTTCTTACTGCAGTGCTCTGTGGGACTTGTAGTTCTCTCCAAATGTTGGACCTTCAAACGTTTTTGTAACTTTGACATTTTCTATAATACACCTTAGTTTTTTAATGCAGTTGGTCGTTATTTTGTACTGATGATTTAAACAGGAGAGTTTGATGTATTTCCGGATGTTGGAAATACTTGAACAGTCAGTTACCTCACATTTTCAACAGTAAAAAAAAAGGAATAATAGGACTTCAAGAACTTTGGCCGCCCTCAAACTTCCCACCCACCTCTCCTGTCTGTTGATTAGATTTTGATGATCCAGAACTGGGATTTCGACACGTTCATGCTCTTCTTTCATACTATTCCACTGTGTTCATGTGATGCATTCACCTGCTATTTTGATGTAAATGGAGAAAGGAAAGATAGGAGGATGACATGGAGTAAAACATCTGCCTGCTTGTCCGATCTTATGTAAAACACCACTGTATCACCTGAGACATCTGTTGGATACATGCAGGTTTTCAAAATTAGCCCAAAGATAAACAGATTACAGATCACTGTCACCATAAACATGTCTTCAAACTGGTGAATTACTGCCATTTCATTTGCACTTCATATGTATCCGTGTCATATCAATGTCATAAAAGGAAATACGAAACTGAGAGCATACCTGCAGGGAAGCCTCACCCTGAGATATGGAATGACAAAGTCTACAGCCACGCTATAGCAGCTCTATGAGGCTGTGTTTAGGCACATTGGTGCTTGGAGCTAAATGCTAACATTAGCATGCTAACATGCTTACAATGATTTTGCTAACATGTTGATGTTTAGAGGTATAATGTTGACCACGTTCTCCATCTTAGTTTAGAGTGTTAGTAAGCTAATATTTGCAAATTAGCACAAAACACAAAGTACAACCAAGGCTGATAGGAATGCCAATGATGTTTGGACAAAATTACAGTTTGACCTGATGATGGCCCTAGAGGAAAAATTAGGGATCACCAAAGTTTCACAATTCTTCCTGAAGTAAACATACATATTGGTACCAAATTTCAAGGCAAGCCATCCAATAGTTGTCAAGATATTTCACTAATAACAAAAAATGTCAAAGTCATTGTCAATCCAACCAATGGTTTTTGAGATTTTCAGTCTGGACCAAAGTGGTGACCAACCCACCGACAGACTGGCAGACATTGCCATCCCTACAGCCATGCAGCTAGCATGGCTAAAATGTATTGCCAGGCAGTCAGCAAATTTTGTCCTTTTGCATCTACAAAATGTTTTTTGTTCACAATAAAATGTCCTGTTTGCTTTGTTCTTTCCAAACACAAAGCGAGAATGGGAAGGCAAAAAAAAAAAAGTGCACTTTGATCATTCGTAATACTTGATTCGTTAAGCTCCGTATTCCTGAAAACAGAAACCCTGACATTAGAAATTCTCACTTTCCTCTCTTGCTCTTTTTTTCTCTCTTTCTTTCTGTCTTTCTTGTTGGTCGGGCCCCCTCTTGCCCTGTAGGAGTGGGATTAAGTTTACTGCTGCCAGTTTTTTTTCTGAAGGTGGAAACTCACAAAAGCCTCAAAAGCCCTGCAGGCTAGTTTTCTCCCACTGCTGATAGATTTCACGTTGCAAATTTTACCACAGCACACACCCACACACACACACATACTGTACACACAAATTATCACACACTCTCTCTTGCCAGCAGTCCCTTAATAGTTGATGATTGTCCCACACACAGGGGACAGCTCTGCTAGAAGCTGCACAAGACCCAAGTCTGAACCTGCCTCAACGGAGCGATTTGTTGTAAAAGAGGAACAAGCACAAAGAGAGAAAGAGATATTAAGCTGTATTCAGGATTCATAAATCCACATTGTGAGCTGTGAAGCACATCAAAGAAACAAGAAGCAATCATCCCTTGATCTGTTCAATTATGCACTTTTTTTTAATAAACTACATCAAATGGACTTTGATCTTATTCACAGCTATTATCTTTGACAGAACATTTTATTGGATGGCTGTATGTGATTTTGTATGATACATCATGACATTGGTTATTATAATGATAATGGCAATGTGTCTTAGTGAGCAACTCTGCCAGGTGCTTTGTGCTTCTTCATAAAATAATGCATGCTATAATGGAGGTTTTGTTACGTGCATGTATATCATTTAAAACAGATGGGATTTACAGATGTTCAAGCAGATATCCAACCATTTTCAAGCCAGAATCCTGTATTCCCACCATAATCTATTTTGATCAAATTGTACCTATTTCTACCCTGATACTCAGCCTTTATTATTATTTTTCTGTTGCGAGTTGTTTATTGCTATGTAGGAAGATGACATACTCACTGTTACAGTAATCCCGCCTACAAACCCCTGTTTGGTTGAGTGTTTCTCCAGCTAGCTGAAACAGCCATTAATGGGCATAACACTAGACCTGGTTCCTAATAAAGACCTAATAAAGTTCAGTCAGTCGACCACTTTAGTCCAAAGTGAAATATCCTGGCAATTATTGGATGGATTGCTATAAAGGTTTGTACAGACATTCATGGTTCCCAGAGGATGAATCCTAATGATTTTGGTGATCCTCTGACTTTTCATCCAAAGCTCCAGCAGGACTAGTCTTGTTTTGATTGTACAACTAGGAGTCAACCAGGTCAGAATTTATAAATTCTACACGAAGGCGCTGCAAGGCAACAACATATTTCTTTTGTCTGGGCAGCCTGTGTGTGTGTGTGTGTGTGTGTGTGTGTGTGTGTGTGTGTGTGTGTGTGTGTGAGAGAGAGAGAGAGAGGAGAGAGAGAGAGTGTGTGTGAGAGAGATCAAGGTGTTGGCACTTGATATCATAAGTAGGAGAAAGGCAGTGATTATGTAAACAGAAACATTCGACAAATTTCTTTATTCTTATTATAGCTGTGCAACGTAGCAGCGACCACATCCAGTACAACACTACTGCTAAAAACAGAACAGCTGCCATGTTTGAACAAGGACAGCCTTTCATTAGTTCATCTAGAAATATTCACTTCAACCAGCCCAATATTCCACCCAAACCTACATACACACCACATATACACCACGAGGGCTTCTATGTTAGAGTGGTGTTTCACATCAGCGACTCTATGTCCTTGTTGTTGTTGTTGTTTTTGTTTGTCTTTATTTGACTTGAATTAAATGATCTGAACAGGCCACATATCCTGGTGTTATTTGAGACTTTTCTTTGAGAATGTATCATTTACTTTTAATGGAACAATCAATTTCAAAATTGTCAACATGACACACATTAAAGTGAGTGACATTATTTATCAAGATCCTATTTCTACAGACACGTTGTGGGGTGTTTCCCATTCACTTCAATACCGCCCAGATCTAGGCGTTACTACACTACACCTTCAACCTGTTTGATGGAGTATTAAAGTAACTTTCATTTCAAGTCTGAAGAAAGTTGTGCAAACATGATGTTTAGGACCATGGTATGAGCAGAATAACCCACACCCCTCTACCACAGTGGACGCTATTATCCCCTGATACAAAGCTGCTGCACATTGGGGCAAATTATAAAATCTTACATATATTATTATAAGAGAAATCTCACATTGTGAGAAAAATATAATTAGGAGATTTATTTCATGATCATGAACCATTTTTCTTGTATCTTATAAGATCACTTTCTCATAATTTCCAGATGCCAGATCCCAGAGGTCATAATTATAAGGTACGGAAGTCATAATAAAAATATTTTTCTTTGGTGGATGCAATGTGCTTCTAGGTTGGGCCTCATGTTTTGAGAGTTTTGGTGGTTGATTTTCTTAGTATGAAGTGGTTTGTTGTGTTGAAATGCACCCAGCCAAGCAAGAAAGAAGTAGCTTTATAGTGAAGCAACTGATGAGAATTTGGCCCAAACTGATTAGGATGATGGAAAAGATTTTAAAATAGGGTCCACATGAAAAGTGCTGCAGTTCTGTTTAAAAAAAGAGGGGAAAAAACCCTAATATGAATGAACACCAAAACAATCACATCCCCCAACAACAGCCTCCTGCCTCACAAACATATATACACCCCCTCCTCATGTAATATGTGTGGGTTTTCAAGTCCTGCCTGCATTCAGCAGTGAGGGTGTTAATGGATGGGGAAACCCTCTTTGTGGATTATAGATGAGGGTTGGTGACCTGCTTCCGTGACTGAATCTGTGATGAGGTGATAGAAGCAGCATCAGGCTATTAAAGTCTAAATTATGCAGGAATCGCCTATGGCCACCAAGAAGTTGCGCTCATTGCACATTTTGATTGAGAAATAACACATGAAGACAAATTTCATGATGGGAATACATTTTCAGGTTAATTTTACACAACAGCGGGCTAACCAGTGGTGTATAAACCTATAAGGGTTTTGGGAAATAGGTATCCACATTGAGGAAGCCAATTTCACCCTCAGATCATTTTTATACAGTTGAATCTGATCAGTCTCTGTGTTCAGTGCATTCCAAGAGTTATTTTTTTCTGATGAAGAGTGGAAATGTATGTTCTTTTGGAACCTACTTTCCCTCAACCTGCTACTTCTACTACCACTTAGTGATTTTCCAGAGAGTCTTTTGACAATGCCAACCAAGGGGTATAAACGTGTGCTCAGGTGTTTGTGCTGGGCGAGCCCTTCACAAGACCTGAAGGCTGAATATGTGCCTTCTTTCCAAATAAGATGCACCAGCCTTACAGAGACCAAGTGGTGCTCTTTGTCAAATGTAACTTACATTTACCTGTAGCTGAATATGACTAACAACATGTTTACATTATTTACATCCTCTAGGGGCTTGTCATGGGTCAATTTCATTCATGTGACGTATTTAAAAAGTACTTATGACTGTCTGAAGGCAAATTCCTGGCAAATATGACGTGGTTGCGTGATGTTTTCTCACTGTGCAATTTGACAAGGACCACTTAAATGCACCTTTAAACACAGGACTGGCCCACAATTGAATTTGACATACTACCAGCTGTAAATTCAGGGAGAAGAAAGCTGCATTTCTAATTGGAGATTCTTTGAAATGGGACAGGCCTTGTTAAATTATGTTGATGTTTTTCTGTCTTGGAATGTGGACTTCAAGAAAAGAAACTCCTACATTGGGATGCATTCATAAAGACATTTTGATATCATCTTGTTACTTTCAGTCCTCTTAGCCTTCTGCCAGAGTGCACCGTGGACTCTATGCTGCATTCACACAATGTTGGCAGAAGGGGAAGAACAGAAATTAAGCCTTCCAACTTTTTTTTTTTTCCAGTATTTTTATGTTGTAAAGTTTTTTTTTATTTTTTATTATTATTGTTCATTTGGGGGGAGGTCCACTGTATAAGCCACTGTTGAATGTTGCTGCAAAATGTCATCTCTAGGTCAAAGCTATCATTCCAATGGACTGACTTTTTAATCTGACATTTGAGGCAAACATTCAAAAACACTGAGCATTTGCGGTAACCAAACTCAATTGTAGCTCAATTGTTTTACAGTGGATTTTCCCTTCAAGAGGCTGGTAAGGCCTTCAGCACTGTGTTGGAGTGATGAAAGATGATTACAGGTGGAAGCGCCCAGGAGCTGAGTTCCAGAGGGAGGTGGACAAAGAGAAGAAGGCATTAAAAATGTTGACAGTGGAAAAGTTAAGCATCTCTTTCTCTCCAGTATATTTGTCATCACTGTTAATGCTGCCATGTTTAGTCCAGGCATGCTGTGATCTGTTTATGATATCCCACAGCTAAAACTGTTACAGTATGTGTGATAGTAAATGTACAGTAGGTTTGTCTCTCTGTGTATGAATGCATATAATTGCCAGGTTCTTACATCAAATGCTTTTCAATCTGCACTTCATTATTGCTGCACTCCAGCGGGTGGGAAAATCAGGTGTGTTTATGTGAGTTATGTCTGTGTGTGTGTGTGAGAGAGAGTGTGTTGGTTTGTAAATGTAACCCATGGCTGTTAAGTGCTGTGAGCCTTAGGAAAACATTTCCACTTTTCCACAGCTATGACTGCTCGCACTAAATCATCACTAAATCTCCCACGCGCTCCGCCCTCAGTAGTCCATGAATTACATGCTCTCTCTCACACACACAAACACACACCAGTCTGTAAAAAACTAGAATATCACTTTGCTGCATCACTTAATCCCTATGAAGTGTTTAATTATGGAATTAATGTTTTTTACATCTCTGGAAATTTATATAATAGCAGAATGAGGGCTTAAAGGGAAAATCCACCCTTAAACACTGCATCACATGCACTGTGCATTTATCTGTCCATTTTTGATGCTGTATAATCTAACACAATGGTAAATATCAGAGTTCACAGAATGCAACTCTTGATAGCAATACATCCAGCTTGGCTGCATTTGCTGGTGGGAAGCCGGTGAGGGATAATGTCCTTGTCACAGCATTAGTGAGTCTTATGAAAGGGTGAAGCAGGCATTCTAGGTCTGGGAGTAAACAGGCTAAAGCAAATTTTCATTTTACTTTATAACAGCCAATGTTAGCTGTAGCTGTACAGATGTTAGCTGTAGCTGTTAGCCTGCTAGCAAAGTACGCAGCAATCGTGTGTGTAGACGTGCCTGTGTGTGTTTGTTTCTTAGACACATCCGACTCTGACTGACCTCAGAGCTCACCAGGAACTCCAGTTCTTGTAGTTATTTCACTACAGTTTCTCTTTGTATGTTCATTTAGTGGCGTTGAACAGCTTCAAAATAAGAGCAAATTTTTCTCTCAAGCTGAAATATTGTCAACTTGCATTCACCTCAGTTCATGCTTCCTAGAGTGAAAAACATTCTTTTTGTACTCATTTACAACTTTCCATTAACTTAGTGTGCAGTAATGCCACCTGCCAAATTTGATTTGTGTTCAGTCTAAGGGTCAGGTTATGCTTGAACAGAACTTTGTAAGACAAGTGTATAGTTGGTCCAAATGGCCACACTTGAAGGCGGAGTGAAAAGCTGGATGTCATAGAGGGGGGAGATATGATAATGATTAAATATGGTGATAATGGCACACAATTTCAGACAGTCTCTCCTGGAGGACATTCATAGTGTTGTACTCGGCTGTTCAAATGAAAAATGCCACAGATAGTTGTATAAAAATGCTAAAAAGCTAGAGAGATAATTTCAAACCCTGGCTCCTTTCTTGATGGCCAAAGGTGGTGTGAAGTGGTGGAAGTGGTGAAATGGTCAAACACAGCCCCCCGCCCCCCAATCTGACATTAGAAAGATGTGGTGGGGAGGGAGTTTCTGAAGCTATTCGACCATCCAACAAGCACTTCTGCCTTCGCCTGCCTTCAGACGGACTGTAGCCCCGGGTGAAAGAAACGCAGCCTCCTCATACATTTGAGTGGGCCCAGTCCGGCGACACAGCAGGGGCCCAATGCAGGGTTGTCCGACAAAAAACCTGGCTAAACATTTGCTGTAACACAGCTCGGAAAGGCGCTGCAGTGGCAAATTAATTTCGGGCATTACTATAATTAATTATTAGTTTGTAAAGAGAACGCTGTATTTCTACTGTTCATCTTTCGTTGTGACGATCGTGATCAAAGATAAAATGTTTACTGCTGTGACAAATTTCCAGAGTTGTAAAATTGCTGTGCAGTGTTTGGGCATCTAATAAGCCTTCAAACTCATGGATCTGTTTCTTAAATTGGACTTAAGGGATCGTATTTCATGTCTCACCGGTATCTGAGGCAACACACTCCCACCAATGTATCCCTTTCTTACCCCTTTGTTTTAATACAGAGCTATTTTCATTCCGAACGCCTGCTAAGAGGTTTGTATAGTATAATGACATACTGTTACTAAGGTCTGGTTTGTGTGTAGGTGACAGAGCATTTCTGGTTCTGTGTTTGGCTCCACATGCACTGTAGAGGGCAGATATCTGAGTCACTGCCACCTTAAAGAATATAATCTCCACTGCTAACTTTCTTTTGAAAAATGAAATCCTAAACAACCTGACAATAGTTAAAACCAACCACGCAGGAGGAGTCTCCTTTTTCATAAACAACACCTTCGAGAAAATTCCACAACTAAACTGGGATTCCTACTCTCCTCACGATGGGACGATTTCCCTCCTTTTTGAGATAGCACAGAGCCTTCAAAGTGACACCATCAGATTACTTACCTGTCACACACCACATGTACAGATACAGCAGGTTTCACATTGCCGCTAATGTGAGTTGTTCAGGTTTGGTGTTTTTCTTTTTTCGAGGATCATTTCATGGCTGTGAACTGTAACCAATCACAGCTAATAGAGTCTGTAGCTGTCAGAGATAGAGACGGCTCGAGAAACAGAGTGAGAAAAGGGGCGACGTCTGTTGGGGGAGGGGGGGGGGGGGGGGCAGACAGGAAGACAAGGAGAGAGAGGGAGGCGGCTGAGGAGATAAAATTAGAGAAAGGCAGCGGCTGAGATTGGCTCGACACAGCTGTTTGCTGTGAAATTACAAAGCCATTATTTGATGGAGGCTTAAACGTCCCGTGCCTCCTCCGCCTGCCTGTAAGCCCGTTGTGAACCCACACGCTGAGGAAACTATTTCCAGGTGTGAAATGGATCCACCGTGGCACTGCTTTAGGGATTTCAAAGGGAAGGAAAATGGAAACTTCAATTTGATGAAGACTTCAGCTCAGACAGACTTCCTCTACCTTTGCCGGGCCATGAAAGCCATTATGACCTGCTCCGACTGGGTGGATGGGGAAAAAAAATCCTGCAATATACCACAACCCCCATTATCCAATAACAGTAATATAGATATACGCCTCAATGTCAACCACCTGAACCTGGTGATAAAGACATACCTGACACCGATGATGAAGCACTACGCCAAGGATAACCAGGGTTCAGTGGGTTTATGGAAGCCCACACCTGTATTTTTAAATTAAGTCTGACAATAACGGAGGGACACAGAGGATAAAGATGTCTTTTATTAAATAATAATAGTGTTTTCCCATTCTCACATAAAATGTACTTGCCAACAAACATGCCATGACTATTTTCTGATCATGTGTTAACTGTTTTTCATCATTTGTGATCTCAAAATTCGGAGAAATCATTACACTATCACCAGACTTCAATTACTTTTTCACGCAAGTCAAATAAGTCAAAAACATAACATCAGAAGGTATTCTCATGATCGCTGACTGATTTATTTGCAATTTCAGGTAAAATGGCTATTACTAAAACATATTTTTTTAATTACAACAACAAAATACACAATGCAATGAGAAGTAATAGTAATAGCTACTAGCTATCTACCTATAAATAGTATCTTATAGGCATATTTCAAGAGAGTCACTTGAAAGTCATTAGGCTTGTGTCTGAACTCATTTTAATTATTTTGGACTTATAAACAAGACGACTAATAGTCAATTCAAAACATTACAGCTAAGAGATAAGCCCAACCTCCAATGAGTAATAAGTTTGTAAAGTTGGAGCCATATGCAGGCTTGTGTTTTAGATAGATACAGTGAACAACACTTTAGCGAATGACCGGCTGATATACCAAAGCTAACATCTTTCAGGAAAATTTTACCTCAGCTGGTATTTTTCTTCCCATGCCTACTCGACTTGCACATCAAATCAGTCGACGTGTACATATATAAAACTGGTGTTACCTGGCCTTGTCTATCAAATAAAAGTTGTGTCTCTTAGTTTCATGCAGCCCCACATGTTGACAATTGGTGGTAATGTTTTGCAATGCATAAAAAAATGCAAAAAAAGGGCTGCAAGCTGTTTGCAGGTGTGAAAAACAGTCATTTCACAGAAAAACGTCATCGCTAAAAACTGCATGCTCGGTTCAATGCAAAATATATTTTTAAGGTGCTGCTATTTGAGAGTGCAAAACAGGATGCTTAAACAAATAACCAATGAACCTGATATATTAATAACTTAATCCACCCGATTATGTTAACGCAGGCTTCCAGCGACCTTCATACAAACTGTGTCATGTCCATCAGTTTTCTTCTCAACAGTAACAGGATGTTTTATGGCGGCGGCCTGACAGCAGCTTCTGTAGGCTCAGAGCATCCATATTCATCACTGCTCGGATGTGTCCAACAGTTTGCTCTTCGTCCTCCTCACTCAGGTGGACTCACCTTGGAGGGGGCCACCACACCTCGATGCTCCGCCCCCCCCCCAAACAGTGCATGCATTAGCCTTGAATCAGGGACAGTGACTGTGGAACAGCAGGAGACAGCAAGGACAGCAAACTGACTTCCAAAGGAAACACACACAAACACAAGTGTAGTTTGTGTGTATTTAAGGTTTCTGTATGAGATCTTGAAAGCTGATAACAGCATTACTTGCCTGCTAGAAATGGTCAATAATCACAAAAAAACCTGGAAATTGCATTTAGACATTCATGGGACAGTTAAACTCCCACCAACACCCAGACTGATGAAATTATTTTAGGATTAGCAACTCTTTCAGGCATGGTGACCCCCCCCCTATGTTTGGGAAACCTTCAATTTACAGAACAAAATTACATTTCACTGCAGGTATTTTACTGTAGGTCAGGCAGTAACATCCATCATTTAATAAAAGACCAATATCAGCCTGGCACATTAGCCTAACCTTGATGTATGCTTTTTGTGCATCCCAGTTCACACAGGAAATAAATAGTACAGACATTTACAAAGGCAGAATGTTTCTGTCTGGGGAAAAACTTTACAAATCCCTTAGAAATGTGTGTGTTCAATACTTATTTTCTTCCTCAATTTACAAAACCATACTGTGTAATTATTACATTTGTTACCTTAAACTAAAAAATGTTGCCCTCAAAGTTACACCTTTGTTCCATTAAATTACTTAATTTATTCCCCTCAATTAATAGCATTAAGATATCACTTTCATCTAATTTGTCTTCTAATTTACGGGCCACTTAGCTTCAATAAAATGTAATTTTCATCTTGAAATATACAGTTTAAATAAAATTTAGATTGCAGACTGTTTACCTTTAAATATTTTTTCATGGTGTGTTGTGACAGCCCAGTTCATGGTGGCCTGTTGACAAATGACAAATGTTAAATTATACAATGGAGAGGACTTGACTGGCTAATCAGAGCAGAGATCCAACAGAAACAGAATAAAGACTAAAACATTACCATGCTGGACACTGAAACAACAAAACTGCTTTGGCATTTGCAGTTTTGGCCAGAGAACAAAATATGTTGTGCCAGTTGAAGAGTTTTTCTTCCAAAATGGATTTCGTGCCAGAAAGTGCCTTTTGAAACCCAGAAATGTCAGCACCACTCTGAAAACCCTCTGCAGACGTCTTTTAGTTATTTTTAACAAAATTGTTCTTGATTCTTCTTTAATCTCCCAACAGCCTCTTGCAGATCCATGTACGACAAGCTGCTGTATCTCTGACATTTTCAAGCTTGCACACCACACTCTGTGACATTTCATGTTTCCACTTCGACAAGGACGAGGTAAAGTCATCTGAAAGGACAGGAGGAGGGATTCTGCTTCTTCTGCTGCTCAGACAGGCATCAAAAAGCCTCGGGCCTGCTGCTCTCCTGACGGATGAAGGCTGCAGGATGTTTAGTCATATCACCGTTAGCCTCATTAAAGCTCACCCTTGGGTGCTGTAAACAGAGAGAGGACGATTAGTCTGTGTTCAGGGCACAGTTTAGCTTCAATCTCCGCTCTCAGCAGGGGAGGAGCCACTACAGAGGGATACTCATCAGCTTGTCCTCTGTAGTTTGGCCTGGATGTCAGCGTCACACTGACCACAGGTCTCCCTTTGCTCCCAAAGGTATTAAAACTAAACTCTCCCACAAAGGTGCTACTCATGACAAACCCACAGTTATCACCCAACTCTGCAGTGCGGAGCCCTTTAGCCTCTTTTAGGTTATTGTTTTAGTTTTGCTACTTGCAAGCTCTGCTCTCATAAACTATGTTTCCAGCAGCAGCAGACATCGAAAAAGCTTTGTTTAACCCACTGTACGCTACCTGCCGAGCACCAAACAACAGACAGACAAAGTTAGCAACTAACTGGTCATAGTGGGTAACGCCAAGAGACAAATATTTTTCTCAGGTGTTGGTGGAGACCAAACCGGAGGTAAAAGTGAATATTTGCATGAAAATTAACTCCAAATGAATGCTAATGTTACTCCGTGCCTGCTGCAATTCTTTGTTAACAATTTTGCCATAAAAACACTAAATCATGTTTTCAAAAAATCCTTCTGCCCGCAAGTGGTCAAAAAATCAATAAATGCAGCTTTGAAATGAATTAAAACTGCATCTCAAAACATGCTGGGCACTTAATGATGTACATTTTCACATTGTGTGGACACATTCTGAGGTGTTGCAAAGCTGCTATTCAAGTCACTAGAAATGGGGTCTAAATGGCAGATGGTCGCTGTATTCATCCAACACTTTGGTCCACAGTAAGATGTCTCAAGAACTTCTGGCCAGACTGATATTCATGGTTTCCATTGGATGAATCCTGGCCATTTTGGTGAGCCCTCTCACTTTTCCTCTGGCGCCACCCTCAGCACAAAGTTGCCACTTATTCAGAAGAAATATTACCATCAGGACTATTGCAATGAAATTTCATGAGCACATTCATCCTCCCCAGAGGATGAATCCTATTGATTCTGGATACTGCATTAAGGTTTCCTCTAGTGGAATTTTCAGGACAAAATGTCAACAAGATATCACCTAATCAAATTAAAATGATGGCAAGTCGATCCAAAAACATCCACCGGGCTGGTGTCAGTGCTGCAGTGATTGATGTACATACAAATGTTGATGGAGCAGATTGTCAGACATCCTGAGATAACGGAAATCAATTTCTTTGTCAGTTTCCATCATCTGCCTGACAAGTGAGCATACGCCTCAGATCTCCTTCCCTTTGTTCTATTAAGGGGATGTGCCAGCCTCTTTCCTATCCTCCCTATCCTTCCCACCTTCCTTTCAAAGTTAAATATAACATTTCTTTCCCCAGAGTATCTAACAAACGTGGCATATGGTTGCAATAGCAACAACATTTTTCTGAACTATAAATACAAAACATGACACTGTGACACTTTTACTTAAGTAAATGAGCTTTAAGGTGGGTAATAAAGTAATCTAAGGTCAAAAGTCCACTTTACACTTTTCAACCACATCTCGTGGTCTTCTTCAGGAAGTGGAACCGGTTCAGGTGTTGTCACGTGACCTAAGAATGGAATATCAGTCACATGATAAGAAGAAGTCTTCTCTGTGCAAAGATGGTCTTTTGCATCAGATGTGGATGGCCTCATTGACCTTTCTCTGGCCGTTCAATGACTCACGTCATCCCAATCGATGACTTACCAGGCTGAAAAGCACTGTGTCGCTGCCCTCTCTGGTTGAAAGTTTCAGATATGTTTCAGCTTTTAGCATGCTTTGCTCTGTTGCACCTGTAACCACCCCCAACAGTGATGTCACAGTGTACTGACACACCCTGGAGTACACTTCTACATCACTGCAGCAAGTAGAAAAACCATTTGAGGTCAGCAAAAGCAAGATTTTGCTGTTAAGTGTTAAGTTACTTGTCATGCTGTCACAATACTGGATCCTGATTTGGTGATAGTAACTCCTTTAATTCAAATAAGTAAATCTGCTAAGTGGAAGTTCTCCCACTCCAGTGCTGCAAAACGGACCTGACTGAATGGATTTTGGTATGTCTTTCTTTTTTTTGAGGGGAGCCAGCAAAGAACAGGTCCAGACGTGATGCATTTCCTTCAGTCCTTTTTACAATCCTATAAAAAAGTAAAACTTAAAAAACAAAAAAAGCCTTTACACTCAACCATCAAAATCACATTTGAATGTTTATATCAACATTTTTGATCACATGTACATAAATGTGGCAAAATCTAGAACAATTCAATACCTTTAACGTATTACATTTTATATTTTCTGTCTAACTCTCCATTAATCATTTAAATGTGTCTTAATTGTATTAGGTGTATTGTATTGAGTATTGGGTGTTCATGTAATTTCATTATTACTCCCCAAAAATGTAATAGCTGAACTGATGTTATCAGACAGATTCTATAGTCTGAATTAAACTTACAACTGTCACCCATTGAGAATTTGTATATTAACCACTGGGCTATATATGAAAAAGGTATGAATATATAAAATATCCTAATGTACATTTTAAAACTGTAAACGTCCCCAGTAATGTGATAGAACATAATCTCTTAAGTTTATTACATTAATAGCACTGCAGCTAATTTTAATTTCACAGCTGGTTAATTCATTACATTTAAACTGATTATGACAATTTTATCTTAAAATTATCATTACATAAAGTTATATGGTTAATAGTGCTAACAGAAGTCTTATATCAATCAGATGTGTGTTTTATTTCCACAGGCGTTGACTCCTGTGACCTCATCAGTGCGGCATGGAGAAATTGTCAGGGGACACGAGCCGGCTGGTTGTTGTCGAGTGTGATGTGACGTTGATCAGAGAGCAGGCAGCGAGAGGTGGAGGGAGGAAACTTCTTTAAGAGTCCCGTCACTTCCCCAGTTGCTGCCCTCGTGCCAAAGTCAATGTTGTCTTAACGTCCCGGACCCAATTTCAGGAGGTGAAAAAAAAGCCTATCCACGCTGAAAGGATCCGGAGGAAAAAAACGAGGTTGAAGCCCGCAGCTCAAATTAAAATATCACTTGGGTAAACAGACTGGGTTTCCTCCTGTGGTTACACACCCTCGTCACCCTTGTCACCTTTTTCTGCCTGTCACTTCTCACCCCTCTGCTTCTGACCGCCCTCATACTGCTCAGCAGCCAGCTGTGGTTGGCTGCACATGAGCTATTCACAGAGTGGATGGCCTTATTACTCTGTATGACATGGAATTAAAGCTAATTCATGAGTGCCATATACACCATATGACCTCACAAAACATAATTTATATATTTCATAACCAGTGCTATAAAGACAGTTTCGCTGCTGTCGGGTGTAACCTTGATCACAAGGTGTTTTTAACATTTTTTTTTATCATCAAGCATGGGCATAATTTCCACTGAGGATGTGTGGGAGACATGATCCCCTCACCTTTTAAAGTCTCTCTGAACATTGTTCTCTCACTGTCCAGCCACCATATACCAGATGAGAGAAGATCTTGGCTAATAAAAATGGTGTTTCTCTCTGATCTGAGTTGCCCTCAGTTACCCTGTGCGCACAGCAATTAAGCTTTACAAGCAGTAGCAAGTCATTTGCTGACTTTTTTTGCCTGCAGAATTTGCCTCTCAGGCAACATACAACCTGCCCCACCTTCTTGGTGGAGCTTGTTGGGGTCGTATGCAGCTTCTGAAGAAGACTACTCTACTCTGGGCGTAAAAACGTCCCCCAACTCCTCTGTATTTTCTGTTTTTTTATGCACATATTATTTTCCTCAAAGAATGCTAGAACTAATCATCATTCAAAGATAATGCAGTAGAAGACAGTGTTCTTTGTGGTAAAGATAGACATAAAACTATCTATTGAGTTTAAAGGTTCATCGTTGACATTGGAAATAGTACATTTTTTATAGAACATAATAACATTATTTATCGTAAAGAATCTGGTGTCCATCAAGGAAATATAGGTGATTATTGGGTGGGTGCATTATAACTCAGCAAAACAGCTTTTCTTGTATACTACCATTATTATGGAAAGCATGATAACCAATTGAATTATTATTTGCTAAATGACATAAATTTATATGAATGAAGAAAACGACATTAATATACTTGATTTCTTCATTGAAGAACCTCTGAGCTCACTCCTTGTTGCCGGATGTACTTTGGTCAGAAGGACTTTTAATGAAACAGAGAAATCGCTGTTGAGTTTTCTAATTTGATTTTTGACTCAAAACCGCAGCAAAACAGACACTTTGACTGGCCAAGAGGGTTGGAAAGATACAGTAGGATGGTATTTCTTTCACACTTAAGACATTACAAAAAAAATGAAATATTTAGCTTTTTGAATTAATGCTAAACACATGCTAGGATGTTATCAGAAAAAAATCAGTATCACTGTGCAACAGGCTCTTAGTTGACTACAGATTGATGGTTGAGCAAGGTCATCCTGAAGGGCTGGATTTTTCAGATTGTCAATATGATTTTAAGGTTTTATTACTTTTATTTACTCACATTTCATGAAACCGGTGGGTCATCGTCACAGACACCATGCCCATGTTTTTCCACACTTCATGGCTTTTTCACACAACAGCAAAAACGGTAAAACAAAGTTACTGGAAACAAAGGTTCTGCGCTGTCACATGAAGTAAAGTGAATGCAAAATTAATTTTATATGAGGGTTTTAATCTCCATACAGTCACCTCTGCACTCTGATTTGGTTGCCAGCGTTTTTGATGTCCAGCTGTATTTCAGCCTCTTGCATTGGAAATTGGAGCCATAACAAACGATGTCTTGACACCTCTGGCTGTTTCATTTAAGCTGTTTCAACATGGTGAGTATGTGTAGTGTGTGCTGTGTATGTGTGTGTTTAGCCTCAGGCTAAGCGTCTTGATTGACAGGGCGAGCAGCAGAGTCCAGTCCAGTGATCCCAGAGGTAGCAGGTCTCCACTGAGGTTTGACCCGCCTGCTTCCCCTCATCATCATCCCACTCCGCCTGCTCTGGTGCGGATTTCCCAGAGGCATCTTTTATGGTGTTTTTTTTCTAAATTGTTTTTGTGTTTGTGTGTGTGTGTGTGTGTGTTGGTTTTAGTGGCCTATTTCTACTCTTTATGTCAGTTTGTGCCTCAGGATTAAGCATTTGTTTTTGTTTTTTTAGAGAACATTATTTCAGAGAGTTTTGATATTAAGTGTTTTATTTCGCAAGTTTTGTTAGCAGCAGTGAATGTCCAGCTATGTTTACATTTTAATGCAAAAAACATTTAAAAGTTAAAAAGTCATTTTAAAGCTGTACGAATCACTTTTTGGCCACTAGGTGTCAGACAAACCTAAATATAAGTGAAAACCTAAAAATAAGTCACTATGTCACCAAGCCTCTAGCTAGAGGCTTAGTGACATAGTGACTACTCGCACGGCTGGTTGGTTACTATAGCTGGGGAGCTAACAGTAACATGCTAGAAAGCGGGGACCGCTTCTCAGTCACAATATCTCTCCATTTTCTCTGTACTGTGCCGTGTGCTACCCCTTGTCATTTAGTTCTCCAGATGGTACATCTCATTCAACAAAGAGTTATTGGAGCTAGCTTGTTCGCTTGGTCGCGAATGGGACAATAAGTTAATTCAGTTTATTCAACTATCATCGACTGATAATGAGTCATAATTGTCTGCAATAAATAAATAATAAGCTACGATAGCTTTCTTCACTTTGGACTCTACAGCACTCCGTTCCCTGGGTCAGCACTGTCAAGACAGTTTGCTATTAGTCAAAGGCACAAATTTGTGTCAAACTTCACCAAAAGTTGAACTCAGAGTGAAAGATTTGTGCAGATTTAGGGTACTTCATGCATGTGAGCGAACCCACTAATTGTGGAAATTCCATTGAAATTAATTAATTTTGCCATATTAAATGCTGGTGCGACCAAGCTTCTACAAAATGATTATGACTAACATGCAAAAAAAAAAAAAAGAAAAAATGTATTTATATCCAGAAGATATAAATACATTCGCATACATTTGGAGCTGTTTGGAGCTGATGAATGTAATGCTAATTAGCACTAGTTTGATGAGGTTAAAGAGGCTAAAAAGCTCACTAGATTCAGGTGATAATTGTCTGTGATTTCAGCACTATGAGAGTTTGTGAGTACTAAACTTTTACATGACACAAATGTAAGTGTCATGTAAGTGCTGCTGCCATTGAGACATTGAACATTGAACTTAGATTTCTGTTATGATGTAGTTTTCAAAAAGGCAGATAGCTCCATGTGCCTGGGGCTGTGGCCTAAGACTGACAAGTATTGTAACTCCGCACCCTATAGGAAACTTTAAAAACATGTTGCAAGAGGGGAGTGTATACCATGTGGGCTGGACCACAGGAAAACAATGCTCTTGCAGACATTAACATCATCTTGGTGTGACTGTCTCCTGTGAGATTATACTATACTAACAAAAGCGGTGAAGGTACAACAAGATGCTCATGTGATTTTTCAGTTGAAGCCAACAAACGCATGCACCAAGATGTTCTTGACTTTTAAAGAAAGTCAAGAACTACCTACATTTATCTGGCATTCCTCAAGTTAATATTTGGTTTAAATGAGTTGCATTAGTTGAGATTTCTGCTTTTCTTTGGTACAAAATGATCATAATATTGTACCTGCAGAGGCTGACCAAATTACTGATCAATTTCAATCCAAGATTTCTGAAACTGATAAATGACTTTCCAGTCGGTACTCTTGTGTTTAGCCCTGCATGTACTCAATCAAGTGTTCAATCAATTTAATGTACAGCATCTTTCATTCTTTCATTTTCATTCACTTTCATTCATCAACATGCTCCACAATAAATCAAATACCAGGAAGCTATAAACAATGAAAACAAGGCGGGCATTGTGAGAGCTTTCAGAAAATAGAAGGAAATAAAAAATAAATATACAATTATAAAAGCAAAAAAGAAAAATAGCATTAGTTATTAAAAGCTTTGAATTATTATTATTATATAAAATGCAATCAAAGTCAAAAGGAAAGCTACGTATGAATCGACTGTGTTAGTCGGATCAGGAAGCTTCTCCACTAATTTTTTTTATTTACTGATGGATAACAAAGAGGAGTCTTGTTTGTTGATCCTGAACTGTGAACAGAACTATGATCCTTTAGGCAATCTGATATGTTGTCTGGTAGCGAGCTACGTAAGGCCTTTGCAAAACAAGTTCCAGGATGTTAAAATGAGTGCTAGAAGAAAAAGAAAAGCCAGTGTAAGGGGGCCAAGACAGGTGTGATGTGTTCATTGTCTTTTGTCCTAGTCAGCACTCTGGCAGAGGCGTTCAGCACAAGCAGTGCTCTGTCTATTGTATTCTTTTAGTAGACCGGTGAAAACTGCATTAGTGTTCAAGATGGTAGAAAAGAAAAGCACAAGCCAGCTTTTTTTTCATCTAATAGCAAGAAATAAAAAACTCTCCACCTGCACCTTGAGACTGAAGATTTGGTAACATAATCAGAATGAAATCAAAATAACGTCACAACTGAAACAAATGCGCCAGATGTCACACGTTGAAAGCCTTATTATATACACATATTTGTTTTTATTTTAGGGTATTAAGGTCATCTTTCAGTTGTATCTCTGCTCTTGCAAGCTTACTTGTTCTATTGTAAAAATTTTGAAGACTCAGTCGTAGGAAGGTGGTCGGTGGAGGACACTGGAGACTGAGGTGTCCTACATGTGGTTAAGTTTACAAAACACTTTGGTAAAAGTAAGAAAGACCTAGATTTTGGTTAAATATTGAAGAAGTGAACACAGGCTGTTTGTCAGCAGGTCTAGAGCATATTGTTCACTAATTGCAGGGATGGTGGTTCGATCGATTTGTCCAAGACACTGAACCCCAATTACTCTCGATGGTTATGCCAGCGCCCGGCACGGTAGCTCGCTGCCATCGATGTGAGTGTGTGTTAGAATGAAAGGCACATTGTAAAGCAGGGTAAAACCGCAGCTTAAATGCAGTCTATTTACGTAGTCCATTTACGTCCTTTTTTTCTGCCACTTGGAGTTAGTGGCAAAAAGTCCAATATTCACTCCCCTTTTAGTCTCCACCAACTCCTGAGGGAAATATCTGGCTCTTTAGCTGCTAAACGCTCCACTATGTTCACCAATTATTCGCTAACTTTGTCTATCTGCTGCTAGGTGCTGAACAGGTAGCGAACAGTGGGCTTATCAGAGCTTTTTCACTGAAATCAGCTGCTTGCTGCTGCTCAAAACATTAAAGTTGCGGGCTGTAAAACCAAAACAATGAGCTAAAAGACACTAAAAAGCTCCACAGAGCTGAGAGGAACTGCAGAGTCAGGTGATAATTCTTTGTGGGTTCATCACTATGACTGACCCCTTTCACATTACACATACTCATTTGATCCATTGTTGATATAAAAATATTGATTAAAGCAGCTTTAAGCATATGTTGGCTTAAAAGTTGAGATTGAAAGTTCATTCTCAGCCTAGGAAAAAGTAGCACTTGTTGTTGTAAATTAGTAGTATAAATGTCATTTTAGCCAGACATGAGCAGCTATAGCTGGCATGTTTTTAATTAATCTGTATGTGCCAAATAATCCCTCTTCTAGACAGCCAGAAACCCGTTCTTCAGGCCACAGAAAGACATTAATTTTGGGTAAATTGGATCACCTGTTGTCTCACTTGTCTGTTTCCAAGTGGTGTCAAACCTGAAACAGATGTTCAGTTATAGTATTTCTCTGCTGCTTAGTGATGGATGGGAAATTTAATGTGGAAAAAATACAAAACAAGTGTTCTTTTTCTTTCACCTGATCGTGCCCTCAGACTGCACCAGAGAAGTTTCCACTTCTTCAGCCCCAAGGAAAGAATGTTTAGGAACACAATGAGATTTATTGTATTTCTATAACTTGTGGCCGGAGCTTGGCAAACACGCGATTTGAGCATCTGAAGCCCGACCGGAGTAAAGTGATGGATTATACTGTATACTGGCGCTCTACAATGTACAAGTGGAGCAACTCTGACCCCAAACCTTCTCGAGACTCAGCAACCATCAGTCATCAATAAGCAATCAACATGACGCATTTGTTGGAGATGTGAGCAGACACAGATGGAAATCCAACAGCGGCAGCAGCCTCTGAGTCAGTGAAGGGGGCAAAGAGAGAGTTATAGGTGCATAAATACAGGTACATTAAAGGTTCAGCTCGCCAAAATTACAAAAAAACACATGTTCTCACTTACCTTTAGAGGTATCTGTCCATGCAGATAGTTTGGTTTTTATCTCCCCTGGTTCTGAGTTATCTGACTCAGATATTTTTCTGCCACCACCACAATACAATGGAGGTGAATGTAATTTTTGATGGATATAGTCAAAGCATTGTATGCTTCTTCATTTGATTTATTGTTGCCAGTTTTTTCTGGTATTTTTTTTCCAATTTGCTTTATTTGATAGGATAGTAGAGAGAGACAAGGCAGGGGAGAGAGAGAGCTAGAGAGAGAGGGGATGACATGCAGCAAAGGGCCCAGGCTGGACTCGAACCTGAGCCGCTGTGGTAAGGACTCAGCCTTGACACGTGGTACATGTTCTGCCTGGTGAACTACCGGGGTGCAACAGCTGCCAGATTTTTTAATCATGTATTTCTATTTCTCATATCGAATCGAATCAAAATTTTATCTTCATATTTTTGTTCATATATTAGGGCCAAAACAAGTCTTTCTGGAAAGCAGGAGAGAAATCTTAAACCCCCATTTCTTCTTCTTACATCTACATACATATAGTCGGAATGACCTCAGCCACTTCCACGTCCTCAATTTTAAACAAAACTCCATCCATCCTGACTCAGTTTGTTTTTCTCTGTCCCCTCTCTCTGCTGATGCTCAGTGTGCATTTGGTTGGTATCCGCTCTCTCTCTCTCACGTACACACACACACACACACACACACTGAACTCCAGGAAGTATCATCTTCCTCCGAGCAGCGGAACAGAAATGAACGCCGGGGGTGGGGGGGTGGATCACTGGTTTACTTTCCCTGTTGGCTAATGGCAGGTTTAAAAAACGGAACTAGGGATTCAAAAGAGCAGCCTGAAAGCCAACGCCGGGATGACATCATGAACTCCAAAAACGACATGTAGCTAAAAATGGACGAAGGCCTTTGAAGAACAACAGGCTCCAGTAAAGCTGATCACCTCCCTGTCAGCTGTGATTTAAAGCTGGCTTTCTCCAATCCGATGACTCACGGTCAAATAGTAGCATGAAGAGAGGCTCCCCGTATGAAATCCTGCCAGGATTCGTCCATCTTTACAATATAGAAAAGGTGTGTAATGACCTCCAGTAACTCCAGTGCAAGCAGCTCAGCCTGACCAGGAAGTGTGATTTGGAAGCAAAAAAAGATAACAACAAAGCCTTGGGCTAAATCGCTGTAGTTGTGGAAAGGAATTTATGACATACATGTGTTAACACGAGTCTAACCAGCCTCTGTTTTGTTGAAACAGTTCATCTGTATGAATGACCTCATTGGTTACTGCCTTGTTTGTGCCTCGGGGAATGAATCTCTGATTTCTCATTGTCAGTGCGACGTGTAATAACGCCCAATGTGTTTATAGATTCAATAAAGCTTTCTCTGTTTGACTCTATTTCCTCATGTCTCAGCATTTTTGCGTCTCGAGCTCTTGAATGTCTTCATCGGTCCTGCAGCAGTATATCGGGTTGCTCTCGGGCGTGCTGGGTGGTTCCGATCAGATGGGTGGGGGGAACAACCGTGTCACCACCACCTGGGAGCTGAGAGGTGAGGTGAGGGCCAATGAGAGACAGCTGTCGCTACTCGGATCGCAACAGGCTATTGCTAACGTGATGGGAGAAACTTCTGATGCAGATTAATGACACATCAACACCCAAAACATGCACATAACACACTTGCACAGAAGGAATGGATCTGTATCATATGGCTGTGATCTCAAAATCTATTTTTATCAAAATCACACTTCCTGGATTGGAAAAAACATTGCCAGTGACTGCCTTCTAGAAAGCAATTAAGTTTCCTCTAAAACATATCTGGCAAAGCAAATTGATGGTATATAAACATTTAACAGCCACACGAACTGTAGTACACATAAGGAACTGGTTAATCTACTGTATATGTATATGGGAGAAAAGGGGAACAACTATAAAAATAAGTCTCAGGTTGTAAAAAACAAAACAAAAAAAACAACCAACCAAACAAACAAAATCAAAACATAATTTGGATCAACTTGCCTGCAACTTGGAAACTGCAGTCTCCATCTCTGAAAGACGCACTGTAAACAGAGATAAAGAGACAGGAAGCGGCAGGATAAGAGCACGATTAGATTTGTTCGGTCATAGGGGGAAAGTGACTTCGTTGGAAGATTAGATAACTCCAGTCGAACAGCAATTGAACAAGTTCCTTCTATCCCTCAATTAATTCCATCATCTCAGTTTGACAGAGGGGAAAAGTGGACATCCAATCGACTGAATACAACTCTGAAGAAGTTCTCAGTTTGAGCCAAAGCAAAAGGCCCAACCAAAAGACGCAGAGCTCTCGTGAAAACAAACAGCTGGAGCAGTTACAGGAGATAATCATCATTATCTAAGGTTATATAAAGGTTTCTGTAAAATTTTGGGTTGAGATGCAGAGAATATTCACATTAAAAACATCTCAGAAAATAATAGTGTCTCTCTGTGTGTGTTCTTTTTATAGACGTTATAAAATGATAGAAAGGGTTTTATAGGTACAATAAGCAGGGCTGTGCTGAAAAGCTGTAAACACTCTGCGGCCATGACTCAATCATCCTCCTCTCTTCTTGGGCCTGTTTCAATGAATCACTACACACATACACACACACACACACACACACACACACACACACACACGCAAAATAACACTTAAAGTAAGATCATTTATACCTCCACTCTCTGGTATTCACTCTGGTATTCACTCATCACTATAACGGCACAACATGGACTGACAGGGACTATGGTTGTGTTCTCCATTGTATTTCTGTTCTGTTGTCCACAGTGAAGGAGATTAAATATTAATTGTAGACTTTTAAGCCCCTTATAGCCTTTTCAAGGTGGGAATGTTGCGCCGTCATTCCACCTCGTGTGCGACCCACCACCGGGGAATATAAAAATCAGTTAGCAGCAGTTAGCAGCTAAGACGAAGAAGAAGCAACCGAAAATGTCTGTGATTAGGGGACACAACAAGGTCCGGGAGATCCTTACCCTCCAAACAGAGGACGAGATCAACCGCCATATAACAAATGACAAAGGGCCCACGAAGAGCAGTTGAGGAGAGAGGCGCGGGAGGTGGACATAGAGGCACATAGAGCTCTACTGTTGTCCAAAAACTATTAAAAACACATCAGTGAGCCACACTGCTGAACTGGGTGACACTTCATTACAGTTAACACACACACACTGTAGTTTATTTCGAGTCAGTCCCACACAAAGTGTCCTGCTGCTGTAAATACTTGCTAGCTCACCAAATCTGAAGCTAAAAACAATCCTCAACAAATGCACTTTTGACTCCTGTGTTCTAGGAAATTGTTTAGTCTTTTTTAAAGAAAAAATAAAATCTTTAAAGATTTAAGTCTTTAGTAAGAACAAATGGACTGGTGAGTGCCACAGACAGACTGGGGAGGTTGGAAGGTATTGAGAGACAGACTTACACATTTTGTTGACAAAAAGAAAAATATGGAATATTGCCTGCCTTATCCTTTAAAGCCTTGATATACTCCAAAACTGACACGGTTGTGTTGATACTACATTGGGTGTCTGAGTATGCAGACATGTTTGCATGTGCACTCTCTGTGGTCATAAATAGTGGGCTTGCAACTGGACCCTTGTGGCTATGTTGACAAGAACAGGATAATTTGCACTTAAGGTGTGAATATGAATCAAATCCGTATTAGAGTTTGGATGTTAACAAAGGGCAGACACAATCATAGGAAGAAGATGACACATTTTGTAGTGCAACATGATGGGAAAATGTCCGCCATGACAGACAGACAAATCAGGTCTCAACCAAACTGCACCAGAGTTTTTTTGCAAGCAAACCAAGACCTTTTCAAGTGTGAACTAAAGAACTAGACTGGTGATCTCATCAAACTAAATGGATCAGAGTAAACTGAGAAATCCAAAAACATGCAAGGAACCTCAGAGTTCAGGAGTTAAAATGTTTGTGCTTTATAAATGGCCACAAGTGGGGTTTGTTACTTGTCATTCCCCATCTCTCTCACCCCACACTTCCTGTCATCTCTCTACTGTCAGCTTTCTAAGAAAATGCCACCAAAGAATCAAATAAATAAATAAATGGCCAAGAATAAATGGCAAATTTGTTGTGTTTTTTTAAAATAAATAAATGGCAAGTAAGGCTATCCAAACCAAAAATGAATCACTTGTTCCTTGGCTCATGGAATGACTTTCCACCTAATTTAATTGAAATAATATTTGGGATAGTCTGCTAACCAACAGACAATCATCCCAATTTCCATGTTTTGTAATCATGCGATTGTAATTTAATTCCAGATGGTCTTTCGCCCCCTCTAACGTTCTATAGGAAGAAAAACAAACCTTGAAACCCGAGGAAAGCTGGCAGCCAAGCTAGAGATCTGCTCAGTGTTTCAGCCAGCTGCAGATCAATATTTTTACTGTAATTCCATCAACCGTCATTACAGCTACAGCTCCTCGGGCGGATGGTGTTTGTGAGGACAGAAGGACGGAGAAATAGGAGAGCGACAAAGATTAGTTGCAGAGCAGTTCAAGAGAATTTACAGACAAGCTGGGAGATGGAAAGAAAACGAACAAAAGGGCAGAGTTGAGAAAAAGTAGAGAGCTGGCTTTTTTTTGGGTCCAAACTGGAGTGGAAAAGTTAGTTTATTGAATTTTGTACTTGCTCTGTTTAATTTCACACAGTTCAATTACAAGCCAGGCAGGACTTGTAAACAGCAGTTACATGGACTAACAGGTAGCTTGTTTATTGGATAGAGTTTTGATGACCTTTTACCTTGTGAGCTTACTGATTCTGGCTACAGGAAAAGGCCTCCAGACTTCATTTTGTTTAGCTCGGTTTTCCGTACGTCAACATCTAACTTTAGAGAAAATTGTACCAACTTAACTGCTGAGATCTGTGGATGTTGGGACATGAGTCGCAGGTCAAAAGAAATTTTGATGTCTGGGTAAGACATTATTATTGTTTCAACAGCATCAAATGACTGTATTTCAATGTGAACCAGGTCCAAACTGCACATTGAAATATTGCTGTTTATACAATGATTATAGGTAATCTCAAATTTAGTTTGAACTTACACCTTGTCCTAACTGAATGTGACGCAAGCGAGCATCAGCGTCAAAATCAGTTCGATTGCATTGTTTTCTATTGGGATGTCCTAACTGGCAGCGAGCGACGCAGTGTAACGCAACAGAACGCAACGTTTTTAACTGAACTTATGCCGGACGCCATGTTTTTGTTTATTACTGTCACTGGCGTTGAAAGCGTTGCATCATGGACGTGGAACGGTTGATTCATGAAGTTGAAATGAGAAGTCATCTTTATGATACGTCCTCATTTAACTACAAAAACCTAGATAAAGTGCCAGCTGGCTGGAGGGAGATCGCCAGGGAGCTGGAGTAGCCTTATCAAAGTAAATGACCAGCTAATAACAACCTGCTGTTGGCTATATTGTATGTCATTTCCAGTAAAGAAACATCTAAATATCACAATATAAAACGTGTTTTCTGTTGAAAAAGTACAAATGGTGGAAGATACTAACTCACCCATCTTTTACTTGAGCTCGCTTGCTGTTAGGACACAGTGTTGGACGTCTTCTGAGGATTCCAGTATGTTACAACTGATGATCTAGCAATGTAACCATGTCCCCAGATCTCAGCAATTGGTGAGTAAAATGTAGTCATATGGTGAGCATCTGTGAGGTAACTACTAGATACATATAATCACAGAAGAGTACAATAGAAAGTTCTACTTCTTCACAGGCCTGTGAAAGACTGAGTTGGGTCGAAATGTCACAAATAAATCTCAAGTGAGCTGTCTATTGTACTCTACTACTACTATTACTATTACTACTACTATTACTCTCAGGTCTGTTATCACAACCTGGCTAGACAAACTGAACTAAAGGCTAAAACACATCAAAGATCAAATAAGCTGCCCAGAACTTGCTGGGTGTGAACTCTATGTGGGCCCGCTGCCTTCATTTTCAGCCCCTCTACGCCATAAACAGCCTCATGCATTGTTTGAATTTTATTCGGAAACTCTGCATTCCACTCGTAGAGAAATTTGACCTTCGCTGGTTTTGGCAAGAGGCTGTGCCATTGCTGAATCAGACCCTGCAGCCTGTAAAATAAAGGGAATAAAGAGGCTGGGATGGCAATGAAAACACTCACCGGTTTTTATGATCCACTCGTAACACACGCAGCGGGTCTGGTCGTTGTGATGTGGGAAGCCAGCTGAGAAACAGAGGACAGACAGAGAGACACACGGAGGGAAAGAGAGGAGTTCATCAGCAGATAAATATGTAGTGATTCATCTGGAAGTAAATGAGCTGTAACTCTACATAACACTGGTATTTGATGATCATTGTCGGTCATTGGATTGTTTTTCCTCTTGTGGGAAAATAAGAGCATTAACAATAAAAGAAAATTATTTTATCACTCAAACACTGAAGACAGTACAATGTATTTGTAAACAGCAGCATCACATGCAAAGGTTCAGTTTCAGCATCATAATTATGTAGAAAGACACGTGCTTGTCTCCTGCAATCAGAAACACATTTGTGAAGACCCTTTCAGCTCGTCTGCAAGGCCAAACATCTACTCTGCGTTTTTGTTAGCTTGTCATGATGGCAATGATAGCGTGAAAACTTGATTATACATCCAGGAGTTTGTATGTAAATGTCTTTGAGCTCCTCAGCCTTGGTGCAGAGGCAAAACTAGCAGGCAGACTTGCTCTCAGGAAGAGAACATGAAAAGATTCCATAGCAACACACGTGGAGCATCAGAATTAAGCTCAGACATCACACAACACTAGGACAGCAGTACATGGGGCACATAAAGCCCTGGTTTGTACCTCTCATGTAATCACCGTCATTATGTGGCATTTAAACGTCTACAATTACATTTGAGACTCAGAAAAGAGCCTTGGCTTATGTCAAAACCAACATCAAAGCAAACACAAGACACACAGCAGGTTGTTAATGTCATACTGTTTATTTTTGTCAGGTAATCGAGATGCTGCTTGTTCAAAACGTAGTTCATTGTAAATCAGAAAAAAAAAAAAAAGTTGATTCCAGTCATAAAACACTTAAAGCTTGGACATGGGCGGGTGTTTTTCTTAAAGCTGCATTTATCTATATTTTTATAATTATATGCTAACAAATGACTATGTGTATAATGTGAAAGGGGCCACTTGTAGTGATGAACCCACAGAGATTCATCACCCATCTTTACATTTCCACTGAGCTCTACAGAACGTTTTATCCTCTTTTAGCTCATTGTTTTGGATTTCTGGCCACGCAAAACAAAACAAAGCTCTGATACACCCTCTGTACACTCCCTGCCCAGCACCGAACAGCAGACAAAGACAAAGTTAGCAACAAGCAAGTGAAGAAAGTGTAACCCTTCTACGGTTATGCGGCTTTGTTCCGTTCTCCACCTGGCTTCATACCCCACCGGGTGTGTTTCAGAAGCGGGGCGTTCGAGCGCCCGATTTGACTTTTGACTTGTTGACTTGATTTGGCAATTTTTCCTTGATTTTTGTGATTCTCATGGGTAAGTAGGCTACACAATTAAATGGTTTCTTTATTTGTCTGGTTTAATTGTTAATTGTTTAAGTGTTTTTAGTTGTTAAAAATACATTCTTCCTCATAATTATTTCGTATATATTTCAGTGCCTGTTAGCAGCAGGAGAACACTTGCATCTCTTCTCCTCCATGAAAGACTACAGAGGTGGGGTTGACAATTTAATAAATAATACAATTTAATCTATTTATCATAACATTGGCCTGTTTACATGTTTCTATTTGTAGCACAGATTGTGCCTTTAAACTAGATACAAAATAAAGTATGTTTGAAACTAATTCCAGTGCGTAGATACTGTATATAGCATCTAATAAATCCTGTATTATAGATTATTTGTTTTTGCAATGGAAATATATTATTTTTATTTTTTGAAGGTATTGTGCAGATACACTGCCTGCGTGGAAGAGAGAGGAGAAATCTTGTGCAGGCATCGTGAGGCTAAATCAAACATAAAAGAGGCTGTCTTCATTTCTGTGTGTGTGACAATCACTTCGATTGACAGCAGCTGAGAGGCAAGTGGCCACACTCCATATCGTATTGATTTTAGCTTAGAAAGGCTGCTGTGTGCAGACGGAGGGATGGAGGGAAGAAACAGGGGAGAGATTGCTGATGGTGATGGTGATGATGATGATGATGGTGATGGTGAGTGGGGTAAGGAAACGGTGTGATTGGCTTGGGGAATGAGGGAGTGCAGCAGAGGAACAGTGCACAAGGGAGATGTTTAGTGAAATGTGTTGATGTATTTCAATCCCATAAATGCAGCAATTTCTCATAATAACTACAGGGGGAAAGAGGTGGGATTGATATTTTCAGTGGTTACATACCAGTGCTGCTGCTTTCCAGTAAGGCCACCCACAGCCTCCCACATTTGCAGTGAATTGATCAATGTTTGATTGGACTGAAATCTACTCACTCTAATCACTCAGTAATCAAAAGGAACCAAATCCAGAAGCCATAACACTTTTTTTGGTGTGTGGTATGTGTTTCTTTTCATCTTTGTTGTTTTAGGATTTTCGATCTCTGCTGCTGCCAGTTTAGAAGTCAGTATGTTAGTATTATGCAAAATTGAAATCAAGTCTTTTTAGTTTAGTTTTAGCTCATTATATGTCACATATATGTAACACAGCGTTCATGATTTTATAGATTAATATTTATGATTTTCAAATATATACAAATGTATCTGTTAATTACAAAATTAATAATATTGAAATCATGGTAAATCATAGTAAACATGGAAGTCAGAATGCTGCTAGCATGGCTCTTGTGATGCCAGTGTCACTCAGTTGGTCAGTCAGTCCACCTCTTTGTCCCAGACTAAAAAAATCTCAACAATTATTGGATGGATTGGCCCAAAATTTTATACAGACATTCATAGTTCCCAGGAGATGTATCCTATTGACTTTGGCGACCGCCTGTGTTTTCCTCCAGCATCACCATGACCGCATTTGTGAAATATCTTAACAAAACTATTGGATGGATTGTCATGAAATTTGGCACAGATATCCATGTTCCCTTCAAAATGAACTGTAATAACTTTGATGATCCTCTGACTTTTCATCTAGCAAAACCATCAGGTCAAAATTTTAATTTCTCAAATACTTTGGCTAAATACCTGCAAAACTAATGACATTGCCATCAGTCTCAGCTGTACTTTGTGTTTAGTCCTAATTTAGCTGTAGCCTATATTTGCTATTTACACCCATTACACATCATTTTGTCCCTAAAACATTTTTTTTAGAATTTGTTAGAATTTGGTATGATAAAGCAAGTTGAAACCATATTTTTTTCGTTTCACTGTAATGATGGCTTTCCAAACAGGAGTACAGAGCTCAGAGTGAGTAAGGGTTTTTGTTTTACTGGCAGAAAGTTATTGAACCTTGAAACGTTGAACTGAGCTTCATCTCAGCGTCATAACTGACCTGAAATGTACTCCTGAAAAGACCTGGAAATGTCCACTGAACCAACCTGAACATCACACGCAGTCAGCCTGCAGTTCACTGCCAACAACAAAGGAGCATTTAGTCACATCTGTGCAGATTGGAGTAGGTGTAACAAGAGATTAACCCAAACCATTAACTGAATCTAGAATCCAGACTCCTTCTCTGGAATCCTTACACAGGAGTTACACAGGATACTCCAACAATCAACCTAAGGGTGAAATAATTGCATTCCCATTTACATTAAGGCTGCTTCTCAATTTGTAACTTGGAACTTTTACCTCACTAGAAACAGCAGGTCCATCTGTCAGTCCAACACTTTGGTCCAGAGCAAGATATTTGAATGACTCCTGTCTGTAATTCAGTGAAATTTGCAGGTTCTCTCTGACGAACCAACACGTCTCTTTCTCTCACAAATACACCTTCCTTAATCACTACTGAATTCTTTCTATGAATTTATTTTCTGCACCATGGCACCTTTAAATATAGACCTATTTTCCTTTGCCTTTTTTTTGTTGCTAGTTCACCAATTTCCTTCTTGCTTTTCAAATGTTAGTTTGGCCTTGAGGCTCACTTCAACAATTTTGCTAATATCTAATTTTTCCTCAGGAACTTTTCAGATCAGTCAAGGACGCAGCCTGTGTCCTAAATCAGCGTGAGTCAGACACACTGAAAAAATAAGCAGAGTTTACAGTAAAGATGCTGCGTCCTGAAGAGTGAGAAAGTTGTTAAAGATCCGAAGATCCACTTTTTATTACTTTTCTTGTATTGACATTGGATCAAATGACTTCATATAATGGGAAAGGGGTCACTCTTAAAGAACCCACAGAGAATTGTCACCAACTCTTCATCTCAACTTCGGTTTTTAACTTCTTTTAGCTCATTGTCTGGTTTTACAGGACATTCTCTGGTTAGGTCTAAGCGCTTTTATCAACCTTGTTTCCAGCTGCAACAAGCAGCTGTTTTCAGCAAAAAAAAGCTCTGGTAAATCGCATTTACGCTACCTGCCCGGCCAGCACACCGACAAAAAAACTAGCTGGCTAAGCTAGCAGCTGAAAAGCCAGATATATTTCTCAGGAGTTGTTTGGGACCAAAACAGAGCAGAAAGTGTGGATATTGATTGAACTGTAATAATATGTCAGAAGTGTTTTGAACTTATTGCCCCAAGTGGCCAAAAAAGTTCAAATGTAATAGTTTGAATGTTTTAAAGTTTAATTAATGTGTTTCAAAAGCCCTAAGTATGTCAAAGACTCATTCATTAAATACATGAAATCCTGTTTTCTGCCTATAATAAGCGTTTTTATTGACTTTTGCAATCAGTAAGTGTCATCAGTTGTATGGAAGAACAATGCGAAGATGCTGAATTTAAGACTCAAGTTGGAGTTGAGCACTGTGGACTTGACGCTTGTCTTCCACTCCAGGTTTGGTGGCTCGTCTTCAACAACGGGGCAGAGAAGAGCCTCTGTCTCTGTCAAACTTTCTACCTCCCACATTTCCTGTTACACTTTTTTAGCTGTTACATTTTTTTTGTTCTTGTTCACCTGTTTTTTTTTTTTCTTTCTCCCCCATAACTCCCACAGCTTCTCGGCTGCATCTCCAGTAGCACAGCACTGCGACACTTCATTAGCTTCCATCATCCCAGGCAGAGATGAACCTACAGGTATATATGGAAAAAAGTGGCAATGTGTGAAAGATAGTTCCTCCTGTGTGGGGCCAGTCACGCAAAGCAAAACCACTAGTGTGCGGTCTATATTTAACTATTCCTAAACAGGCAGAAAGGATGTAATATTCCCTTTGTTTTGCTTGATTTCCTTCGCTGTGCCTGTTTTGTGCAGTTTGCTTGGATTATTAATCTCTAATGCTTTGCAGATGTGTCCTGATTGGATCTATAAGTCTAATATTGCATGCGGTTTGGCATAAATACAGTACACACTCACAGACACACTTGTGCACACAAACTGATGCAGGCTGCAACATTAAAGGAAATCATATGAGAGAGGGATGAAAGTGGCAGCGAGCGGAGCAGAGGGAGGAATGGAATGGATCGAAGGCATGCTGAAGGAAAAGAGAAGGGCATTAGAGGGAAGGAGGGAGGGGTGGGTTATCTCAGGACAATGTTTCATTATGTTGTGTGCGTCGCTATATCACAAACCCACTTATTATGTTCCGGCAATTTCTTCCTCGGCTCGTTTTCTAAGAAAACACATTTATCTGTGCATAAAGGAATCAACCCTGTTTCAACTCAAACACACAAAATCATGCTGCTGAACCAACAAGGAGGGCTGTATCCATTTTCTGCCTGTACCATGTGGTTCTTGGAAGTTAAGCTTAAAAGTACTGAGGGCAGGAGAACAGAGTGAAGGTCTTTTTCTTTGTCTGAGTTTGCTCGGCCAGTGAACTGAGAGACACATATGAGCTACATTTACTCTGGGTTTGCAGAAGCTGGGTTCTAATTTTTGTTTTGGCTCTTCCCTCTCCATTAGAGTAATTGGATCAATATTTTGGACTGCGAACGATTGTCTTCCAAAACTAGGAGCCCAACAACTGGGCCTCTTCTAAAGGAGAGTTTTCTGAAGCATTGATAATCAATAATACACCGACTTCAAGGGTGCGTGGCAAGCTGATTTCTTTGTAGAGCCAGAAACCGTGTTCATATTGACGGAAAACATAATGGCACAGTGTGTGTTAGTACGGTTTATAATTCTCTGTCGATGGAGAAGTGCCAGAACGTGTCTCCAGATGATACTGAGGATCAGAGGATTGACTGACTGCTGTTTTTATGGGAGGATCTTTTATGTGGGAACACTGCGATAGATCAATACATAACCAGTAGTCTAGAATTCACTTTATTACCATTATATGGTTTCCTGAAGTCATAGCTGTAAAGCATGTCTCCAAAAAGCAATTAATAATTCCACGATATATTTAAAAGGTTCTGTTTCATTAAAAATATATATGAGTTTGACACATTTACCGTGATGTGTGCTGTGAATAATCTCATACACTTTCATTTTCAGTTCAATTTCAGTCTAAAAGACATGGGTAGACATTACATTCCTTGTAAGGAATTTGAAATAAATAAAAGAATATTTGTGTCCATGTTTGCTAATTCTCCATATCATAACGCACAGCTACACCCAGTTACCACTTTATTAGGTACACCTAGCTAATATTTTGCCCACCACATTTATATCAATAAGGGTAGAATACATATGAGAAACACCTCTCAGTATAACGTAATACAGCTCAACAGTATCGCAAACTACAGCTTTCACGATAACCATGAAGTTGAACCTCTGTAAACTGTTTCCAGACCTGCAAACTCATAGAAAAAGGTGACAGTTCCTTGACCACCTCTCTCCCCCTCTGTGCTACACTGCAAATGTGATGAAATTGCTGATTTTCTGGCAAGTAAACATGCGTCAACACTGTGCAGGTGTGTAGGATTTAACATAGAACACAATGCCTTGAGAAACAAATTGCTCCTGTCCCGTAGCAAATGAATAGGTGCGGACAACAAAAGTAAGTTTACAGCCATGCTAGCTGCCGTGTAAGGCTGTAATGCTCAGAAACAACTAATTGTAAGATGGATAAAAGTTCAGGTCTAATGGCTGGTGGTGAAGTAAATGTAAAAATGCTAGTGGTTGTTAAGCTAACATGCTCACAATGACAATGTTAACATGCTAATGTTTAGCAGGTAATGCTTAACATGTTCACATCTTCACCGCTACATGAAAAGTCAAGGGATCCCCAAGACTGCAGATGACATCCTGTTGAGAGCATTGATGACTGTTCTAGATTCTGTGCCAGTCCACCTTGAAGATGTCAAGACATTTAAACAGGATAAGTGAAAAACTTGACCTGTTGGTGGTGCAAGAGGAAAAGTCAGGCGATCACCAAAATCATTAGGATTTATCTTCTGAGGACCATGAATTTCTCTATAAACCTTCATGGCAATTCGTCCAATAGTTGTGGAGATATTTCACGCTGGAACAAAGGCCGACGGTTGCCAAAAACTTCCATTTGATTTCCTTCTATTTCAAAATCACATTCCTTTTACTTCCTAGAATTGAATTATTTCGAAGAATCCAGATTTGTGACAGCTGAAGAATATAAAGGAAGCATGTTTGCAGCTGTGAGCAGTCTGTAATTGTGTTATGTGCCGCCTTAACATGCTGGTTCAATCAGAAATATATGAATTACAGAAGCATGAAACCATCGAAATCCCTGTGACTTTAATTTAAAACTTGAAGGATGTTTTTTATCCCTCCTTGTTCTCTCTGTTCACCTCATTTTCCTTTCTCTCTCTCTCGTCCTGTGTCTCTCCACCTCCTGTCAGCTTATGAGGACATGCAGATGACTAGTGATGAATAGTGATGAGCTTATGGGACAAATATGTGTGTATGTATGTGCGTGCACGTATAGGGTTGTTAATGCAAGACCTGCAGCCCTCCTTAGTCTCTTTAACAGCCTGACACTCCTGCATCCCTCTGGGAGGAGACATCCTGATTCTGTCAACAATGCCGACTCGAACCGACTTTACCGGAGGCTCGGCCCCGCCTCTGAGGAGATGAAGCACACTAGGGGGAGAGAAGGGTATCCAAAGACAGAGGAGGAGGAGAAAGATAAACTGATACAGAGATTTAGCAAAGGAATAAAATAAATAAAATTAGACCGAGAGGCTGGAAATATTCAGAATGTCTTCTATCCTGGTTTCATCTGTGGTTAAACACGTTCAGGGGGTTTTCCATAAGCTGCTCAGTGCTGCTGTGGTTTTCAGTAAACAGTGTCAGTGCGGCACTCCACTGATAAACAGATTTCTGTGAGGCTCTTTTAGGTCTAAACATTTCGCTTTTAGGATAACACTGCCTTATAAAGTCTTGTCTGTGGGTAGATGGGTTGAGTTACAGCTCAAGTGCAGCTGCTGGTTGTGCAGCTCTGAGTGGGGAAAGGATTACAGTAATAGCATATCATGAAATACATAAATCCACCTGGTAAAATATGCATCTACAAATATCTGTATGTGGAGTTCAGTTTATTCTGTATAGCCCAATATCAGTGTCTAAATGATCTTTACATGCGCAAACATTAACAGAAAACGCGTAAAGAAAAATAATTGAGACATTTTCTGAGATACAATTCATATGGGCTATCCATCACTTTGTGAAAACAGTAACTGGGGAAATGCAAATAAATGATAAAATAAATGAGCTGAAGTTCAAACGATGAAGATATATCATTACAAAAAAAAAAGAAGAAAATTAGGGAAAGTGAACAAAGATAATGAACAAAATGCATATAATACTATAATAATTATGAATGGAAATATTTGTAACATGTAGGCCTAACATAAACATCCAAAAATAAGCAGTTAGTTCTAATAATAATATAAAACAAATAAATAAAAGAAGAAAGTCGAGCGTTACATTTCCAAAGAAGTTTGATTTATTGAAGCATAGAGATGAAACAATTAGTTGATTGAAAGAAAATTAATCGGCAAACTATTTTGATAATCGATTAAGTGATCGATTAAGTAATTTTTCAAGCAAACACTCTCTGCTTCCAGCTTCTCATATGCCAGGATTTGCTGCTTTTCAAAAAAATAAAAAAAAAATAAATAAATAAAAAAAGCACTTTGAAGACTTCAAATTGAGTCTGGGAAAATGTGATGGGCATTTTTTTCTTTTTTTCAATTTTCTATTGTTTTATAGACGATCGATTAATCAAGAACATAATTATCAGATTAATTGAAAATGAAAATAATTGTTAGTTGCAGCCCTACTGAAGTTGAGATTTGATTTTCAACTTGTAACACTGATTCTGAATTGGACTATTTAATGCAGGGCCATGATTGGTCCAATCTGCAACAATAATTCCAGTGTGACCACTTTTTGGGGAACTAATGTAGGGAACAAAACTGCAAGGTGTTGAAGTAATGGTTGAGGGATTGTTTGAATTCATGTTAAGTCTTTGGATTCATTATTTGCAAAATTGTAAATTCCTTTTGGAACTAAAGAAGTCAGAAAATATTATTGCAATTACAGAAGAAAAACAAAAGTCTAAAAGTAGGTTTAGCAATAGGTAAAGTGGATTTATATAGTATGTCCAAGATCAGTGTAATAAGCCCAAAATCAGTTCTTTACTATCCCAGTGCTAAGCCTTTCTCTCTCTGTCTCTCTCTCTCTGTGTGAGCAATCACTTCATCATGCTCCAGGCTCTACATGCAGGACTAGTCATACTGGATTAAGCCCAAGGCTCAGATATCATTAGTATCCAGTCACAGAGAAGGTTTTTGTATCAACAGCACTCATATTACATAAGCATAGTGAAGTCTTTCCAACTGAGAGGCTCTTTGTTTTGAATCGTAAGCTCGCTTGATTATAAGTGAATCCATTAAGCCCCCCTATGGACGTGTTGATCATCAGCCTGAATCAAATGCCTCAATTAAATGGTTTAGTGTTTCTCACAGGCCCCTCGTTCCGGTGAGCAGGACAGTCGTACCTTTGTTTACCTGGTTTATTAAATTTGTATATGTATTTGGAGTCGCAGCATTGTTTAAACTGTATTTTTCTTTTGTAGTAGGATATCCGCTGCTGGAGCACAGCTGCTCCACCACTGGTTGTGTTTACACAGTGATTTACAAGCTGTACAAGACCTTGGTGAAAAACCAACACAGTTATGATAATGACATTGGGATTATCTTTTTCCAGAGCTCCAGAAAGCTGTTCCCCTAATTACAGGAATCCTCTGGTGGCTATGAAAAGTTTGTAGCTTGTTCGTTTTGGGAGGATGGTAGCTTGAATTACACAGCAGAACAATGGATTCCAATGGCGACACAATTTCACAGGGAAAAAAAGTCAAAATTTCCAGAAAACACTTGTGCAGCTTGTTGCAAACACCAAAGCTATTATATCAAAATATGGCTAAATTCACAGCTTCAGTTAGCTTTTAAAGTTTGTCCTGAACAGAGTTGCGTGGGACAAAGCTAAACAGCTGGCTACAAACAGAAACTGTGTATTTAGCCATATTTTTTGGTAAAAACATGAATGTTTGGAACATACTGAGAATACAGGCTGAGAGCAGAGAGACTTTTACATAATGTACAATTACAATACACAACAACCTTTGAATAAATAGAGTCAGTCAAAACGATGATTGTTTTTTAGCTTTGCTAGCTGGCTGGCAGCTAAGCTACTTCAGCTATTTTTAGCAACCATTTAAGTAGAAAGAATTACATATTATTACATCCCTGTATATACAAACACATGGTTACATAAAAAACGTACATAGTGCTTCTCTCTTGCTTCTGTTTGCCTTACAGTTTATCTTTGAGGAAACTCTTTAAGGCGACACCCCTCGTTTGTCACACACATTCAGGAGTTCCTCTGTGCTGCTGTCTACAACAGACTCAAACACAAATAAACAGTCTACAGTGAATTTCACTTAAGCATAGTGACTCGTTTCTGCTGGTTAGCACTGTCAGCTCGTTTTGGTTAGGTCTTGACTGCCAGCTTGTGTTTCATGCTAAAGCTCAGCATCTCCGTGCAATTTCTTAATTTCCTGGTCAGTGCCTAACATACTCTGGCCCGTAGAAATCACCACCAGTATTTCTTTTGGCACTAGTTTCTTGCCCCTGTCACAGTCATTCACAAGTTCCCCTGTACAACAGACAACTTCAAAAATAAATAGTCCATGGTGAGACTCACTGCAGCACACGGGCCTCAGTTGTTATTTTCTCTGAAGATATGTTTAAACAGGAAAAGACAGGTCACATCCATAGACCCAACTGGCATCACATCATAGTCAAAGCAATTTGTTTTTTAGATCCCATAGAGTGACAGTCAGAATTAGTTTTAGTAAGTTTTTGAGGATCAACAAAAAGTCTAAAACTTGTTACAGAGTAAATTATTGCTCTTTGTTTTTTGCGTTTTTAAACGAGGTTTTATATTTGCAAAAAGGTTCCCAGAGCCTAGAAAATATATATTATATATATATATATATATGTTTGTTTTTTATGATTGCAGGGGTAGGGAAGACACTTTTTTGGCTCATGCACTTTTCATTCAAATGAATGGGCGCCATTTTTGAGTCCGGTATCTAGTTCTTATAATACATCCATACCCTTTACATTTACAGACATTTTGACTTGTCATAGTAGAAAAAGCACAGGTGTTACTAATAACATTAATGATTCTGGTTGACTGGTATAGGTTACTGGAACCTATACAGAACAGAGCCATCGGTAAGGGTATTAGTTAGATCTTTTCTTGGGCTTTTTCTGCTATGACAAGAAAAATCTCTGCAGAAAAAAGTCTAGTGATTTGAGGCTGCTGCAGATGACCTTTTACCTGCTTCTACACCTTTCTTATCCATGTCTCTCGATAGAGTATGTCCCCAACATTGTAAGTGGCTATGGAGTGAAATCAAATCAAGTACACTGTTTAAGCACGCTTCCCTTTTGGGTATAAATAGATGAGTATGTCATATCTGTAATCTCAGAAAAATTGAAGCTGAATTACAAATCAACACTGGGCTGTAGCTAAAGGTCACGATGCTTCCATTTCTTTTCTTTTTTTAAACTAACAGATGGATTCTGATGCATAACCACTAGCTTATATGCATTTTCTCCTTCACTTTCTATAACTGGAAGATTTTCTGAGCTATTCTTTTCTCAAAAGGGGCTTCTTTATCGTATGATGATCAGCTTCATTTCTTGCTGCAGGATATACAGTAATAGCATGATGTTTGGATGTGTGGGGAGTGTAAAAATCAGTTTAAAGTGATGTGCTCAAATATGTGGGCATTTATTGGTGAAAGCCAATGAGACCACCAAAGGAAATGCCTTGTGTTCTGTTTTCTTTTACAATATGTGGTTGAATCTAAATTGCCATTTGGCTATATTGAGGGTAGGAGCTAAAAACCAGCATGTAAAGGCTGTAGTTTTACATTAGGGATACTCAGCTTGCTTTGCCTGGGGTCCACTTTTGCAAAATGACAGGAGGCCAGGGGCCAGTTAATGAACAAACATTAATGATATTTATCAGATATCTTGTGGTGCACTGAAGCTAGCATGTTTTGATGCCTGACATTAGCAACCTTGCATACAGCAATTATCATTTGACAAATTAAACAGTGGTTTGGTGTAAGGTAAAATAAAGGCAAATTCACCTGTCCATTTTTCATTTAATTGCCTGTTTTCACTGTCAACCCATCGATGTTTGCTGTCCTCACTCATCTTTGCCAAAAAGCAAATCCAGTCGCAGCAGCCCCGCGCAGGCACTTGGGAAAAGTGTACCCTCAGGAATTTCTGCTAGGCAGACAGGCCTGAAGGCAAACTTCTTCCACGGAGCCCGCGCAGGTCAGGTGTACATGAAGTTTTCGCAGAAATCCAGTGTCACCACTTGCACAGACTGCTAATAGGCTAATATGCAACTTTAACAACCAAGGGACATTATTGAACATTTACTAATTGGTAGAAACAAAACTTCCCAGTTTAAATCAATTTATTTTCATTGTGAATTAGAAAATGGCCAGCGGGCCACCCGGAACCCTATTGCGGGCCAGATTGTTGATAAGTTGAGTATCATTGTTTTACACAGACAGTCTGTTAATAATGTCACTGCAGACATTTTCAAGTCTTTGGCAACATTTCAGACCCACAGATGACTGCTCTGAGTTTACAGAGGTTAACACAATCTATGTGTAACATAGTAGTATAACAGAAGAAGAATTAATTCCATATTATACACTAATTACACAGATTGAAAACATTAACAAAGGGCATTAAGTGGCCATAACTTCCTCGCCAAGCTGTAAAATGGAAAACTGGAGAGGAAATATTTTGGCCCAACTGTAGTCTTGGACTCAAGGGTGCTTCTTGCATAACTCAGAAAACTTCTTGGTTGTCTTTGCTGTCCTCACCTACAGTGACTGTGATGATAGATGACATTGAGATGCTACCCATATATCAGCAGGAAAGAGATACGCCCACAAGGGAAGCGATGGCCTCAAACCACCAAATAGCTACTTAGTGGGTTGCCAGATATTTACGGCGGGACGAAACTTTAACTCATCTTGAGTGCTGGACATGACAGGTTGGCTCCTGCTGAAGAGGCGACCTCAGAGTCAGGATGTGGTCAAGAATTTACAATCTGAGCATTTATTGTTCTTGTGGGACAGACTGAACTCTGCCCGGACAAAAGGGTCAAACAATTGTGTAAAACAAGTGAATGCAGAATAGGGGACTAACAATGTTGTTTAGAAACATACATTTCTTTCTCTCTGTATCTTGTTTACATTTTCCTCAGTGCACTGCGATGCATTTGCAATAGTTTCTTGTGTCTACATTTGATTTCTTTGCCATATTTGATTATTTCCTTAGTGATAATGTTTTTTGACACTACTGTTTGGTACAAAATACTTGTGACATTACATGGACAATAAGGTAATAAAGGTCTCCAACAAAAAAGTTGTATCAGCCACAGAGTAGTTTTGTTTTGCCTCCGCCATGTTTCTGTCCCTCTCAGAAACTCGTTCCCGTCACTTAATGTTCCCCCCACGTGGGGCACACATGCGCAGAAAGAATCTATTTATTCCAACCAGAGAGAAACGATGGGATTAAGCGTTTACATGGTTATTAGACACTAATATTTTCCTATTGAACGGATTATCAAAGGTTTACACCACCCCTCTCAACCCGATTGAAAATTCCTTCCGATCGGGGCCGGATCGGGCCCATCTCTTCCAACTGAGGTGGTTACATGAGGCATTTTTATTCTGATTGGGCTTTTATTCCCATTAGGGTCCATGTAAACGCAGCTGACAATAACCTTCCTGTTTCATAGTATTATAAACTGTTGTGCAATGTTTTAGCATCTGATAAGCCTATTTATTTGACATTATTACTTAGCATATATTTGAATGGTTTTTGACTATTCCATATGTATACAACATTAATTCATGATATACTGTTGGTATATTATATTGAGTCAGGCTTGGATGTGCTCCCTTTCAGTTAGTTGTAGCCACAATTACAGTGTGGGTGGGACTAAGACTGTTTCTTCAGTGACACACACCGAGTCTGTATTATTCCTACGGACCTGGCAAAGAGCCAAATTGGACTTGAAACGTTGTACTTTTCTTAATTTAATAAAGAAGACATTTTAAAGGAAACACATGACATTGTTGTAAGTCTTTCGGGAGATAAATATTGTTAGCATTAGCAGTAATTGTGAAGTATCTTCTAACAAGGACAACTGAAAAAATGACAATAAAAACTGCAAGGAACACTTTCTTCATGGATTATTTCCTGGAATTGGCTTCCATTTCTTCCTGTCCATGTGACTGACAGTAGGAACGTCTGGTAATACAGCAAAATCCCAGAAATAAACTGCCTCTGTTAAGCTTATACTGATTCTATTTCTTATCTAGGAGGTGTTAATTTAAATCTATTCTCAGCCTGTAATTTGGTGTATCGTGTTTGGATTACATTATATTGTCATAAGTTCCAAATTATTTTGTCCTCACTCTGTAATTGGACTGAAATGAAAAAAACGTATGAAAGAAGGCTGAAACAGAAAGATTTGTTTACTCTGACTGATTATGTTGCTTTGTGGATGTTGCTTTTCATCCTGATCAGGAGTAAAAACAGATTTTTCTGAAACAGGGAAAAAAACATCCCTGATATCTGTAACTATGCAGACTCCGGAGAGGTGAACCTGAACTGTTGACACTTAAAAAACACCAGCATTACCCTTTAGAAAGAGTCAGTGCTTTAAGCTCAGTGATCCATGGCAAGATGTGACATGACATTCTCTCTCCCTCCCAAATAAAAGCTCCTCAGTGTTTTGTTACAGGTCAGTCCACACTTAAATAATCCACTTCCAGAGGAGATCCACCTTCTCTCTCTCTCGCCCTCCGTGTTCCTCTCAAGCGAAGAAAAACTACTAACTAAGCTCAAGAGGCTCTTTGACAGCAACCGCAGCCACTTCTTTTCAAACTGAGCGTCCTAATTAGTGCCTTTAAGTGAATGCAGATCCTTATGCACAGCGCCATATGCAGGACTGAATATTCATGCGGGCCCTGAGCTGGCTGTCCCTGCTCCGGCCCAAATGCTGCATTTCTCTCGCCCTCATTATTCTGACATGCTGACAAAGAGCAACAAAGCAAAGAACAACGAGGAGAGAGCAAAGTCAGTCTCTGGCAAAAGTTCACTCCAAACTTCATGACACTGGGAAACAGAAAGGAAGGAGAAATTAAATACTTTTACAATGTTCTTCAAGCAAGCGACGTCAGTGTTTTGCTGATGGTGTAATCGCTGAAGGACTAACTGGAGGTTTTCATGTTTCAGCTCATTATGTGTAAGTGTGAATATTTGACATTGCTGCTGACTGTTTTTCCAAAGTGAACATGTTAAGATAGATTTCCTATCCTAGAGGCTTACTCTCATAAGCAGTGGGAATTGGGGAAATACAGCTTCCCATATTTAAAATCTAACTAAAGAAGACGGGAAGCCACTTCAGACATCATAACCCAAAAAGAAAAGGAGACAACTATGATTCATGCAGCAAGAGAAATGCATTTTAAACTTAACACTCTGGCAGCAATTGATTTCAGTTCATCTTTTTCTACTTGCAGAGACTTGCTTTAGGTTGGTAATCCATCAAAGTGAATGTTTAGTTACATCATCACAGTGTTGTAGTGCCGATACAATTACAGACTGATTTTGAGTCGGCTTCCAGAAAGTTTTGCAGTCACAAACTGTGTTAACACAGAACGAAGAAGACACAATAAGCAAACATGGTCATTTAACACAAACTGTGAATTTGGTTGTTTCTTGCATGAACAAAGTTGTTGTTTGGCTGCTAATTCTTAAAAGATAATTTCATTTTTTTTTTTTACAACTTGGATCTCGTTTTTGTAGTTTTGGCCACAGTTTCTATTGATAATGGTAACATCGTACACACCAAGTTTATGGCTGAGATCTGGAAATGTGGCGACATTGCTAAAATTGCACATTTTCACATGTAGTCAGACAATCAAATACATTTTAAACAAACCTCCAGGTTAGTCAAACTTATTTGGAAGAGAAAACGAAGGTGAACCAGAAAATTAGTAAGATGGGTTAAGCCTTCGTAACATCTGTGGTTATAGAAAACCAGAAAATTATTACCCAAACAGTCAGTTGTAAACATCCATCACTGTTTACAGACGACTTCCTGGTTCAGCTCTGATCTACTATACATCCTGTAGTTGTGCACACAATGAGGGACAACATTTCTGGTGTGCTTACTTTGAGTTTGACCTCCAAATGACGAGAGTTTGAAATAATCTGGCTAAACTGTTGGCTTCATTACAACCTGCCTGTTTGTTTGTGTTTCTTGCGCCATCAGACTTTGTTGAAATGGTAAAGCATGTCGGCCATTAAATGGAGGAGGGCTGATGGTTCGATCCCTGCTCCTCCTGTCCTTGAGCATAACATTGAGCCTCAAATTGCTTCCCAAATGTAAGTCATTGGATAAAAGCCTCGGCCAAATGAACTGCATCACCAAGAAACAAAGAGATAAAGATGACTAAACATTTACTGCAGTGTATTACTTTTAAGTTATTTTATTTATTTGTTCCTAATTCTAATGGACTAAAGTAAAAGGAAAGTAGTGGCTGCCCAGGACATTTATATAAATTACTCTCATTACTGTGGAATATCTTGTAAAGTGGTTGGCAGTACATATGCAATACCATCGAAAAGTACTGAAGCATTTTGCTTTGTCACTTTGGGGGTTAAATGTGTCCAAAAGTAGTTCCTCTCTAAGAGAAAGAATGTCACTGATTATCAGGCTGATAAGATAACATCATCTTTATAAATGAATGCCGCTGTGTCACACCTCTCTTTATTATCGGGCAAATAATGAGACCCTCCTCCTATCCTGACACCATTATCACAAAAGAGGGCACAGCGTATGACAGGCATTTTAATTGGTACTCAGGAAGTAAAGTGTGTTATTTAGTGAAATAGCTGCAGTTGGCACTTTCTCTCACAAACTGTGGAACGTTTGTTTTAGGAGTCAGAATGGCAGCGTCAACAGAACAGCGGTGTCACGGCAAGTCATGGAGAAGCAGCGGTAACAAGCGGGGGGGGGGGGGGTGTGAGGGTGTGTGTGTGTGTGTGTGTGTGTGAATGTAGAGTCAAAATAATTTTGATGAGTGCCTCTACTGGAGGAGGAATGTGAGGTGAAGAATGAAGAGCGGAGCAGCTCCAGCGTTGACAGTGCTGCCCGTCCTTCACCTCGCTGCTCCGCTCAGGCTTCAACACCTCCAGCAGCCTCTCGCTTGGACAAGCTCCAAGTGCTGCCAAGGTCAGGAGAGCACTGTCATTCAACACTACTGTCTGTGTGTGTGTGTGTGTGTGTGTGTGTGTGTGTGTGTGTGATGTGGGGGAGGGGTGAGGGCAGGGGGTACGGACATGTGTGCAAGAGCAAACACAAGCCTAGACGTGTGTGTGTTTGTGTATTAGTTGCTGTGGTAACTGCAACAGACAGTAACAATGGCAACGGCGGTGGAGTTTGTACTGTATTTCTTCTAGCTGTGTTTAAGTGTGTGTGTGTGTGTGTGTGTGCAGGCACGTCAGAATACCCACCAGCTCTGACAGTCCCTCTACACATCTGGATCATGTATATGTCAAAACACCATGCCAGTGTCCTGAGCAACAGCCTCCCTGACATTCAAATAAAATAAAATAATCATACCAAACATTCTACATTGGATTTTTTTAAATTGAGAAAATAAGCTCTGTAGCAAAATGAGACTTAAATAAGATAGACAAGGTAAGATTAAAAAGTAAATTCCCTAAATCAACACACTTTTAATATGTATAAAAAGCTAACAATATTGATATTAATTATAGCTTAACCTCACAGATCGTTTTATTTTTTAAAGTATTGAGATATCATCGTGATTCTGCGTCTGACTGGGCATGAACAAAGTCCATTGGGGAAATAGTTTAAACCTTCAAACGCCAGAAAAAATCACACCTTTTGAAAACTAGAAGCTCACAGGAGTATCGGGTACAGTATGTTAATAACTTCTACTGGCAGAAAGACCACAAACCTGCTTTCTATCAGGTTTTACTGCCTATTTCGTTTAGCTGTATCTGCTCCAGAATTAACCTGTCTGATCATACTGTTAGCTTCTCAGGTTTTGAAAACTAGATCATATTAGACAGTGGAAAGCTAAGAAAACTAGGTACATTTACTTACAATTTTTACGTACTTGTACTTGAGTAGTCCCATTTGATGTGACTTTGAATATTGTATTTTTATTCCACTACATTTAATCACAACATATGATTAGTTTGTTAAATCGGATGTACTGTTATAGGTTAAACTGCCAACAGTAGAAAATTTGCTGATAGTGCTATGTAATTTTACTTCAGTGCATTTTTCAGTTCAAGACTGTCACTTGTATTTCTATATGATGGTATAAGAAAAGGATCTGAGTTCTTCTAGGTCTAGTATTGGAAGGCCCTAAAGATTTGGGAAATTGTGTAGACCTTCAAACACAATCTTGTGCTGTTTGTAACCCAGTGAGAAGCTGTTGTTCATTATTTCTTTCTCATTACTACCTGTACGCTAAAATATGGGAAACAACATTTGAATAAGGCCTGGGCTAAAAAACTTTAAACTTATCCTTTGGTCGGTGTATCACAGAAAATGATAAATTAGGCATTTTCAGGCTTATGGGAACTATAGAAAACAACATTAGAAATCTGGATAGGGACCCATGACTTAAATATTTCCAGGTTTTAGGACTACAAATTGTAACATTTTAGATCATCTGACAAAGTACTGATCTGCAACCCTAAAACTAATCCTAACCAAGACACTAAATATTTAGTCTGTTTCTTCACTAAAGTATTGCATCATCTAAAAATTGAGCATCTACTCAACTGCTCAAAAAATGTCTGATCTCTAAATTAAACTAGCTAAATCTAATCATAACTTTAACTGTAAGTCTTTCTGTTTGTGAGTCCATCTGTCCCAGACACGAAGCTTCCTACTGTCGAGGATCCTGCCAGCTAAACACCAAGTCTCTTTCCTCCGTCTCCGTTTCCGTCTCCACCATAAACCGTCTGCCGTCTACAGCGAGAGTGTGAGGAGACAGTGGTTTGGCAGTGAGGAATAATCCTTCTGATGTCGGTCATCCTGCACTCCTCCCCTCCTGTCATCACACTGGAGGGTCTCCGGGTGAAGTTTGAGGAGTGCTCACCTCCCTTATCCCCTCTCTTTTGATACTTCTCGCTTTCCTTTTGACTTCATCCCCTCTCTCTTTAATTACCACTCATACACGTCCACTTCACTGCGCTGAGTGCCACTAGTCGATCGCTCTGCTGAATACAAGGGACTCTGTTTGCTGGTATTTATTTATTGTTAAATGAGGGTCCTGTGTACATCTCTGGAGCTTTTTATCCAGAGTAAGTGATGATGTGGACGCCGATCATCCAGCCATCCGTAACTCTTTTATTCTTCTCTCAAATTTTCTCTCCAATCTGCCAGAGAAGTCTGTCTGACCTCCCTCTCCGTCTTTCGCTCTCTCTCATTGTCTTTCTATTTTTTTTTTTCTTCCTGGCCCTACAGGAAACGTCTGCCCCCGCGGTGGTTTTTGCAATCTGATTGGGTAATGAGAGGAAATTGGGAGTTCATCTGCTTCAGAGACAGACAGGGGAGAGAAGAGTCAAACTTCCGAGCAGGAAAACAAAGCGTACTTTGGCCATTTCTGGGGGCTGCAGACAGATTACCCACTAATGAACGCATGGATTGTTCTACGGTGAAGCTCTGTTGCTTCCATGCAGAGAAATATACAACTCTAATTAGTGTTTCCTTCAGTTGAGGTGAGGAAATAGTGAAGGTAGGGAGAGGAAAAAAACAGTACTTTACTTCTTTTGAATCCACATCCATTGCAGGCTCTTGATCAGCTTTGCATAATCATCGTACCTCCTCACGCACGTAGCCAGCCGGGTGAGGCTAATGTTGGCCGACTGTCTGCACAATCAGTCGTGTTCTGGTCCCCAGTGTGACGCAGCTCTCGCCCATACATGGCTGCCAGATTTAGCAACTTTAAAAAGGTGTGGACTCATGTTTGGTGAACTCATCGAGTGTACTTGAGCCTTTAGTTTAATGACTAGGCCACTGTTTGGCCAAATAATTTTGACTTCTTGGCTGCAACAGCATGATGGCTGCGTGGTCATCATGAAACATTTTCTTTTAACAAACCTGTGCACCAGCCTTCTACCAGGCCATGTGAAGTTGATCGGGTTCCAAATACAATGAAAATGGAAATTTTGAAAACGTGTATATTGTTTGCTAGTACTGTGTGTTTGAAGGGAAAATAAACAAGTTCGACATCCCATGATTGCAGTGGATGACATGGAGTCTAAGAACTCTCTCTGTATTTCTGTTTCTCTTTGTGAAGGGAGACACTTCATAGACAAATCCAATAAAAAGCAATAACTGGCTTTCAATATCAAGACAGGTAGTGTGGTGGTAATGTGTGCTAATGAGTGTGGGTTGGACTCTGTTATTTTATACGTTTTTATGAATCAATATCAAGAAAAAAAGGAGCCCGCACACTGAAAAGCTGCTCCCAAAAAGATGATTTATTAAGTAGAATTACACTCTGGAGCATCTGTTCAGTGCACGGGCACTTTTTACTTAATATAGTTTGTGCATTTTTTTTTTTTGCCAAAGTGAACACACTACATACATTATGAATAAATTCTGTAGATATTAAGTCAGAATTTATGTTTAGCCATCACTACTGTTGCTTTATGCTTGGTCTGTGCTTTGCGCACTCTCACTATCAGTAATTAAACTAAAATGGATAAGATTAATAGAAGATATGTATGATGAAATGTCAAAATAATTAGAAGACTACCTAGTTTAGACTGTCACCATTGTGTTTGTGTCATTTGTAGAGGATGTGCCCAGTCTGTAAATCAATTTCATGCTCTAAGAGTCACATGAGAATCTGTGATGAAGAAATGAAGCAGGGATTAAAGTGGCTTTGAAAATCTGATCAAGAAGAGGTTTGCATAAACATTTATGACTACACAGCGGTACAACCCCTGTTCCTGTACGACTATCACCTTTTATTCACTCCTTCTCCTCGGATAGCTTGACTTACTTTGTATTTCATGATTGCTTTCGTTGACCGTTTTCATATTTCTCCCTGGAGTGTATTTCTTTTGTCACACGATCGTTATGTGACAATTCAGAACTTTTCACCCACAGAACAACCTTAAAAAACCCAGTGACCATAAACTAATTTGAACAATAATGAATGTGTAACACACAAATGCTCGTACAGAAGTTCAGCTTTTGTCACTTTACAAAAGCGACCAATAAGGGACCCATGGAGGCACATAAGCATTAAGTGCATGTTCAAATAATCTGCATTGGCCCCATGTGGTGGATTTACACTAACAGAATAAGTGACTCTGATTTCATGCATAACATAGGCCTAATGTAGTTCCTGCTCTTACTTTAATTATAAGAATAATTCAATTCATGTTTTTACTTGCACAGCTAAAGAATGCTCTCTTGATATTTCCAATTTCATGCGCTCTTGCATAATGTGATAATTGATTGAATGCATATGCGTCCCACCTAAGTGGCTGCACTCAAAGCCCCTGCTGTCATAAATTTGTTATATTAGTCCCATGATATTTTCATTCCCTGCATTCAACTCCCACGTTATTAATCCAGAGAGGGAAACCATGAAGGCTGGATGTAAACAAAGGTAATAGCTGTAACATCTCAGGGTTCATTAAGCAAATGTAGTAGCTTGTGAAATCTCTGAGGAACAGGCTTACTGCCTGTGTGATCTTTAAATGTCCAAACAGTCAGTAAATGCAGCACAGTTTGCAGTGCGTTAGACGTTAGATGACAGTTCCCACAAACACAGTTTCATTCACATTCTAATCAAACTGAATATATATATGTATATGTTGCAAGGGCAATCTCTCTCTCTCTCTCTCTCTCTCTCTCTATCTATCTATATATATATATATATATATATATATAGATTGCCCTTGCAACAATAGCCAGTGTCTCAGCTGGAGCCGGGTACACTGATTTCTTGGTATTTCCAGGGATATAACCTGAGGAAGAGGCTAGGAAATCAATATATGAAATATGTCATGAGAGCCAACAGGAAAATGAAGCTTCAATATTGTGCTTGTATTTCCAAGATGATGACATTTCAGGACTATATGTGAGTTTAAACAGTGACTCTATTCTTAACCTATCTCACTAACTCATTTCTCTTCCACTGAGTGCTACTGTATGGCACAGCTGGAGTGTTCCTGCTTTCAACGTGTAGAGGAATGTAATATTAATTTACACTTGATATTTGTATTTGTTTTGTGTGTTGTTTTCATATTTATTTCTCTATAACTATACATGATTCTACTTTTAGGTAAAGAACCTCAAAAACTCAAAGAACTGGAGGACATTTTAAGACTGCTCATTTGAATTATAATCAAATATTGGGCAGGGCCTTTATTTACCTTATTATTAACCTTATTTTGTTCACCAGACCTTTGTTTGAGACAGTGTTATTACAGACTTTATGTCTTTATGTCTAACTATGTATCCATACTTCAGTTATAAGCCTCTCTCTTTTCTGGTCTGCCACCATTAATCGTGATAATTTGCTGTTGCTGCTGTTTGCTGTTAATGCTAACTCAACACTTCCTGCATCTGTTTCACATTAAAAGCCTTCCATCGGTTCAGGGGGCCTATTTCCCAAGTGAATCCTGTTAGTGCTGTTGTATGGTATTATAGCTGTATGTGGTCTCTGATTTTTATATACAGCATATTTGTTTCTTCATTTTATTCTTATGAAGTCATTTGTATCTCACCAAATGCTTTTGTGTGTGTGTTAATATAATTCTGCTGTATAATTACGCATGTGTTAATACATGACAGAATGTACATATGGTTTGTACCATAAACCAACAGGCCACTGTTTATTGTACATAAAGTATGTCTTGAATATGATATTGTAACCCTGTCTCCTAGAAACTGTATTTATTTACTACTAATTTATTTTGCTAGCCTTTTTTCAATGAATGAAGTGTTTCATTCTTGTGCTGCATGAAGGTCCTAAGTAGGCAGTCGGGGTGGATGGTGGGCGTTCAAAGCACAAGACTAGACAAATAGACATGATGTGTTTCATGCTAGAAGTTCCTTGTGACTTTTTCAGTATTTTACCAAGACTTTAACTAGGTGCTTTGAGTGCCTAACCATAACCATAAAAATCATTTATCATACTGTAGTTGCTACAAGCAGATACTCTATTGCAAGAGCAGAATTGTAGTAAAAGCAAATGAAATACATTGTCAGTGAACGTTAAGCAGATACATTCAGTATTCTCTCATTACAGGTCTTTTGGGGGGAGATTTTTCCTTATTTGAACCAAGGATCTAAGGAAAGCCCTTTGAAGCAAGTATGGGATTGTTCCAAATATCATCCAATAATGTACAATATATCCACTATATCATTATGCTATAGTTATATAGCATATGGGTGCCTGATACAAACTTATACATGAATATACATGAATGCAAAGCAGAACAATTAGATATTAATGTGTGTGAATATATTATTGATCACAGAGGAGGAAAGTATCCACAGCCTCAGGACAGTTTCCAGCTCGCTGTGCTGTGATGACATGACACCTGTCCAAACTGACAGGTCAGTTCCTGCATGGTTCAGAGCTCTGTTTTCTTCTTCTTCCTACTCTACCCTGCTTAATGTCATTCATTGCCCAATTTTCGGCGTGAGAGGTAAGCCGAGTGGACTGTAGAGCAGTTCGTCACAGAACCAGCTCTAAACAACAATATCCTGTTCATCACAGCTCTGTGCAGCCCCGGCTGTCAACGCATCATCCAGAGAGAATGAATAAATAAGTAATGGGGGGGGGGGCTGTTTGCACCGTAGGCTGAGATGTTTGCTGCCTTAACAAAGCCTTGGGGCATCGGAGCAAACCCAACCTGCTCTGGACTTCCCCTAATCAGTTGCTGTCCATCATAGCTGCCCCCGCTCTGCTGCTGCTGCTGAGTCGGCTGATACGGAGAACAGGTAACCACCCACCCGCCTCCACCAGCGCAGCCGCCGCCAAACTGCTATCTCTAAATATACACAAATTAGCTGCGTTAGAGAGGCATGCTCCAGGGCATCATTTAATTGGCACATACTGAATGACATCCTCCACTCTGTTTCTGCTTTATCTGGCAGCAAAGAGAGAAAAGTACAAACCCAGGTAGAGGCAGAGATTTTGGAAGTCACCTTGGCTCAAACCAGCAGGCTTTAACCTCCTTGTTTCCCATCCAACACCATATATTCCTGCATATTATTTTCATATATTTTGCATTCATGCACTGCACTTCATTCACATGCTCTATTCAGCATATCTATTTACTGCAACTATACTGTATACTGTACTCTCATTCATGCATTTTCAGTGTTCGAGCTTCCTGCTGGCTCTCCTGCTGCTATCAAAGAAAACTCAAGACTGTATTGAGGCCAGTTGAAATTATTCTCTAAATGCAAGGTATTGCAAGGGATTTTTTTACACATGAAGGTCTCAATAATGAATTTTTCACAATTATGCTTTCAATATTGTAATATATTAAGGTGATATTACGGCTTAAAAAGAAGAATATTTTTTGGCATGTTTGCTTGACTGACTGACAGGTGTCCAAGCCTATAATAGTTAATACCTGCTCTTCACACCTCATTACTTGCTCTTCACACCTCAGGCTTCCATAACCACCAAAAATGGCAGCAGTAAGTGGAAAATGAAACCTGTGGGTGATGTCACAGACACACTTACAGACACTCACAGATCCATGTTTTTCCTACAATGTATCAGTACTGTCTGTCCTATTCACTACCTGTGAGGCACTGTGTCCTGGTGCCCAGTATTTTAGTTATTTGAGCATGTGATGCTGTATGAGTTGTGCAACTGCACCTTCAGAAACTGAGTCCAGAACTTTTACTGTAATGGCACATAACAATTTTAATATTTGTGTAAAACAGGCTGAAATGCTACTGTATTGAAGAGCAGTGGTCCCCCGGCTGATGACCCCACAGCTGACCCAAGGGCACCGTTGGAGGTACGGCAGGCAGTAATGCCTAGCACGTAGCAACACTCACCTGTATTTCCAATTACTAGTTGGCCTTCCAGAGCTAAAGCTAATAGTTGCTTGGCTACTTCAAGCAACATGACACACCAAGAAGACAAACAAATCTGCAGCTTCAAGTGAATATGATTCATTGTCATCTGTGATTTTTGGGATGGTTTGCATAATACAGTTGACTCATGACATCCCAGTTCTGCTTCATGCTGCCACTTGTCCCATTTGCTCATATTATTTGCTTGTCTAAGAAATGCATGTATTCGGTGCATGGGTAGGTGCAGTACCTCTGGCTTTCGTTGTGCATGTGGGCGGGAAGCCTGCTGGGGATCACGTCCTTGTCGCTGCACTAGCAACTCCTAATGATTGGTCAGGGCACCTGCATGGAGGGGGATGGGACTGGGGAGCATTCATTTCTGCTGAAGCCCCTTGCTTGGAGGTGACAAGACGCAGCTGTGAAACTGTGTGTCTGGGAGTTAGTACATGTCTGTCTGTCTGCAGCTTTCACAGGACAACAGTAGTGTTTGTAGAGACAATGACTACAGTACATAGAGAAACTATGGCATAGAGGTTCATAAAGACAGTTTGACGCCATCTTTTTTAAAAACACAGCCACCCCTTGTTTTCACAAGTGTCAGCTGTTGTGGCTAATTTGGACTCAGTGTAATTTTATGTATTTATGTCTTATCAGGACATCAGTGTAGACACCACCATTCTTTTTAAATTGGCACTGCAATGTGGGACGACTATGGGGATTCCAGATGACGTCTTTATGAACCACTGCCTTTAGGAAGAAAAGGGAAAAGAAAAACAGAAAAACAGAAAAACAATGAATGAAGGTGAACTGTTAACCACTTGAGAACTGCACCTAGTCCACAACTACCATGATTCAGGTTTTGTCATTCATTGACATGCCTGGACATAACCTGTAATTTTGTATGGCTAAAGTGTAACCACCTGTCAAGCTTTGATGAGATAATTAAGAGGCAGTTAGCTGATTGTGGGAGCCACCGAGTTGATGTGCAGCCAGATCAGGGACTGTGTGTGCTCTGCTATTAGCCATTAAGGGTTCACGCTGGGCTGACTTCACACAATGTGGACGGGGACGGAGCTGTCCTTTATACTGAGAGAGTAAAAGCCACATTAATGGAGGTGGAGGATTCACATTCTCTCTGTCCTTCCATCCCTCTATGCCTCACTCATTACCCGTCTGTTGAGTCCTCTCATTTGTTTCACATGCTCTTCATAAGAAACAATAAACTGACCCCCTTCCCCTCACCCTGAGGATCTTCCTTTGGGGAGACGGCGGGGCCTCTGAAAGACAGAGTGCAAGTGCGTGTGACGCATTGTGTGAGAGTGTATTAGTGTGAGGGACTGAGTAATTAAGTGTGTGATATTGTGTGTGTGTGTCAATGTGTGTGTCAGTGTGTGTGTGTGTAATGGCCTGCATGTGGGTTCACTCGTCTGTGTGCGCAATTGCACGAGTAAATGTGATCACAAGTGTGAGTGTGTGTGATCTGTTTCCAATTAGCCCTCTTGTGTCCCTGGTAGCCCGAAGGCATGACTAATGTCTTGGTGGACTGAAGGCCCAGCTGATGTTGCTGAAAGGGCCCCCCATCTGCTGCGAGAACATCACAATGAGGAGCTGGGCAGTCGCAGACAGAGGAGCGCGATGGGGACTAAAGGCGACAAGCATCATATGAATGACAGCGAGGGGGGAATAAGCTATTAGGGACAAATTGTGCTTGGGGGGCCACCTTCAGATACAGGGTGAAGAATGCCATTACCACCATCCTGCACACAACAGCTAGAGCACAATCAGAAGGATGCACACACACACACACACACACACACACACACACACACACACACACACACACACACACACACAAACACATATGTGCAAGTTATAAAGGGTGTTCAAAGTAATCCAGATGTCAGGGTTTTTCTACTTGAGAAGAAGTAATTTATTTCAGAATGAAAACTGTTTCCACCGAGTGAAAAGACCCATCACATGTTGAGTGTTTTATATTTTAGACCTGCTTTATGTCGTGCTCTGATCCCTGTCAGTCACCTCACACCCACAGGACCAAGTCTCATCTTTCAAAATATGTTGCCTAACAAATTTTATTGAACACATCCATGTTTCATTCATTTCTTATCTCCTTTGAGAGAAGCCCATTTTTCTACTGCTGCTATACTACAGGTTTGACACTGTAAGCTTTATACATTAGAAACAACACACAAGTAACATAGACAATCGTATTTACGTGCACACACTGTCTGCATTAAATGACACCAACATTCTCTAGTAAAGTGCACATTTTGCAGCTAAACAATGTTTGTTTGTTTTTTAGATTTTTTGAGTGGACTGACAGGCTTCACACTAGACATTAAAGCAAAAAGATATTTATTTATACAAGAAGATTGATGAGTCCTGTTCAGTTCAGTTTCTAGTTGGACTGCCTATCTGACATTGATAAGGAAACAGGTTAATAGTTCACCCTTTGGTTTGTTTTGCTGTGAATATTAGGAATCAGTATCAACACCAGAATTTTGATTGATTTGATTTAATTTGCAGATCCAAATCCAGAAGCAGATTAAAATTTCTACATTTTTTTCCCTTTTAATTACTAAAATGAATTTAGGTGAGCATAGGAGTCACACCTCTTGAAAATTTGCTTTGCAGTACATGTGACTTACTCATCCAAAAGCCTGCTTATATCAAGAGCTTCTGCTTTTCTAAGAAGAAAGCAGAATTGCAGAGAAGACAGACATATGTTTTGATAACGAATTTACACAAGAAAACTTTATAGCTAATTTAGTCTTTTTTTAAGGCTGTACAGTGTGTACTGTTTTCACAACACCTTGTTTCCAAGCAACTATGCAACAACGGTAGAATCAGAGATTTTGGCTGGCTGCTTCATTTCTCCCTCTCTAACACCCCGTCAGTGTCTGTGACTTTGGAGGTTTGTTTGGCAGAGTCTTCCTGTTCCACACTGTATATTGAGATGCACTCACTGAGTCATCTCACACACACACACACACACACACACACACACACACACACACACACACACACAGCAATCTAATCAGTGATTTGTTATTGTGACTGTTGATGAATTACTCAGACGCTCGGGAAGAGCCTCGGACACAAACTGAATGTATAACTGGTGCACAGTCAGAGCCATTCACATGGGATAAAACCCTTTGTCTTCACAACATGGTGGCAGTGTGAGGTGGGGATGGGTGATGATGTGGGTGACTGGGGGATATCCGGGATCTGAAGTGTCCATTAGAAACCCCTCTTGATTAAGAAAAGGAAAGGTGCATCATCCAGAATACTGGACTTTTTTTCCCCCCCAACACAGGCTAGCCAGAACATTCAATCTTAATAATTCCAGCTCCATACAAAGAAGCTTTTAGCTCTGTCAGAACTTTTATTATCACTAAACCATTAGATAAAATTATTTCATAGCTTTTCAAGGATGCATTGACTCTTTTTTAAACTCAGATCTTCTTAGCCTTTCTCATTTCTCATTTCTCATCCTTCAGATTTATGTTCCGAGGGGTGCGTGCAAAGCAGCAGGGGAAGGACCCAAATGCAGAGGGCCAAGGCAAAGCTGATGCAGTTCAGCGACTTATTTACAAAAAGTCTCGATACACAGGTTTACTGGTATGAGTGAGGAAGTCCAAAAACAAGTGGCTGAGCATCCACAGACAAACCGGAGTAAGACAGGGAAAAGGTGTAGGCAGACTGACAGGCAGGTACACAGTCCAGATAACACAGGCTAGACCGGTAAACATCAGCAACTAAATAACATGCCAACTAAATTAACTGGCAAAGGAACAAAGGATCTGGGCTGGTATATGTGGTGAGTGGCTGATGAGGAAAGTGAGAACAGGTGAGCAGGTGAAGTCTGGTGGACAAGTCCACCAAATAAATAAAATAATAAAAGGAATCGAAAACCAAACCATGTCACTGAAATTTCACTGTCAATTTCAATGTCTTATTTTTGCAGGTTTGTCCATCACTCCGATCAGCTATAACATTTACTCAACTTCAGGGCTGAAATCTGGGGAAGCACAGCATTTCTAGAAGAGAATCTAGGGTAAACAGCATGCAGTCAAACACATTTTAGTCACATGATCTAAACTAAATTATTGAGAGTGAAAATAGTGTTTGTGTTGTAAAAATGCCAGACTGCATGACACCAAGTACAGTGGGTCAAACAGTAGGTCACAGTTGCTTGCAGTTGATAGTTTGGTTAATCACTTCCTCTTCACTCCCAAATAAGTGGTTTGGAGAACTGGTTTAAACTGTATATTTGTTAACAATCTGTAACGTTGCTGCTTCCTCAGATCTCAGAATTTACTGCATGTTGATGAGTGAACTTATGTCGTATCTGACAGGAATGATTGACAAGATGAAGAAATTATTCAGGTCCTTTGAAGCAGGTCTCCTGAGGACATCTCTGCCAAAATAGTCCATGAACAAAGTCTGAAGCTGTGAATCTGCACATCTGAGGTTTGCACGTATTACCTGTGCGCGCGCGCGTGTGTGTGTTTGTGTCTGTCACTGAGGAGGCTAGCAGCTCATTGACAGTGATAGATTGATGCCCTCCAAAGCTGCTGATTGTTAGTGATAAGGGATACTTGAAAATAAACACACACACACACACACACACACACACACACACACACACACACACACACACACACAAATCCAATAAATACTAAGAAGCCAGAAAAACATGGTTCTTTATGTGTTTTTCTTTATAACTGGCAACAGTGAGTGTTCATGTTAATGTGTATAGTATGCATTAGTATCTGTAGACCATATGAGGAAATACAGATGGATGACAAATTAAAGTAAAAAACACAATGTCTTAGTAAGGCGTTGTCCCACCACAAGCCTCTAGAAAGATTTTGATGATGGTGGTGAAGAGTGCTGTCTAACATGTCACTCTAAAATCTCCCATAGGTCTTCATTTGGGTTGAGATCTGATGACTGCGAAGGATTTCATTTTCATACTCATTAAACCATTCAGTGGGCCCTCTTCGCCATTTTTTATGTTAAGTTGTTATATTATGTTTCTCCACGCATTTATTCAGGTTTTTGCTTTAAGTGGTCCCCACTCAGTATATTGTCTATTGGCTAAAATAGAGTTTTTTGTCTACAACTCCAATCATCCACACACATTCTTTGTTGTTATTTGGGACACGACTGAATTTACAGGTACATTTTGTACAGTTTTTATATTGCGTGACACATTATCAGAGCATCTGGTTGATTCTCAGTTGTCAGTTTTCACTCTGCTTTAAGGAATCATTTTCCAGGTCATGAGCAATCACAAAATGATTTCAGCCTTACCTTGCCTTGAACAGATTACTAATTTCAGCTGTCAGTTTCTTTTCACATTAAAAACTAAAAAAAAGTCAAGAGTTTATCAGAGATGTTGTCATTTTACCAGACTTTTCTGTAACTTATGCTAATGTGAGAATAAACATCATTAATTAATTGAATCTTACATGTATATAATTTATTTGTTTATCTTGTTTATAATTCCAGTGTGAAGTCAGCTGGGTGAATTCGGGGGTGCAATCGGGTGCAACAACAACATCAGGGAGTGTATCTTTAAAGAAGAAAAGAGGAAGAAGAGCAGAGGAATGATAATAGAACTGGTTGGACCACAGAGACACCTCTGGCCTTGAAACTCAGAGAGAGAGAGAGGAGCTGAGAAAGGTAGGCTTTGTCTTTGCAGAGTCTTTGTGTTTGTCCTGGTGACTCGGGGGGCGTCGTGTCTGTCTGTGTGTTTGAACTTCCAGCAGCTTGAATCTGCCTCCCAGCAGCAGGACAAAACTACCCATCTTCATGCTGCAGCTGGCTGCCACTGCAGCACAGCGCCTGCTGAGCTGAGAGACACACAGAGTATGTAAGAGAAAGAGAGGTAACAAAACGGAGAAGAAAAGTAGCCTAAGTCAGAAACAGAGACTGCCAAAACACTTCTCAATTTCCTTTGTTGGTTTGTCCTTGTGGTTCACATGGGGCAGCTCCTTTCATTTCATGTTGCCATTGTGCTTATGAGTGCGTGTGCTTTTAAAACACACTGTACTTTGGCTTAGAGTGTCCTTGAGACTAAACCCTTCAGTGTCCAACACTGTAGCTTTATTTAAAGTCCTCTTCAAGGTGTCGTACATTATGCAGTGCTTCCACTGATTTCTGATGCCAGTCATCACTTACATACATTCCTGATCGGTTTTCACTGTGGAATTGCGCGAACACAGCAAGTTAAAAAACTACAAAAGACCATAGCTATACCATAAACCCCTGAGTTTTGTGTACATACACACTTAGACGCTGCTGATAGATTCTCTTCACTTATGCAACAAACTGTAAATTGTCAAAACCACGCAGAGGTATGAATGGATATCCCAGCTGTAAAAGCAGATTTATGGTGTGGAAAAGGCTTGTGGACACGTCTCGGACTCTACTAAACACGATTATGGATGGATGGATGGCTGAAGCGAGGGTTATTCATTCTCTGGAGGACAGAAATGAGGCTCGAGTGGACAGCTTTCCCAGTTCTGTTACTGTGTGCACGTCCTGCTGCTGGTCGCCTGAGAACCTTAAAAAACAGCCAAGAAATATGATGTTAGGGATTTGCTGCAGTCTAAACTGTCAGCAGTGATCTGTGAAACCCATTTACCTCGGTGTAGCATTACAGTGTATGCTGCGCTGCCTGAAGTGTGTGTGTGTGTGTGTATGTGTGTTAAATGGTGTCTTCCATACATAATATAACACTAATATTGTCAAGGTTGTCTATGTTTAGTTGGTGTATCTGTTTTTGTATTTATTCATCTTGACAGCAATCATCTATAGGAAGAAATCCGTCAGAGAAGACAGAGAGACGATTTTTTACACAAACAGGACTCAAAATACCAGGATGCAATACAGCCAAAAGAAAAGTTAAAGCTGCTACGATCCATATTTTTATATTACCAGCAGATCAAATGACTACATGTATGTTAAATAGTGACAAACCTGCAGACAATTATCAATCAACTCCCGAAAAACCCATTGTACGCAACCTGCCCAGCACCAATCAGCAGACAGGCCAAGTTAGCAACTAGCTTGTGAATGCAGTGAAGCATGTAGCAACTAAAGAGCCAGGAATTTCCATCACGAGAAACCACAACAGAACTAAAGGGAGAGGGGATCGGACTTACTATACATGGCCTGTATACATATGAATACATATGAATGAATGCTAATGTTGCTCCACGCTAGATGTGTAAATAAGCCACTGTTTGCAAGCAAGTTTGTCATATCAACTTAGAAGGTGATAATGTGTCAGTGCTGTGTTTACAGCTTGTTTCTGCTGCCCCCAAGTGGCATCAGTTAATGCAGGTTTAAGCTGAACAGACTGTTGTTTATGGAAACCTCAAAGACTGGACAGCCCACACATAATTACTTATGGGGACCAACATATTTAGATTTTATTTTACAGTCAGAATAGCACACTTATTGTATGACTGACAAAATACAGAGAACAACTCATCATGTTCCTGAATTCCAAGAGAACACATATTCTTGCATGTGACTTGACCAAAACAGAAATGGACATCCATTAATTAGCTAATGCACAGCGTTTTTTACGATCTTTCATTCACTGTGATAGACTACGGTGATTGCAGTGAGCAGCAGGTTTGCAGCAGAAATGGCTTTGCTAGAAAAGGAGATTTCGGAGGCTTTCTTAAGATTGTCTTCACTTTCAACAATCTCTATGGATATCAGAAACTTGAAGGAGAAAACACAAGCAGTCAAAGCTGACCAACAGAGTTCTTGTAGTCTCCACGAAGTATCTCTGAAGCTGCAGTAGTCCCGACATGTCGTTCCATTTTTGAGGAGGTGCACAATGGCTTTGGCATTGCTACAGTGTCACGCCTTAACACACAACTATAAATCCCCCTTTATACAGAATTGAATGGTGGAACACAGCTAAAATAATTGTTTCCTCCAGGTTTAACTTCTGTCTGTAAACAGTGTGAATTTGTGTCAAAGTTTACCAAGGTTGAATTTGAGCAGAATTGTTAAGCTGCAATTTCGTTGATGCAAAATTTTACTGTTATAAACACTGGCTGAGCCCAAACACATAAAAAAAAAACCTAAAGTGACAAGAGCAGAGATAAAATTGACAGAGCTTGTGAGTTGTGAAACACTTTCCAGAGATCTTATGAAGCAATCTGTTTGAGAGAGCAAAACTTTCATCATCAGGCTTGTTTGTGAATTTATGGTACTAGAGCGCGCAACGAGGCACAAACACATTTGCACACACACATAACTAATCACACATGCACACGTCCACACACTCTGATGCACAAACACACTAACACACATTCAAAAAGACAAATGAAAGGCTTGTCACTGACCGTGATACAAAGTGATGCCTCTTGAGTTTGTGTGTGCAGCGTGGTGTGCAGTTTTTTTTTTTTTTTTAACTTTTTACTGTTTTTCTGGTAAATTCTGTTCCACAGAATGGACCAGCAAGTACCCTCACACACATACACACACACACCACCCACCATAATCCTACTCCATCCGCCATCCGTCGGGTCGGGCCAATTACGGAGACCCCCCACTGTGGCAGCATCTTTTATCCCTCTGAGGAGGTGTCAGGACTGACAAAAAATGTATCGTCCTCGTATCAGGACTATGGAGATGTGGGATAGTTATGTTTCTTTAACTTTCCACTTTGGAAACTTTTGAATCTGTAGTAACTTCCACCAAAACTGGAGCACTAAAGAAATTAGAAAATGTAAGATAAAAAATCTGCTCAAACACAGAATATTATGTAACACTTTACAATATGGTACACAAAAATGTGAGTAGTTACTAGGAACAAGTGGTGATGTACTGCTTTACTTAAGGGGCACAAAAAGGATAAGTAATGGTCAGGGCATGAAGTAATTAGGGATTACTTAGTAACTACTCAGTTTGATGTGTGACTTTACTTGGGGGAGCACAACCAACAACATCAAGTAAGCTGTAGTAAGTAGTTTTAGGATTTTCATTCAAACTATTTTTAACTGTGAAAATGTTGTGCACACCCTAATTTGGGAGCTCTTTCATTCAGTAACTGACTTAACTTAAGAAATGGCTGATGCATTAATCCATTGCTCACCTTGGAAAAACCAGCAGTATATTGACATCAATCTTGCAGCACACATCCTGGTAACAACAATTGGCCATGTGAGGACGCTATGATGAAAGGTCAAAATTTTAAACTCAAATTTCAGCTGTCAAACACCTGTGGTGCAGAACTGGTGACACATTTTGGCACTGAGGCAATGACTGCTACACTGTCATCCCTGACATATCTATGTGTTGTATAGAGCATGAAAAGACTGACCCTGGTGTCAGTCAGAGATCAGAAATGCAGAAAATGAAGGCAGTTTTAAAATTTCTTACACGTTCCTTCTTTTTTTACAGCAGAGTGGTACACATTTATTTCCATGTTCTCTGTAATGTATACAGATACAGATGTATACATCTGTCAGCGCAGATGTTGTGTATATTTGTGTGAATAGTTGCCCTGGCAGCTTTGTAAACACAGATGGAGCTCTGGTAAATATGGCAGAGAAAGTTAGAAGTCATAGTAAGCTCACTGTCAGGTCAAAGACACACCGGCAGGGCTGATTCTGTTGTCCAGTGCTGCACTGTATACTAACACTAACATGCACTATGCACTAATGTGATGTGGCAGTTAGTAAACTGAACAAGAAATTCCTTTACTTCTCTGTGTTGCACTAACAGGAAAAACTATGAAAAACTGAAACTTTGAGAGTCTGAACTCTGAGAGCTGCTGTCATTTTGAAATGGAAAAACAAAAAGTGTTTAAAGATTCCCTCCAGACATGTTTTAACTTGTATATAAATTCCTCTACTTTGAATAATAATTTGTATCTGATATGTTCTTTTCACAAAAAAGTTCAATTGTCTTGTTAAAATCTTTGAAGTAACACCTTCTCATTCTCCTTCATTAAAAATCCAGAATCTATAAATATAAGTTGAACTGCTGGACAACAGGTGTTTCCTACTTCCCTGTAAAGTCCATTCTCAGTGTATGCTTCCACTTTCACACTTTTGCAAGTTGAATATTGAACCAGGATTGGTTTCAAACTAAATCATGCTGTAGGCCCGCCCTTGAAAATCTGATTTTCAATGAGCACATAGAAACTTTCCCCTTTCAGCAGATGAATGTGAAAACATCCTTCTAGTGTCAAACTCTGCACATGTATCACTCTGGACAGTGAAGCTCAAACATTCAACTGTAGGAACAAGAAGAAAAATATACTTTTGAGTGAAGGGGAACTTTAAAGATTTACAGTATTGTTATATATTTTTCTCAAACTGTAGTATTAGGGCCACAGTTAGGAAATAAAACATCTGAGATTTCAAGAATATAGTCAAAATATTTTAAGAAAAAAAGTTGTAACTTAAAACATTTTTTTTTAAACTTTATTCTCGAAATCTTGAAAACGGTGGCTCTAAAACTCAGTCGTACCAGAGTCATCACAGCACCATTAATCAAATTAACACCATGCTCAAACATTGAGTGTTTTTAGTCTGCATGTTGTCATATTAAGTACTTTACATTGTCATATTTTAAAGTGAACATACAGTTGGAATCAGTATTTATGCAGTTGGAATCAGTATTTATGCAGTTGAACCAAAGGTACAGTTTTATCCAATTTTGTGAAATAAGCTTGAATTATATCTCAGACTGTGTAATGTGGGTAGAAATGATTTGATGATCAGACATCATAAAGTCTAACAAATACATCTAAGATACAAATATACCTGTTCACCTCCTGCGACCTCTACACTCTCACCTTTTGGGCCTCCTCCACCTAATCCTCCTGTCTTGGTGGAGACAGATTTACCTCTTTTCTGTGCACAGATCATGTACAGTATCTCTCATTCAGACACATCATGTATATTCTGATAAATTTCAGCAGATACAAACGAGATAAGAATCTTTTATTGTGTACTGCACATGATAACTTAAAACATGTAGCGAGTGAGTGGACGTATGTGTGTGCGCTTGTGTGTCTGTGTACGTGTGTCATGACTCGTGGCTTGCGGACTTTCCGACTGTGGCCTTCTGAAGCCCAGCTGACTCTATAAATACTGTGTGGAACTTTACATAAGTGTGGTTGTCATTAATGTGGCAGGCTTTCCTCCCTTCCTCCTCTGCAGCACTAACACACACTCAGTGTTACTCACAAATAGCTGCTTCTCAAGTTACGGCCGTCACTGGTGCTCACCAGTAAGGTTTTATTTAAAGAAGCACAATTATGGGAAATGAAATGTTCCAGTATTTACAGATGATAAATGCAGACACACATGACTGTGTTTTAGTGGTTACATTTAAGGTTTAACATTTTTGAAAATCCACTGATTTTCCAGGCACGTTCAGTCTAACTCCAGGTAATGCATATAATGTTTACGAGCATATCTGAGCTATTTTGGATCTGTTTTTTAAGCAATTTTTGTGTGTAGTAATAAAACTAAAAGATATGTTACTGGCATAAGCAGTAAACAGAAAAAATATCTCAACAAGACGTTTACAGCATATGTGGTCTGTTGTGAATGTGTGGAGATTGGCCTGGGCTGACGTTAGATTCCCAGTCCAGCCCTGGGTGGCACAGCTGGATCAGCTGTTTGTTTAACTGCCCTATAGTGACTTTGTTTCCTTGGAGTTTGTAATTGCACATGCTTCGCCACATCCTCCAGAATTAAGAGCGTTGGAACGTCAATAGTGATGGCGTACCAGATCTTCATGGCACTTTTAGCACTGGAAAAGCTAAGCTGACAGTTGAATTTAAATTGTCCCTCCATGGTTCTTCCTTGCAGTTTACCAGTTTACAAACTGGTTCTGTGTAAATCATGCGAAACCTCAGTCATCAATACTGTATTTACCTCCTCAAAGTAAAGAAGGTATTAATTAACCTTATTAACCTGAATGAATTTATTTTTTTTCGGCCACTTGTGGGCTGTAAACACAATGCTGATATATGGCAGACATATAAATGGTAAATGGACTCCCCTTATGTAGCGCTTTCACACACATTCACACACCGATAAGACTCCATCAGGAGCAACTTAGGATTTAGTGTCTTGCCCAAGGACACTTTGACCTGTGGACAAGAGGAGCCGGGGATCAAACCACCGACCCTGAGATTAATGGACAACCTGCTCTACCTCCTGAGCCACAGCCTCCCTGTAAGGAAACAGCAGCCTATTAACATTATCATTCATGTGAATCTGGTCACGTGGCAGAGGTAAGCCCAATACTCACACTCCTTTTAGCTCTGGTTTGGTCTCTGCCAACTCCAGACAGAAATATCTGGGTCTTTAGCTGCTAAATGCTCCACTACGTTCACCAGCAAGTCACTAACTGTGTCTGTCTGCTGTTTGGTGCTGGACAAGTAGCGTACAGTGGGTTTATCAGAGCTTTTATGCTGGGAATGGTGCTGTTGAGCTGAAAGACACAAAAGTGCTCTGTAGAGCTGACGAGGACTGCAGAAGTGGGTGATAATTCTCTGTGGGTTCGTCATTATGAGCAATCTTTTTCACATTATACATGGTAATTTGATCTGATGTTAATATAAAAAATATTGATTAGAGCAGATTTAAAGTCTATGAGTTGCCTGCTATTAAAGGAACAGTTCACGTAAAAATCATGCAGACACCTGAGCACTGTATGCACCTTGCTGCCTGCTCTGACTCGACATGCCCATGTTCACTCTCTGATGCATTTTACAGTGGAAAAGACCAAAAAGTAAAGAAGAAGAATAGGACACTGAGCACAGCAGGCGGCAGAAAGAAAAGACCAAGAAGAGAGAAAAGAAAAAGAAAAAAGAAATGGGGAAACATCAAAAGAAGAAGAGGGCATGATGGAGCAGGCCTGGGGGAGAGGCAATCTAACACACACACACACAGCCTGCATGTCACTCATATGTCAGAGAGGAGGGCAAACCCCTGCTGGAGATTAATTACTCAGTGCCATTCACAAGGGGAATTTGGGGATTTTTCTCTCTTGTCCCATTTAGCGGACACACACCTCTGCCCCGGGGACGTTTGACTCTGTAGGTGCAGCGCTTTTCCAAAAAAACCTGCCCGCTCTTTTCACAATGACTGTGGGGCAAACGCTTACTGTGTCTATTTAAGTGTTAATGTGACGAGGAGAAAATAACAGGCTGAACTCAGTTAGTTCTCTCTCTATCTCTCACTTTGAACTTCAGCTTACGTGATGTTCATGAAGAAAACTTGTTACTGTTGATGAAGCCAGTACCAGGACAAACATTTGACTTCTTACAGTTTGTAATTTTGTGCCAATGCCAAGGTTATTTAGCTCCACTTTTTTACATTTACTTTACTTTAATTCTTTGGAGATTGCAAAGTTTCTCAAAGACACCAAAATGTATCTGGCTGAATTGTGATGAAATTTGCATCAAGTGATGCTCAGGACATCTATATTTCTATTTGATGTAACAATGCAGAAACATGGCGTCTTAGATTTAAATATTTCATTCAATGCAATCTACCAAGGAAGTTTGATCCTTTCCGTTGGTTTGAGTGTTTAGTTCGCAGGATATCTCAAAAACGTCTTGTATTTCAATGAAATCTGGTACAAAGTTAGGCCACAAAGCTGTTATTCTTGTTACTTTTTGGTTTGCATTTGTAATCACTCCACACATTGCTTTCTCATTTGCATTCACTTATTCAGTGGCTCAGGTTAATGATCCAAACGTGCAAAAAAAAAAAATGTTTGTTTTGTTTTAATGTAGTAGCATTCCACCTAATCTTAATTTCAGCTGGTTTGCAATGCGAATAAGATGTGAGAGGTGACCAGACTCATAGACTACAACATAATAAGCAATATATAATATATGCATTGGATCTGAAATGAAACAGTGACTATATGTTAAAGTGCTGGCTCTTAGCTTTAAACTGAGAGTGTTTACATTCACATCAGATGGACACTGTAGGAAATGTTGGCCGTTGTATACATACCCTTCAAGGATAAAAACACACAGAGAGTACAGAGACAAAACAATGAAAATCACATCACTGTCCTGATGCTTTATGACTGCACTGTATAAACAATACAAGCAACCGGCCTCATTAATTCTGTTGCATTGACAGATATTGACTATTCACAGCAGCAACACAATTCCAGTAAAAACACAAAGTAGATGTTTCCCGCATGTGGATCCATGGTAACCTAAAAATATCAGGTGTAGATGAAAATCCACAAGAAGAAGATGAATGTGCTATATGCGTTAGTGGGGGAAAACCAACTACAAGGGAGCATCAGTCTGTATCTATATATACATGTATATGAAAAACCCCAGCAGAATTTGCTTTCATTCATCGCCACAGCTGCAGAATAGTAGAAATATGTATCCAGAAGTAGAAAGTGACTTATTTTACTCCACTGCTGTACAGTTTTGAGGTTCTGTTACTTTACTTGGGTATTTGATTTTTGGGATACTTACCACATTTTTCTCCAATATTGTAATTCTTAATTTATCTGACAGCTGGAGTTACTCTTACAGGAGTTTACATTCAACGTGGCTGTCAATTGTCAATTTTTCAGGGACTCTGATAACAACCTTGTTTCAGCCTCGACAATACAATGAATTTTAGACCTATTTAAGAGTTTTTAGAGTTATTATACAATGTATTCAACCTTACAAGAGCTTTCTTTCTCTTTTCTGCTAACTGACATTAGCTGTGTTTCAGTTCAGGGGCCGTTCAAGGACGTGGTCTTCGAAGGTAGGCCGCGAAGGCCAAACCGAGCTTTGTTAAATGAGACAGTCTGATCTACAGAGGATCTCCTATTTGCCTCACCAGCTATTTCCGCCCCTACCCTTGCGCCCCTTGGTTTTTTAACATTTGTATCTTTAGCTATTCGAGTGAGTTGAAATTTGAAATACTTATATTTAATTATTTAAGTCCGCTGTTGACGGTACGTTTGGTGATGCCATATTCTCTTGCACACAATGAATCTTGGGATATGTTGGGCCAAATTCGGGAAAGGAAGGCTGCATTTCTTGGCCTCATTTGAAGGAGCCTTCGAAATGGGACAGCCTTGTCGTGCCGCTGTGACGCATTCGGTCTTCAAATGCAGCCTTCAAAGGATGACTTTGTTACACTCACAAACTCCGATCTGTGACCAAGCTAATATTGACAGGCATCTTGTATCTACTCCCCAGATGCCCTTGTTGGAGCATAAACTGTATTGAAGGGTATGTATACAACGGCCAACATTTCCTACAGTGTCCATCTGATGTGGATGTAAACACTCCCAGTTTAAAGCTAAGAGCCAGCACTTTAACATATAGTCACTGTTTCATTTCAGATCCAATGCATATATTATATATTGCTTATTATGTTGTAGTCTATGAGTCTGGTCACTCTCACATCTTATTCGCATTGCAAACCAGCTGAAATTAAGATTAGGTGGAATGCTACTACATTAAAACAAAACAAACATTTTTTTTTTTTTTTGCACGTTTGGATCATTAACCTGAGCCACTGAATAGGTGAATGCAAATGAGACAGCAATGTGTGGAGTGATTAATATAGCTGTTTTGATTGTTGGCTTGTGATTTGTTGATTTAGTTCTGCGGTCAGTTTTCTGCTAACCAAGCTAGCCACTACGAGCTGTCTGAGGCATACAACATTCAAAGTAACTGTTGATTTACTTTTGGGCTAACTGCAACTGTATTTTACACTTTTATTCTTGTGGGCTCTCTGTGCATGTCTGCTAGATTTTTTACTGTGTTGTGCTTGGGAGACTCTGGACCAGCAGAGCGAGGGTCACGTCATCGGGGGTACAACGAGGGTAGCTGAGCTAGCGTTATCACTAGCGAGTTAATCTGCTAGCATGGTTACTGCTGGCAGTCTGAGCTATTACTGTGTTACATCATAGACCACACTGACTGTGGATCTGACGATGTAGTTTTATATGTTTTGATTTTACAAAATGGTACAAAGGACACATTTCAGTAGAAATAACGTCCGGTATGTCTTTTTAGCTGTGCTCTCCTTTTTTTTTCCTTCTCCCCAAAAATAGCGATATGAGGGTTTTTTGTACCCAACAGTACTGTGACATTACATGTACAGTACATTTTTGGCTAATACTTGTTTGCTTTTACAATACTCCAGTAAAATTTGAATGCACTTTATGTTAAAGTAAACCTAAAAGTACATCTTCCACTGCTGACAGTGAGTCTCTGATCTTCTAGAGGCTTCTGACTGCAGTGGCTGAGGACTGACAGGTATGAAGACAACACCGTATACACACACACACACACACACACACGCTGAGCACGCTGTGTCCCCTTTGACGAAAGGTCACGTGACACTGGAGCAACACTATATCACGGCTCATCCATCCTCCTCCTCCTCTCTTCTCTCCTTATCTTTTGAAGTTCACACCTCCTCTCTGTACAGTAGAGAATCATTTACAGGTGGTATTAAAACTGTCAGCCCATAACTCCGCACAATGGAGGTGGCTCAAGGCCAAATGTGTGTGTGTGTGTGTGTGTGTCTTTGTGTGTATGTGGTTGTAGCTTATAGGGTAGGTAGCGGTGAGGATATGAGTCAGATCCAGTTCATTACAATGGTGCTTTGTGAGCGTGTCAGACAGGAATGTGTATGATGGGAAGGATGAGCTGTGCCAGATGCTGCTCTGTGTCAGTGGACTTCACTCTTATAGCTCTGTTTTTCCTTTCTTGTCTTTTCTTTTTTCTTGCAATTTTTTCTGCTTCTCTTCTTCTTCTTCCTTTTTCTTGAACTCTTTCTCCTTTTCCTTCTCTCCCTCACATGGGTGAATCCATTCACACGTCCTCCACCATCACAAAGGAATGTGACCCGTGGAGCGTCGAAGTGATACTTCGGAGTATGATGTTACAGCTTTGACATATATCCTCTCACAAGGGCACACAAGGGTGGGGGGGATCTATTGTGTTTAGGGCTCTGTGAAAGCAATTTTCATCAAAGTCAGAGATCGGTGTGAGAGTCAGGGGGGGTGGTAAAACCTCTAAACCTCTAAAATCTGCCCTTCATTTCACCAAACAAAGCTCTAATCTTATATTGTTGTGTCTTATTAGAGTTTAAAAAAGAATAAATGAGGAGGATAATCCACAGGAATTTCTTTTTAGATCAGTTTTAAGTTTTTGTAGGCCTCTGGGAAGCATCAGACATTATTATTTTCGTGTTTAAACAGAAGTCGATGAGAACAAAATCACTGAAGGAATTCAGCAGCTATATCTCTTGATGGATTCTGTCCAATGTGTTGTGTTGTTACAACACCACATAAAAAGACATGCTATCACTTGACAAGAGAAAGGGCCAATGTGTGGTACCCTGGATATGCTAATATAGTGAAGGAGTAAAAAAAGGCTCTTTTTCTGATCTGTCAATGCTGAAACCTGGACCAATTAGATATTTTGTCATTAGGTTTAGAGTATTTGTTGGTTTTGCAAGGTAGATTACATATTGCAATCTAAATAAATGACTATCTGAATGATTTGTACTAAACTCTTTCCTAATAAAAAACAAACAAACAAAAAAACAAAAACAAAAAAAAAACAGCAATGCTAGCGGCTCTATTAGGCTATGCTTTGAGCTAAATGCTAAAGTAAGCATGCTTAAATGCTCATAATGACAATGCTAACATGCTGATGTGAAGCAGGTGTAATGTTGAACATGCTCAGTTTAGCATGTTACCATGCTAAAATTTGCTAATTTAGTACTAAACACAAAGTACAGCTGAGGCTGATGGTGGAACCAGCTCCCCAACAACATCTGGACAGCAGAATCTGTACACATCTTCCATCGCAGACTGAAAACTCATCTGTTCAGATTGCACATTGGCCCACAAATAACAAAACAACATAAACAACAGAAAACTCTTGCTCTATCTCTTATTGTTTCTAAATGTAGAAGTTGATGAAGAATAATGCAAGTATTATTCTTTCTTTGGATTGTATCCACATGGTTGAATGCACTTATAGTATGTCACTTTGGATAAAAGTGTAAGCTAAATAAATGTAATGTATTTAGTCATAAATACTATAAACAAAGTACTGCACAAATTAAATATTTGACCTGGTAGTGGCGCTCAGTCAGGTGATGACCAAAGTCAGTCAGCTTCATCCTCTGGGGACCATGAATGTCTGTACAAAAATTTCATGGCAATCTATCCAGTAATTGAGATATTTCAGTCAGGACCAAAGTGGTCCGATGCCCATCACATGGCTTAAAGTACATAATAGGATTCTATTTGAGATCCGTAACAATCTGACCTTAATGTTTTGCGGTATTTGGACCTGAACCTAAAATGGAACCAGGTGTTGGAAGCCAACACCACCTCATTCAGCTGTCTCTCTCGCAGTCTTAGGAAAGCAAAAGGGCATGGCCTGCAGCAGTTTTATTACATTTATGTTTGCTTCTTTGTTTGAGTGGGCCGCTCAGAAGTGCTTTTTAAGAGTGCCGCTTTTTCAGGGCACAGGGAGGCCTGACAGATCTGCAAACATAAAGTGTATGTGCCAAACTACCAGAACGCATGCAGGTGTTCATACATTTACTACTGACTTCATGTTCACCACGATGTTTATGTGCAAGTGGGTTGTGTAATTCCAGTTCACCTCCATATTTTCATAGCTGGGTTTCAACATAGATGTCACCTCTTGTAAAACATGAGAGCAAGATGATGTCAGCATATCCCGACCTGAAACTGCTGCTTCCAACAACATGGCCTGTTGAAGAAATGAACAACCTTTCTGGGTAAGAACACTTCACACTATTGATTCAGTAGAGGAGTTTGATTACTGCATAGCTTAGAGAAACAGGCGACAGTTTTCTTTAACTGTGAGTGACCTCTCCATCAGGTGGCTGTATTTCTGCTGCATAAGACACTTTTTTTAAGGCTTTCTAACACGTAAGACACTGTAAGTAGGGCGGCTACTTTTTGTAGCATGCTGTGTCCTTTTGGGTGTCTGTGTATTTGTGTGCAACCATATCGGCTACAAATTCTGTTCATATGCTTATTTTTGGTTTTGCATTTACCAATTACAATTTTGAAGGAAATGTGATGCCACCTTGAATACTTTTTGTGGGTAACACTTCATTTTACAGGTCTGTGAATTTAATGGTAAGTAGGTGATAATTAGCAAGTAATTTATTTGAAATTTCTTTGAAATTAAAACCCCAAGATACCCCAACATTTACCCCAAAATTGATCAAAAATTACCATTATTTAATAAATATATACTGCTAACGTAGGTGTTCATACACTTAGGTGTACTTACCTGGAAATAAAGCATTTGTAATCATGCCTATCAATTAACTTTGTATTATTTTCCTGAAAATGTATTAAAGAAATTACCAGCTATTTATAACCTGCTCATTGGGAAATAGCGGAATATAATTATTAAATAATGTTGAGGTAATCTTTGATAAATTTTGGGGTATATATTGGGGTAATTTGGGGGTAATTTTAAAGAAATTTTAAATATGTTACTTGCTAATTATCACCTACTTACCATGAAATTTGTGGACCTGTAAAATGAAGTGTTACCTTTTCGTGTATCAGACAAAACATTTACTGCCATTGTTTACAGCCATTGTTCTTAAGTTGTGTATCCCTGTGATATCTAAATACTTCAGTGCTTTTCCTATTTTCTTCTTAAAAAATTGCTTGTGAACATGATTTTGAACTGATCACGTTTCAAATGTTCGCTGCAGAAAATGACGCATTACTTCTGTTTAGGGTCTCAGTGGTCAGCTGTCAAACTGTACATCTGTGATTGGTGTTGACAAGTAGTTTTTTACGCAGCACTACCCCTCCCAAATGCCAAATAAGTCTGTTAGGATTTGTCTTCTTGGAGTTTTATGGCAGATGAACGGTCCAACAGGCAGTTGGATTGACCCCAAACATAAGCAACATCACTATGTGAGATGTATATTTCTTTGTCTGTGAATGACTTTTTGGCAAACAAAATGAATATGGCCCATATAACATATAAACAATGAAATATTTCTTTATTTGGTGCAATAACAACACAACAACAATAACACTTTATGGTCATTCCCGTCTTTTGTCTCCTTCATAAAATGTGCAAAGCCAGTTTATGTTAGAGGGAAGTTTACTTTTCTACAGTGGGGTTTGATAATGTCAGAAGAAAGGAAAAAATATTCAAAGGAAAACAAATTGGTTAATTTTGAATTATTATTATTATTTATTTACACATACAGCATTGGGGTCTTTGGGACCCCATCCATGAGAAAGTAAAGCCACAGAACACAAGGGTTAATTATTTGGTTAAATTTTACAACTTTTTAAACTATGACATATGCCTGATGTTTTCCCTACATCCATCTGAACATAATTTGTAGCACAAAGGGATTTGTAAGCCTGTGTATGTGTGTGTCTCTCTCTGACACACACACACACACACACACACACACACACACACACACACACAGACACACAGTCCTCACAAAGGAATAAAGCTGAGAATTTATTATGTTGGTGAGAATTTACAAGAAAACGCTGTCAGCTCTTTGATCCACGGATTCTTCAGGACACGCCCTCCCTCTCCTCCTGCTATAATTCTCATACCAGCAGGTGAAGTCTTATACTGTATTTAGTTGAGATACTCAGTCTGCTTGCCATGTACTTCAAGCAACACACATTGGGATATGCTTATCTTTTGCTCAGCATTTGAAACTTAAATGTATTCATATTACTATGATAACAGCTACAGTGTCTACATCTTTTCCATCTGCCAAAATACTACAGAGTAACCAAGTGGGAAGAGTTATTTTGGCCGTCCAGTGTTATGGAGGTAAAAATCCAGCTCATTCATTTGAAGCAGTTGTTTTATGGTGTAGCCTACTGTTTACATAGACAATAACCATATAATTTTGCATTTATTGCGTGCTCAGTCACCTGATCGTTTGTGGCCTGTGCTCTGTGTGCTTTGAGCGCCACCGTGTGGTGTGTGGAGAGTTTGTGAAGACTGTACTGTATGTCCCATCAGTGTGTGAAAAAATCTGCCAGTGTGGTAAGATTATTTCAACATGGTTCCAAAACAAATCAACCTGTTTCAAGAATTTTTTTTAGAAGTGAGAATAAATCAGATAACAACACAAGAATCAAGAAAAATAACCCTTGATTATAAAAACAGTCTTGACAAAAGTTGGTTGTTGAATGAAACAAGATGAAATAATCTTACTGCACTCAGATTTTTTCAAGAAAACAAGACTTTCAGGGATCAATAATAGACAAAATTACTTGTTATTGCACTTTTACTTGAGATTTGTTTGCAATCTTGTCAAAAGTAGTAGTAGTAGTAGTAGTAGTAGTGGCAGTGTAGTTAAACTCGACCAGTGAGATTGTTTTTCTTCCAGATCATCTTTGGAGGGGTGAGCAGGGAGGGTTGAGATTGGAGAGCAAAGTGACTGGAAGAGACTGACAGGCAGAGATGTGGAGGAGTCAGTGAAGCTGCAAGCTGATGTTGAACAAGTGAGATCCACAGGACAACGACTCAAATCCTTTATTGATAATCCAGATCAATCAGATTATTTGACGTCTCCTGTGGGTACAGTTGTGTATCAAAGGTAGACTTGACACTAGCACCCTCAAGTGGTACATGGCTAAACTGCATGTCATTGCTTTATTTCTTTTCCTCTTTTCTAGCATCAACTCTTTGCTCTTCAAGCTAGGAGGCAGTGCTGCACTCTGTATTCAGACTACAGATAGCATCTTACTTTCTTCAGCTTTTGAGAAAGTGGTGACTTGTGGCTCAATTAGACTGGAATGTGTTACATATAATCCCCTCACAAGCTCACATTTTCTCTGAAACCTCTCTCTCAGATAAAGACGTAAAGGGTAAATAAATAATAAATAAAACATTTTTGGTATCTATTAACAGTTCCTTAAACTAAACTACCTCTTCATTTGGCCTGTAAACTATAGGCACTAAGGCAAGGACTATTCTGATGATATGCTGCCCTTTTCTTGCTTGTACTGTACGTCTTTGACAGGGTGAGTGCTAAGGTGGCAGGGTGCACTGATGTGCCAGATGGTGGCAGTCTATGAATAATGCATCATTGCCTTCAGTCAGACAGGTCCAAGCTGATCTGAGGTCACCTGAATGACACAGGTGGCTGCGGTATGGTTCATGCTGAGCGTAGGGGTGGGCCACACACTGTGTTCGTCAGTGCACAGCTATGCAGCAAGCGAAACACATTACTGGAAGCCATTGTAAATACCTTCAGGCCCCCATAACTGACAGGAAGTCTTCTTTGAAACTGCTAAAGGGTAACAACATTACACAACACAGCACTGTGGTGAGCAGGTTTGTCTGGCTTTATGTGTTTTAATAAGTGGGAACTGTCCCACAAAGGGACACACAAGCAAAACAACAAACTTTTTAGTACACTCAGAAGATAACATTTTGGGCATATTTCCACTCCTGTTTTTGGTCAGCACTCATTTGTTATCAAAATTTAAGTGATTAGTGTTTTGAATAAGACATGTGTTAGAATATTACTTAAATTAGAAATATTGTTTCTTTTGAAATCAAAATGTGAGTTTTAGCATGCTAGCAAACAGACCACATGCTGATGACGTAAAGCATGATAAGCATGTGTAGTTTACATTTTTGTATGCAGTTTATATTTTTATACTGTTAAACAGACAATAAATGTGTATGTTTATCTTTATTTTTTAATTAACATTTTTACTTGGTGGGCTTAAAGGGGGCGCTAGCAAAATAATGACACTGTCTGGGGTGGATGTAAATGAGTATAGCTAATCACTATTGATCAGTTTATACTTTTCATGTTATGTTAGTGCATCATGTATAGATTTATTTCATATCGTTGTTTTTTTTAATGTCATGTGCATAGAATAAAATATTATGTCTTTTAACCATACATTCACTGATGTTTCCTTTAAGCCCACCTGCTCCCATTAAGCCCACTTGACTGTTTCAGTGGGGATTTTCCTCCCTAATTTTGCACTTTGCTACTTCTTGCATAGGTATACTTACCTTATTTTACAGTATTTATTCTTTTAATTTTACCCAATATGTTTTAAGTCTATGGTCTGTTATATTTACTAAGCTTGCTGCAAATTACCGTCAGTAGCACAACATTTTCCATTACCACAATTTTTCAGTTTAGCTGGATATTTACTAAAGTGATTAGTACAGTAACAAGGAAACTGCATTTACAAAAGCATAGGCTAACTGTCAAATTAATTCCTCATGTCAAGAAAAGAAGAAGTATCACCAGGGACAGATCAACATTAAGCCAACCATAGGAAGTACAACACAATACATTATCTAGGGAATGTGCACATTTGAGTTCACAAGAGTAAAAGTAAAAATGGATCAACAATCAACCCTGATACATCAACAATTAGCCCAACAGTTGTATGAATGTTAGCAACACATTAGGCTCAGACAGCTAGTTGGTTAGCAGTAAACTGATTGTAGAAAAACTACATTTAAAATCACAGATCAACAAACACAAAACAGCTGTAATAAGACTACTTGCACATAATGCTCCAACTACTATGGAACATTGTCTGTAGTAACTGCAGTTACAGTGAATATGCAGCAATGTGCCAACAAGGATGACGAAGAAGGAAAGCCACAAATCCTCTCATCTGAGAAGATGGAACCATTTTAGCTCGGGCCTTGATGAAAACAGGCCTGTGTTACCTTTCTTTCTCATTGCAGTCACAATGATCATGCTTCTTCCCACAAACATTTCAGTATAGATAGTTCCAAACTAGAAACCTGTTTGAATGTTGTTCTTGTAGACACCTCAGAAATCTCCAAACTATTTTACCTTCAGGCCTCCATAACTGACAGGAAGTCTTCTTTGAAACTGCTAAAGGGTAACAACATTACACAACACAGCACTGTGGTGAGCAGGTTTGTCTGGCTTTATGTGTTTTAATAAGTGGGAACTGTCACACAAAGGGACACACAAGCAAAACAACAAACTTTTTAGTACACTCAGAAGATAACATTTTGGGCATATTTCCACTCCTGTTTTTGGTCAGCACTCATTTGTTATCAAAATTTAAGTGATTAGTGTTTTGAATAAGACATGTGTTAGAATATTACTTAAATTAGAAATATTGTTTCTTTTGAAATCAAAATGTGAGTTTTAGCATGCTAGCAAACAGACCACATGCTGATGACGTAAAGCATGATAAGCATGTGTAGTTTACATTTTTGTATGCAGTTTATATTATTATACTGTTAAACAGACAATAAATGTGTATGTTTATCTTTATTTTTTAATTAACATTTTTACTTGGTGGGCTTAAAGGGGGCGCTAGCAAAATAATGACACTGTCTGGGGTGGATGTAAATGAGTATAGCTAATCACTATTGATCAGTTTATACTTTTCATGTTATGTTAGTGCATCATGTATAGATTTATTTCATATCGTTGTTTTTTTAATGTCATGTGCATAGAATAAAATATTATGTCTTTTAACCATACATTCACTGATGTTTCCTTTAAGCCCACCTGCTCCCATTAAGCCCACTTGACTGTTTCAGTGGGGATTTTCCTCCCTAATTTTGCACTTTGCTACTTCTTGCATAGGTATACTTACCTTATTTTACAGTATTTATTCTTTTAATTTTACCCAATATGTTTTAAGTCTATGGTCTGTTATATTTACTAAGCTTGCTGCAAATTACCGTCAGTAGCACAACATTTTCCATAACCACAATTTTTCAGTTTAGCTGGATATTTACTAAAGTGATTAGTACAGTAACAAGGAAACTGCATTTACAAAAGCATAGGCTAACTGTCAAATTAATTCCTCATGTCAAGAAAAGAAGAAGTATCACCAGGGACAGATCAACATTAAGCCAACCATAGGAAGTACAACACAATACATTATCTAGGGAATGTGCACATTTGAGTTCACAAGAGTAAAAGTAAAAATGGATCAACAATCAACCCTGATACATCAACAATTAGCCCAACAGTTGTATGAATGTTAGCAACACATTAGGCTCAGACAGCTAGTTGGTTAGCAGTAAACTGATTGTAGAAAAACTACATTTAAAATCACAGATCAACAAACACAAAACAGCTGTAATAAGACTACTTGCACATAATGCTCCAACTACTATGGAACATTGTCTGTAGTAACTGCAGTTACAGTGAATATGCAGCAATGTGCCAACAAGGATGACGAAGAAGGAAAGCCACAAATCCTCTCATCTGAGAAGATGGAACCATTTTAGCTCGGGCCTTGATGAAAACAGGCCTGTGTTACCTTTCTTTCTCATTGCAGTCACAATGATCATGCTTCTTCCCACAAACATTTCAGTATAGATAGTTCCAAACTAGAAACCTGTTTGAATGTTGTTCTTGTAGACACCTCAGAAATCTCCAAACTATTTTACCTTCAGGCCCCCATAACTGACAGGAAGTCTTCTTTGAAACTGCTAAAGGGTAACAACATTACACAACACAGCACTGTGGTGAGCAGGTTTGTCTGGCTTTATGTGTTTTAATAAGTGGGAACTGTCACACAAAGGGACACACAAGCAAAACAACAAACTTTTTAGTACACTCAGAAGATAACATTTTGGGCATATTTCCACTCCTGTTTTTGGTCAGCACTCATTTGTTATCAAAATTTAAGTGATTAGTGTTTTGAATAAGACATGTGTTAGAATATTACTTAAATTAGAAATATTGTTTCTTTTGAAATCAAAATGTGAGTTTTAGCATGCTAGCAAACAGACCACATGCTGATGACGTAAAGCATGATAAGCATGTGTAGTTTACATTTTTGTATGCAGTTTATATTTTTATACTGTTAAACAGACAATAAATGTGTATGTTTATCTTTATTTTTTAATTAACATTTTTACTTGGTGGGCTTAAAGGGGGCGCTAGCAAAATAATGACACTGTCTGGGGTGGATGTAAATGAGTATAGCTAATCACTATTGATCAGTTTATACTTTTCATGTTATGTTAGTGCATCATGTATAGATTTATTTCATATCGTTGTTTTTTTTAATGTCATGTGCATAGAATAAAATATTATGTCTTTTAACCATACATTCACTGACGTTTCCTTTAAGCCCACCTGCTCCCATTAAGCCCACTTGACTGTTTCAGTGGGGATTTTCCTCCCTAATTTTGCACTTTGCTACTTCTTGCATAGGTATACTTACCTTATTTTACAGTATTTATTCTTTTAATTTTACCCAATATGTTTTAAGTCTATGGTCTGTTATATTTACTAAGCTTGCTGCAAATTACCGTCAGTAGCACAACATTTTCCATTACCACAATTTTTCAGTTTAGCTGGATATTTACTAAAGTGATTAGTACAGTAACAAGGAAACCAGCATTTACAAAAGCATAGCTAACTGTCAAATTAATTCCTCATGTCAAGAAAAAGAAGAAGTATCACCAGGGACAGATCAACATTAAGCCAACCATAGGAAGTACAAATACAATACATTATCTAGGGAATGTGCACATTTGAGTTCACAAGAGTAAAAGCAAAATGATCAAATAATCAACCCTGACAGTTATTCAACAATTAGCCCAAATAGCAGTATGAATGTTAGCAACACATTAGGCCTCAGACAGCTAGTTGGTTAGCAGTAAACCGATTGTAGAAAACCATACATTTAAAAATCACAGATCAACAAACACAAAACAGCTGTGGTAATAAAGGACTACTTTGCACATAATGCCCAACTAATACAGGAACATTATCTCGGAATTGCAGTTACAGTGAATATGCAGCAATGTGCCAACAAGGATGACGAAGAAGGAAAGCCACAAATCCTCTCATCTGAGAAGATGGAACCATTTTAGCTCGGGCCTTGATGAAAACAGGCCTGTGTTACCTTTCTTTCTCATTGCAGTCACAATGATCATGCTTCTTCCCACAAACATTTCAGTATAGATAGTTCCAAACTAGAAACCTGTTTGAATGTTGTTCTTGTAGACACCTCAGAAATCTCCAAACTATTTTACCTTCAGGCCCCCATAACTGACAGGAAGTCTTCTTTGAAACTGCTAAAGGGTAACAACATTACACAACACAGCACTGTGGTGAGCAGGTTTGTCTGGCTTTATGTGTTTTAATAAGTGGGAACTGTCACACAAAGGGACACACAAGCAAAACAACAAACTTTTTAGTACACTCAGAAGATAACATTTTGGGCATATTTCCACTCCTGTTTTTGGTCAGCACTCATTTGTTATCAAAATTTAAGTGATTAGTGTTTTGAATAAGACATGTGTTAGAATATTACTTAAATTAGAAATATTGTTTCTTTTGAAATCAAAATGTGAGTTTTAGCATGCTAGCAAACAGACCACATGCTGATGACGTAAAGCATGATAAGCATGTGTAGTTTACATTTTTGTATGCAGTTTATATTTTTATACTGTTAAACAGACAATAAATGTGTATGTTTATCTTTATTTTTTAATTAACATTTTTACTTGGTGGGCTTAAAGGGGGCGCTAGCAAAATAATGACACTGTCTGGGGTGGATGTAAATGAGTATAGCTAATCACTATTGATCAGTTTATACTTTTCATGTTATGTTAGTGCATCATGTATAGATTTATTTCATATCGTTTTTTTTAATGTCATGCATAGAATAAAAAATATTATGTCTTTAAACTCATATCACTGATTTCCCTTAAGCCCACCCACCCCTATTGTCACTCACCTGTTTCAGTGGGATTTTCCCTCCTAATTTTGCAGACTTACTACTTCTTTTATAGGTGGTATACTTACCTTATACTTGGCAGTATTTATTCTTAATTTACCCAATATATGTTTTAAGTCTATGGTCCAAAGTTATATTTACTAAGTTTTACAAATTACCAGTAGCACAACATTTTCCATAACCACAATTTTTCGTAGTTTTTAATGATATTTAATAAAGTGATTAGTACAGTGGCAAGGAACGCGGTACGGCAAAAGCATAGGCTAACCGTCAAATTAATTCTCAGCGTCAAGAAAAAGAAGCATCACCAGGATGATCGTAACATGGGTTTCAACCGTTAGAAGTACAACATTAACACATTATCTAGGGAATGTGCACATTTGAGTTCACAAGAGTAAAAGTAAAAAATGATCACCAACAACCCGGATGCATCAAACGGGCTCAGTTCAACAGTTGCAGGCGAATGTTAAAGCAACATTGAGTTGAAGTTCCAGACAGCTAGCTTTCGAAGGGTGAGTAAAACGATCAGAAAACTACATTTAAAATCACAGACCCAACAAAACATAAAAGTTTTAGCTGTAATAGTTGATTCCACGCATAATGTTCCAATCATTTATGTGGGAATTGCCCTGTAGTGAACGCAAGCCAAGTAAGTGAATATGCAGCAATGTGCCAACAAGGATGACGAAGAAGGAAAGCCACAAATCCTCTCATCTGAGAAGATGGAACCATTTTAGCTCGGGCCTTGATGAAAACAGGCCTGTGTTACCTTTCTTTCTCATTGCAGTCACAATGATCATGCTTCTTCCCACAAACATTTCAGTATAGATAGTTCCAAACTAGAAACCTGTTTGAATGTTGTTCTTGTAGACACCTCAGAAATCTCCAAACTATTTTACCTTCAGGCCTCCATAACTGACAGGAAGTCTTCTTTGAAACTGCTAAAGGGTAACAACATTACACAACACAGCACTGTGGTGAGCAGGTTTGTCTGGCTTTATGTGTTTTAATAAGTGGGAACTGTCACACAAAGGGACACACAAGCAAAACAACAAACTTTTTAGTACACTCAGAAGATAACATTTTGGGCATATTTCCACTCCTGTTTTTGGTCAGCACTCATTTGTTATCAAAATTTAAGTGATTAGTGTTTTGAATAAGACATGTGTTAGAATATTACTTAAATTAGAAATATTGTTTCTTTTGAAATCAAAATGTGAGTTTTAGCATGCTAGCAAACAGACCACATGCTGATGACGTAAAGCATGATAAGCATGTGTAGTTTACATTTTTGTATGCAGTTTATATTTTTATACTGTTAAACAGACAATAAATGTGTATGTTTATCTTTATTTTTTAATTAACATTTTTACTTGGTGGGCTTAAAGGGGGCGCTAGCAAAATAATGACACTGTCTGGGGTGGATGTAAATGAGTATAGCTAATCACTATTGATCAGTTTATACTTTTCATGTTATGTTAGTGCATCATGTATAGATTTATTTCATATCGTTGTTTTTTTAATGTCATGTGCATAGAATAAAATATTATGTCTTTTAACCATACATTCACTGACGTTTCCTTTAAGCCCACCTGCTCCCATTAAGCCCACTTGACTGTTTCAGTGGGGATTTTCCTCCCTAATTTTGCACTTTGCTACTTCTTGCATAGGTATACTTACCTTATTTTACAGTATTTATTCTTTTAATTTTACCCAATATGTTTTAAGTCTATGGTCTGTTATATTTACTAAGCTTGCTGCAAATTACCGTCAGTAGCACAACATTTTCCATTACCACAATTTTTCAGTTTAGCTGGATATTTACTAAAGTGATTAGTACAGTAACAAGGAAACTGCATTTACAAAAGCATAGGCTAACTGTCAAATTAATTCCTCATGTCAAGAAAAGAAGAAGTATCACCAGGGACAGATCAACATTAAGCCAACCATAGGAAGTACAACACAATACATTATCTAGGGAATGTGCACATTTGAGTTCACAAGAGTAAAAGTAAAAATGGATCAACAATCAACCCTGATACATCAACAATTAGCCCAACAGTTGTATGAATGTTAGCAACACATTAGGCTCAGACAGCTAGTTGGTTAGCAGTAAACTGATTGTAGAAAAACTACATTTAAAATCACAGATCAACAAACACAAAACAGCTGTAATAAGACTACTTGCACATAATGCTCCAACTACTATGGAACATTGTCTGTAGTAACTGCAGTTACAGTGAATATGCAGCAATGTGCCAACAAGGATGACGAAGAAGGAAAGCCACAAATCCTCTCATCTGAGAAGATGGAACCATTTTAGCTCGGGCCTTGATGAAAACAGGCCTGTGTTACCTTTCTTTCTCATTGCAGTCACAATGATCATGCTTCTTCCCACAAACATTTCAGTATAGATAGTTCCAAACTAGAAACCTGTTTGAATGTTGTTCTTGTAGACACCTCAGAAATCTCCAAACTATTTTACCTTCAGGCCTCCATAACTGACAGGAAGTCTTCTTTGAAACTGCTAAAGGGTAACAACATTACACAACACAGCACTGTGGTGAGCAGGTTTGTCTGGCTTTATGTGTTTTAATAAGTGGGAACTGTCACACAAAGGGACACACAAGCAAAACAACAAACTTTTTAGTACACTCAGAAGATAACATTTTGGGCATATTTCCACTCCTGTTTTTGGTCAGCACTCATTTGTTATCAAAATTTAAGTGATTAGTGTTTTGAATAAGACATGTGTTAGAATATTACTTAAATTAGAAATATTGTTTCTTTTGAAATCAAAATGTGAGTTTTAGCATGCTAGCAAACAGACCACATGCTGATGACGTAAAGCATGATAAGCATGTGTAGTTTACATTTTTGTATGCAGTTTATATTTTTATACTGTTAAACAGACAATAAATGTGTATGTTTATCTTTATTTTTTAATTAACATTTTTACTTGGTGGGCTTAAAGGGGGCGCTAGCAAAATAATGACACTGTCTGGGGTGGATGTAAATGAGTATAGCTAATCACTATTGATCAGTTTATACTTTTCATGTTATGTTAGTGCATCATGTATAGATTTATTTCATATCGTTGTTTTTTTAATGTCATGTGCATAGAATAAAATATTATGTCTTTTAACCATACATTCACTGATGTTTCCTTTAAGCCCACC